>CM038146.1:237778478-238302378 GCA_021437245.1 Aegilops speltoides | reverse complement strand
TAAACTCCGCCACCACGAGGCGGAACCTTGGCGGAACTAATCTAGAGCTCCCATGAGCTGTTCGCTGGGAAACCTCCCGGAGGGGAAATCATCACCATCGCCATAACCAACGATCCTCTCATCCGAGGGGGTCAATCTCCATCAACATCTTCAACAAAGACCATTTCTCTCAAAACCCTAGTTCATCTCTTGTATCCAATCTTGTATCAAAACCACAAATTGGTACATGTGGGTTGCTAGTAGTGTTGATTACTCCTTGTAGTTGATGCTAATTGGTTTACTTGGTGGAAGATCATATGTTTAGATCCTTAATGCATATTATTACTCCTCTGATTATGAACATGAATATGCTTTGTGATTAGTTACGTTTGTTCCTGAGGACATGGGTGAAGTCTTGCTATTAGTAGTCATGTGAATTTAGTATTCGTTCGATATTTTGATGAGATGTATGTTGTCTTTCCTCTAGTGGTGTTATGTGAACGTCGACTACATGACACTTCACCATTATTTGGGCCTAGAGGAGGGCATTGGGAAGTAATAAGTAGATGATGTGTTGCTAGAGTGACAGAAGCTTAAACCCTAGTTTATGTGTTGCTTCGTTAGGGTCTGATTTGGATCCATATGTCTAATATTGTGGATGAAGGAAATATGCCCTAGAGGCAATAATAAAGCGATTATTTATTTCCTCATATCATGATAAATGTTTATTATTCATGCTAGAATTGTATTAACCAGAAACATGATACATGTGTGAATACATAGACAAACATAACGTCACTAGTATGCCTCTACTTGACTAGCTCATTAATCAAAGATGGTTATGTTTCCTAACCATAGACATGTGTTGTCATTTGATTAAAGGGATCACATCATTAGGAGAATGATGTGATTGACATGACCCATTCCGTTAGCCTAGCACTTGATCGTTTAGTATGTTGCTATTGCTTTCTTCATGACTTATACATGTTCCTCGTAACTATGAGATTATGCAACTCCTGCTATCGGAGGAACACTTTGTGTGCTACCAAACGTGACAACATAACTGGGTGATTATAAAGGAGCTCTACAGTGTCTCCAAAGGTACATGTTGGGTTGGCGATTTCGAGATTAGGTTTTGTCACTCCGATTGTCTGAGAGGTATCTCCGGCCCCGCCGGTAATGCACATCACTATAAGCCTTGCAAGCAATGTAACTAATGAGTTAGTTACGGAATGATGCATTACGAACGAGTAAAGAGACTTGCCGTAACGAGATTGAACTAGGTATTGATACCGACGATCAAATCTCGACGAGTAACATACCGATGACAAAGGGAACAATGTATGTTGTTATGTGGTTTGACCGATAAAGATCTTCGAGAATATGTAGGAGCCAATATGAGCATCCAGGTTTCGCTATTGGTTACCGAATCGAGAATAGTTCTAGGTCATGTCTACATAGTTCTAGAACCCGTAGGGTCCGCACGCTAACATTACGATGACAGCTTTATTATGAGTTTATAAGATTTGATGTACCAAGGTTGTTCGAGTCCCGGATGTGATCACGACATGACAAGGAGTCTCAAATGGTCGAGACATAAAGATTGATATATAGGAAGCCTATATTTGGATATCGGAATGGTTCCGTGAAATCGGATTTTACCGAGCACCGGGGTTACCGAACCTCCCGGGGTTATTGGGCCTTCATGGGCCCTAAGGGAGAAGAGGAGAGGAGGCAAGAGGTGGCTGCGCCCTCCTCCCTAGTCCGAATAGGACAAGGAGAAGGGGCGCGCCTTTCCTTCCCCTCTTCCTCCTCCTTCCCCTTTCTCCTTCTCCAACTAGGAAAGAAGGAGTCCTATCGCCGGTGGGAGTAGGACTCCCCTGGCGCACCCTCCTGGCCGGCCGCCTCCCCTTGGCTCCTAAATATACGGGCAGGGGGCACCTCTAGACACACAAGTTAATCTTCGTGATCGCTCTTAGCCGTGTGCGGTGCCCCTCTACCATATCCCACCTCGGTCATATCGTTGGTGCTTAGGCGAAGCCCTCGCCGTAGAACATCATCATCGCCACCACGCCGCCATGTCGACGAACTCATCCCCAAACCCCGCTGGATCGGTCCGGGATCGCCATCGAGCTGAACGTAGCTGAACTCGGAGGTGTCGACGCTCGGTGCTTGGATCGGTCGGATCGTGAAGACGCACGACTACATCAACCGCGTTGTCATAATGCTTCCGCCACGGCCCACGAGGGTACGTGGACAACACTCTCCCTCTCGCTATGCATCACCATGATCTTGCGTGCGAGGAATTTTTTGAAATTACTACGCTCCCCAACAAAGGGTATCGAGCATAGGTTTTATGCGCTGATGTTATATGCACGAGTAGAACACAAGTGAGTTGTGGGCGATACAAGTCATACCGCTTACCAAAGATGTCATACTTTGGTTCAGCGGTATTGTTGGATGAAGCGCCCGGATCGACATTACGCCAGACGCTTACGCGAGACTGGTTTTACCGCCGTGCTTTGCACATAGGTGACTAGCGGGTTCTATTTCTCCAACTTTAGTTGAACCGAGTGTGGCTACGCTCGGTCCTTGCGAAGGTTAAACCAGCACTAAATTGACGAACTATCGTTGTGGTTTTGATGCGTAGGTAAGAACGGTTCTTTCTCAGCTCATAGCAGCCATGTAAAATTTGCAACAACAAAGTAGAGGACGTCTAACTTGTTTTTGCAGGGCATGTTGTGATGTGATATGGTCAAGACGTGATGCTATATTTTATTGTATGAGATGATCATGTTTTGTAATCGGTTATCGGCAATCGGCAGAGCCATATGGTTGTCGCTTATTGTATGAAATGCAAACGCCTGTAATTGCTTTACTTTATCACTAAGCGGTAGCGATAGTCGAGAAGCAATAGATGGCGAACGACAACGATGCTACGATGGAGATCAAGGTGTCGCTACCGGTGACGATGGTGATCACGACGCTGCTTCGAGATGGAGCAAACACAAGATGATGATGGCCATATCATATCACTTATATTGATTGCATGTGATGTTTATCCTTTATGCATCTTATCTTGCTTTGATTGACGGTAGCATTTTAAGATGATCTCTCACTAAATTATCAAGAAGTGTTCTCCCGAGTATGCACCGCTATGAAAGTTCTTCGTGGCCGAGACACCACGTGATCGGGTGTGATAGGCTCTACGCTCAAATACAACGGTGCAAAACAGTTGCACACACGGAATACTCAGTGAAACTTGATGAGCCTAGCATATAACATATGGCCTCGAACACGGAGACCGAAGGTCGAACGTGAATCATATAGTAGATATGATCAACATAGTGATGTTCACCATTGAAACTACTCCATCTCACATGATGATCGGACATGGTTTAGTTGACTTGGATCACGTGATCACTTAGATGACTAGAGAGATGTCTGTCTAAGTGGGAGTTCTTAAGTAATATGATTAATTGAACTTAAATTTATCATGAACTTAGTACCTGATAGTATTTTGCTTGTCTATGTTTGTTGTAGATAGATGGCTCATGTTGTTGTTCCGTTGAATTTTAATGCGTTCCTTGAGAAAGCAAAGTTGAAATATGATGGTAGCAATTACACGGATTGGGTCCATAACTCGAGGATTATCCTCCTTGTCGCATGTAAGAATTACGCCCCGAAGCACCGCTGGGTGCCGTGCCTGCCGCCGATGCAACCGATGACGTTAAGAACGTCTCGCGAGCAAAGCCGATGACTACTCGATAGTTTAGTGTGCCATGCTTTACGGCTTAGAACCGGTCTTCAATGACGCTTTTGAACGCCATGGAGCATATGAGATGTTCCAGAGTTGAAGTTAATATTTCAAGCAAATGCCCGGATTGAGAGATATGAAGTCTCCAATAAGTTCTATAGCTGCAAGATGGAGGAGAATAGTTCTGTCAGTGAACACATACTCAAAATGTCTGGGTATAATAATCACTTGATTCAACTGGGAGTTAATCTTCCTGATGATAGTGTCATTGACAGGATTCTTCAATCACTGCCACAAAGCTACAAGAGCTTCATGATGAACTATAATATGCAAGGGATGGACAAGACTATTCCCGAGCTCTTCGCAATGCTAAAAGCCGCGGAGGTACAAATCAAGAAGGAGCATCAAGTGTTGATGGTCAACAAGACCACCAGTTTCAAGAAAAAGGGCAAAGGGAAGAACAAGGGGAACTTCAAGAAGAACATCAAACAAGTTGCTGCTCAAGAGAAGAAACCCAGGTATGGACCTAAGCCCGAGATCGAGTGCTTCTACCGCAAGCGATCGACATCGAAGCGGAACTGCCCCAAGTATTTGGCGATAAGAAGGATGGCAAAGTGAACAAAGGTATATGTGATATACATGTTATTGATGTGTACCTTACTAATACTCACAGAGTACCGGTATTTGATACTGGTTCTGCTGCTAATATTTGCAACTTGAAACAGGACTACGGATTGCGAAGATTGGCTAAGGACGAGGTGACGATGCGCTGGGAAATGGTTCCAAAGTCGATGTGATCGCGGTCGGCACGCTACCTCTACATCTACCGTCGGGATTAGTTTTAGACCTAAATAATTGTTATTTTGTGCCGCGCTGAGCATGAACATTATATCCGGATCTTGTTTGATGCGAGACGGTTATTCATTTAAATCGAGAATAATGGTTGTTCTATTTATATGAGTAATATCTTTTATGATCATGCACCCGTGAAGAGTGGTCTATTTTATTGAATCTCGATAGTAGTGATACACATATTCATAGTGTTGAAACCAAAAGATGCAGAGTTGATAATGATAGTGCAACTTATTTGTGGCAATCGCTGCTTAGGTCATATCGGTATAAAGCGCATGAAGAAACTCCATACCGATGGCTTTTGGAATCACTTGATTATGAATCACTTGGTACTTATGTAACCGTGCCTCATGGGCAAGATGACTAAAACGCCGCTTCTTCGAACTATGGAGCGAGCAACTGATTTGTTGGAAATCATACATACTGATGTTTGTGGTCCAATGAATATTGAGGCTCGCGGCGGGTATCGTTATTTTCTCACCTTCACAGATTATTTGAGCAGATATGGGTATATCTACTTAATGAAACACAAGTCTGAAACATTTGAAAAGTTCAAAGAATTTCAGAGTGAAGTGGAAAATCATCGTAACAAGAAAATAAAATTTCTACGATCTGATCGTGGAGGAGAATATTTGAGTTACGAGTTCTGCTTACATTTGAAACAATGTGGAATAGTTTTGCAACTCATGCCACCCGGAACACCACAACGAAATGGTGTGTCCTAACGTCGTAATCGTACTTTACTAGATATGGTGCGATCTATGATGTCTCTTACTGATTTACCGCTATCGTTTTGGGGTTATGCTTTAGAGACGGCCGCATTCACGTTAAATAGGGCACCATAAAAATCCGTTGAGACGACGCCTCATGTGGTTTGGCAAGAAACCAAAGTTGTCGTTTCTTAAAGTTTGGGGTTGTGATGCTTATGTTAAGAAACTTTAACCAGATAAGCTCGAACCCAAATCGGAGAAATGTGTCTTCATAGGATACCCAAAAGAGACTGTTGGGTACACCTTCTATCACAGATCTGAGGGCAAGATTTTTGTTGCTAAATTCGGATCCTTTCTAGAGAAGGAGTTTCTCTCGAAAGAAGTGAGTGGGAGGAAAGTAGAACTTGATGAGGTAATTGTACCTGCTCCCTTATTGGAAAGTAGTCCATCACAAGAACCGGTTCCTGTGACAACTATACCAATTAGTGAGGAAGCTAATGATATTGATCATGTAACTTCAGATCAAGTTTCTACTTAACCTCATAGGTCTACCAGAGTAAGATCCGCACTGAGTGGTACGGTAATCCTATTCTCGAAGTCATGTTACTTGACCATGGCGAACCTACGAACTATGAGGAAGCGATAATGAGCCCAGATTCGCAAAATGGCTAGAAGCCATGAAATCTGAGATGGGATCCATGTATGAGAACAAAGTATGGATTTGGTTGACTTGTTCGATGATCGGCAAGCCATTGAGAATAAATGGATCTTTAAGAAGAAGACCGACGCCGATCGTAATGTAACCGTTTATAAAGCTCGACTTGTTGCGGAAGGTTTTGACAAGTTCAAGGGTTGACTATGATGAGACTTTCTCACCAGAAGCGATGCTTAAGTCTATCCGAATCATGTTAGAAATTGCTACATTTTATGATTATGAAATTTGGCAAATGGATGTCAAAACTGCATTCTTGAATGGATTTCTAGAAGAAGAGTTGTATATGATGCAACCGTAAGGTTTTGTCGATCCAAAAGGTGCTAACAAAGTGTGCAAGCTCCAACGATCCATTTATGGACTGGTGCAAGCATCTCGAGTTGGAATAAATGATTTGATAGTGTGATCAAAGATATGGTTTTATACAGCACTTTTGGAGAAGCCTCAGATTTACAAGAAAGTGAGTGGAGCTCTATAGCATTTCGATATTATATGTAGATGACAAATTATTAATTGGAAATGATATAGAATTTCTGGATAGCATAAAGGGATACTTGAATAAAAGTTTTTCAATGAAAGACCCCGATGAAGCTGCTTACATATTGGGTATCAAGATCTATAGAGATAGATCAAGACGCTTGATTGGACTTTCACAACGCACATACCTTCATAAAGATTTGAAGAAGTTCAAAATGGATCAGTCAAAGAAAGGGTTCCTGCCTCAGACATAAGGTGTGAAATTGAGTCGACTCAATGCCCCACCATAGCAGAAGATAGAGAGAAAATGAAAGATGTTCCTATGCTTCAGCCATAGGCTCTATCATGTATGCAATGTTGTGTACCAGATCCGACGATGCTTAGCAATAAGCTTGGCAGAAGGTACCAAAGTAATCCAGAATGGATCATCGACAGCGGTCAAGAACATCCCGAAATACCGAAAAGGACTAAGGATATGTTTCTCAGATATGGAGGTGACAAAGAGCTAGTCGTAAATGGTTACGCCGATGCAAGTTTTGACATCGATCCGGACGATTCTAAATCGCAAACCGGATACATGTTTTTATTAAACGGTGGAACTGTAAGTTGGTGCAGTTCTAAACACAAGATCATGGCGGATCTACATGTGAAGCGGAGTACATAGCTGCTTCGTAGCAGCAAATGAAGGAGTCTGGATGAAGGAGTTCATTTCCGATCTAGGTGTCATACCTAGTGCATCGGGACCAATGAAGATCTTCTCGTGACAATATCGTGCAATTGCCTTGGCAAAGGAATCCAGATTTCACAAGAGGACCAAGCACATCAAGAGACGCCTCAATTTCATCCGGACCAAGTCCGTGGGAGACATAGAGATTTGCAAGATACATACGGATCAGCACCAAGACTCCATGGGTGTTACAATCATTACTGTGTAATCTAGATTATTGACTCTAGTGCAAGTGGGAGACTAAAGGAAATATGCCCTAGAGGCAATAATAAAGTTATAATTTATTTCCTCATATCATGATAAATGTTTATTATTCATGCTAGAATTGTATTAACCGGAAACATGATACATGTGTGAATACATAGACAAACATAACGTCACTAGTATGCCTCTACTTGACTAGCTCATTAATCAAAGATGGTTATGTTTCCTAACCATAGACATGTGTTGTCATTTGATTAAAGGGATCACATCATTAGGAGAATGATGTGATTGACATGACCCATTCCGTTAGCCTAGCACTTGATCGTTTAGTATGTTGCTATTGCTTTCTTCATGACTTATACATGTTCCTGTAACTATGAGATTATGCAACTCCCGTTTACTGGAGGAACACTTTGTGTGCTACCAAACGTCACAACATAACTGGGTGATTATAAAGGAGCTCTACAGGTGTCTCCAAAGGTACATGTTGGGTTGGTGTATTTCGAGATTAGGTTTTGTCACTCCGATTGTCGGAGAGGTATCTCTAGGCCCTCTCGGTAATGCACATCACTATAAGCCTTGCAAGCAATGTAGCTAATGAGTTAGTTACGGAATGATGCATTACGTAACGATTAAAGAGACTTGCCGGTAACGAGATTGAACTAGGTATTGGATACCGACGATCAAATCTCGGACGAGTAACATACCGATGACAAAGGGAACAACGTATGTTGTTATGCGGTTTGACAGATAAAGATCTTCGTAGAATATGTAGGAGCCAATATGAGCATCCAGGTTCCGCTATTGGTTATTGACCGAGAATAGTTCTAGGTCATGTCTACATAGTTCTTGAACCCGTAGGGTCCGCACGCTTAACGTTACAATGACAGTTTTATTATGAGTTTATAAGTTTTGATGTACCAAAGGTTGTTCGGAGTCCCGGATGTGATCACGGACATGACGAGGAGTCTCGAAATGGTCGAGACATAAAGATTGATATATTGGAAGCCTATATTTGGATATCGGAATGGTTCCGGGTGAAATCGAGATTTTACCGAGCACCGGGTTACCGAACCCCCCGGGGTTATTGGCCTTCATGGGCCCTAAGGGAGAAGAGGAGAGGAGGCAAGAGGTGGGCTGCGCCCCCTCCCCTCCCTAGTCTAAATAGGACAAGGAGGGGGGCGCCCCTTCCTTCCCCTCTTCCTCCTCCTTCCCCTTCTCCTTCTCCAACTAGGAAAGAAGGAGTCCTACTCCGGGGAGTAGGACTCCCCCTGGCGCGCCTCCTTGGCCGGCCGCCCCCCCCTTGGCTCCTTTATATACGGGGGGGGCACCTCTAGACACACAAGTTGATATTCGTGATCGCTCCTTAGTCGTGCGGTGCCCCCTCCACCATATTCCACCTCGGTCATATTGTTGCGGTGCTTAGGCGAAGCCCCGCGCGGTAGAAGATCATCATCGCCACCACGCCGTCAGGTCGACAGAACTCATCCCCAAACCGTGCTAGATCGAGTCCGGGATCGCCATCGAGCTGAACGCAGCTGAACTCGGAGGTGCCATACGCTCGGTGCTTGATCGGTCGGATCGTGAAGACGCACGACTACATCAACCGCGTTGTCATAACGCTTCCGCTTACGGTCTACGAGGGTACGTGGACAACACTCTCCCCTCTCGTTGCTATGCATCGCCATGATCTTGCGTGCGCGTAGGAAATTTTTTGAAATTACTACGTTCCCCAACAGCGGATGCTTGCAATAGGGGTTAATCATAAGTGGGATGCTTGTCCAAGTAGGTATAGTACCCAAGGACCGGTCCACCCACATATCAAATTATCAAAGTACCGGACGCGAATCATATGAGCGTGATGAAAACTAGCTTAACGATAATTCCCATGTGTCCTCGGTAGCTCCTTTCTCATTATAAGAAATTGTCTAGGCTTGTACTTTGCTACAAAAAGGATTGGGCCACCTTGCTGCACTTTATTTGCTTTCATTGCTTGTTACCCGTTACAATTTATCTTATCACAAAACTATCTATTACTTACAATTTCAGTGCTTGCAGAGAAAACCTTACTGAAAATTGCTTATCATTTCCTTCTGCTCCTTGTTGGGTTCGACACTCCTACTTATCGAAAGGACTACGATAGATCCCCTATACTTGTGGGTCATCAAGACTCTTTTACGCGCGCCGCCAGAGTGTAGCGCTTTTGGTGAGTGGAACTTGGTAAGGAAACATTTATATAGTGTGCTGAAATTTTCTGTCACTTGTTACTATGGAAACTAATCCTTTGGGGGGCTTGTTCGGGGTATCTTCACCCCGACGAAAAGAGCAAAGAGTCGCTCCTCAACCTACTAAACCTATTGAAAATATTTACTTTGAGATTCCTTCGGGTATGATGGAGAAACTGCTAGCTAATCCATTTGGAGGAGATGGAACATTGCATCCTGATTTACACCCTATCTTTGTGGATGAAGTCTGTGCATTATTTAAGCTTGCAGGTATTCCCGATGATGTTGTCAAAAGGAATGTCTTCCCTTTATCTTTGAAGGGAGATGCATTGACATGGTATAGGCTATGTGATGATACGGGATCCTGGAATTATAAACGATTGAAGTTGGAATTTCATCAGAAGTTCTATCCTATGCATCTTGTTCATCGTGATCGTAACTACATATATAATTTCTGGCCTCGCGAAGGAGAAAGCATCGCTCAAGCTGGGGGAGGCTTAAGTCAATGTTATATTCATGCCCCAATCATGAGCTCTCCAGAGAAATGATTATTCACAATTTTTATGCTCGGCTTTCTCTCAATGATCGCAACATGCTCGATACTTCCTGGGCTGGTTCTTATATGCTGAAGACTATTGAATTCAAATGGGACTTATTGGAAAGAATTAAATGCAACTCTGAAGATTGGGGTTCCGACGATGGTAAGGAGTCAGGTATGACACCTAAGTTTGATTGTGTTAAATCTTTTATGGATACCGATGCTTTTCGTGGATTTAGCGCTAAATATGGACTTGACTTTGAGATAGTAGCTTCTTTCTGTGAATCTTTTGCTACTCACGTTGATCTCCCTAAGGAGAAGTGGTTTAAATATAATCCTCCCGTTGAAGTAAAAGTAGTTGCACCTACTACAGTTGAAGAAAAGACCGTCACTTATAGGGATCCTATTGTTGCTACTTCCTATGTTGAGAAACCTCCTTTTCCTGTTAGGATAAAGGATCATGCTAAAACTTCGACTATTCTTCGTAAGAGTAATACTAGGACTTATACACCTCCTGAGCAAATTAAAGTTGGACCTAGTATTGCTATGGTTAAAGATCTCTTGGATGATGATTTAGATGGGCATGTTATTTATTTCTATGGTGAGACTCCTAATATTGTTAGGCCAGATACTAAGATTCATAGACCTGTTGTAGGCATGCCTGTTATTTCTGTTAAAATAGGAGATCATTGTTATCATGGCTTATGTGATATGGGTGCTAGTGCCAGTGCAATACCCTATGACTTATATAAAGAAATTATGCATGATATTGCACCCGCTGAAATAGAAGATATTGATGTTACTATTAAGCTTGATAATAGGGATACCATCAAACCAGTTGGGATAGTTAGAGATGTTGAAGTCTTGTATGGGAAGGTTAAATACCCTGGTGATTTTCTTGTTCTTGGTTCCCCACAAGATGACTTTTGTCCCATTATTTTTGGTAGACCCTTCTTGAATACAGTGAATGCTAAGATAGATTGTGAAAAGGATACTGTCACAATTGGCTTAGAGGGTATGTCTCATGAGTTTAATTTTGCTAAGTTTCGTAGACAACCTCGTGATAGAGAATCACCTAGTAAGGATGAGATTATTGGTCTTGCTTCTATTGCTGTGCCTCCTACTGATCCGTTAGAACAATATTTGCTAGACCATGAAAATGATATGTTTATGCAGGAAAGAAGGGAAATAGATGAAGTGTTCCTTCAACAGGAACCTATGCTGAAACACAACCTACCCGTTGAAATTCTAGGGGATCCCCCTCCACCCAAGGGTGATCCCGTGTTTGAACTCAAACCATTGCCTGATAATCTTAAGTATGCTTATCTTGATGAAAAGAAAATATATCCTATTATTATTAGTGCTAACATTTCAGAGAAAGAAGAGGAAAGATTATTGAAAACTCTGAAGAAGCACAATGCTGCGATTGGATATACTCTGGATGATCTCAAGGGCATTAGTCCCACGTTATGCCAACACAAAATTAATTTGGAGGACGATGCCAAACCAGTTAGAGATCCTCAATGACGATAGAACCCTAAGATGAAAGAAGTGGTAAGAAAGGAGATACTAAAGCTCCTTGAGGCAGGTATAATTTATCCCGTTGCTGATAGTGGTTGGGTAAGCACTGTCCATTGTGTTCCTAAAAAGGGAGGTATTTGTCGTTCCTAATGATAAAGATGAATTGATCCCGCAAAGAATTATTACAGGTTATAGGATGGAAATTGATTTCCATAAATTAAATAAACCTACTAAGAAAGATCATTACCCTTTACCTTTTATTGATCAAATGCTAGAAAGACTATCCAAACACACACATTTCTGTTTTCTAGATGGTTATTCTGGTTTTTCTCAAATACCTATGTCAACTAAGGATCAATCTAAAACTACTTTTACTTGCCCTTTCGGTACTTTTGCTTATAGACGTATGCCTTTTGGTTTATGTAATGCACCTGCTACCTTTCAAAGATGTATGATGGCTATATTCTCTGACTTTTGTGAATAGATTTGTGAGGTATTCATGGATGATTTCTCCGTTTATGGATCCTCTTTTGATGATTGCTTGAGCAACCTTGATCGAGTTTTGCAGAGATGCGAAGACACTAGTCTCGTCTTGAATTGGGAAAAGTGCCACTTTATGGTTAATCAAGGCATTGTCTTGGGGCATAATATTTTCAAGAGAGGTATTGAAGTTGATAAAGCCAAAGTTGATGCTATTGAAAAGATGCCATGTCCCAAGGACATAAAAGGTATAAGAAGTTTCCTTGGTCATGCCGGTTTTATAGGAGGTTCATTAAGGATTTTTCTAAAATCTCTAGGCCTCTGACTAATTTATTGCAAAAAGATATTCCTTTGTCTTTGATGATGATTGTGTAGAAGCATTTGAAATACTTAAGAAAGCTTTGATATGCACCTATTGTTGAGCCACCTGATTGGAATTTACCCTTTGAAATTATGTGTGATGCTAGTGATTATGCTATAGGTGTTGTTCTAGGGCAAAGAGTAGATAAGAAATTGAATGTTATCTAGTATGCTAGTAAGACTCTTGATACTGCCCAGAGAAATTATGCTACTACTGAAAAAGAATTCTTAGCAGTTGTGTTTGCATGTGATAAGTTTAGACCTTATATTGTTGATTCCAAAGTTACTATTCACACTGATCATGCTGCTATTAGACATCTTATGGAAAAGAAATATGCTAAGCCTAGACTCATTAGATGGGTTCTCTTGCTCCAAGAATTTGATTAGCATATTATTGATAGAAAGGGAGCTAAGAACCCCGTTGCAGACAACTTGTTTAGGTTAGAGAATATTCTTGATGACCCACTGCCTATCAATGATAGCTTTCCTGATGAACAATTAACGGTCATTAATGCTTCTCGTACTGCTCCTTGGTATGCTGATATATACCTCCTAGTTTCACATACCAGCAAAAGGAAAAGTTCTTTTATGATTTAAGACATTACTTCTGGGATGACCCACACCTTTATAAAGATGTAGTAGATGGTGTAATTAGACGTTGTGTACCTGAGCATGAACAGGAACAGATCCTACGCAAGTGTCACTCTGAATCATATGGAGGACACCACGCTGGAGATAGAACTTCACATAAGGTATTGCAATCTGGTTTTTACTGGCCTACTCTCTTCAAAGATACTCGTAAGTTTGTCTTATCTTGTGATGAATGCCAAAGAGTTGGTAATATTAGTAGACGTCAAGAAATGCCTATGAATTATTCTCTTGTTATTGAACCGTTTGATATTTGGGACTTTGCTTATATGGGACCTTTTCCTGCCTCTAATGGTTATACATATATTTTAGTTGCTGTTGATTACGTTACTAAGTGGGTAGAAGCTATTCCAACTAGTAGTGCTGATCATAACACTTCTATTAAAATGCTTAAAGAAGTTATTTTTCCGAGGTTTGGAATCCCTAGATATCTTATGACTAATGGTGGTTCACATTTTATTCATGGTGCTTTCCGTAATATGCTTGCTAAGTATGATGTTAATCATAGAATTGCATCCCCTTATCACCCGCAGTCTAGTGTTCAAGTAGAGTTGAGCAATAGAGAGCTCAAATTAATTTTGCAAAAGACTGTGAATAGATCTAGAAAGAATTGGTCCAAGAAACTTGATGATGCATTATGGGCCTATAGAGCTGCTTACAAAAATCCTATGGGTATGTCTCCGTATAAGATGGTTTACGAAAAAGCATGTCACTTACCTCTAGAACTTGAACATAAAGCATATTGGGCTATTAAAGAGCTCAACTATGACTTCAAACTTGCCAGTGAGAAAAGGTTATTTGATATTAACTCACTTGATGAATGGAGAACCCAAGCCTATGAGAATGCCAAGCTATTCAAAGAAAAAGTCAAACACTGGCATGATAAAAGGATACAAAAGCGTGAGTTTAACGTAGGTGATTATGTGTTATTATTCAACTCTCATTTAAGATTTTTTGCAGGAAAACTTCTCTCTAAATGGGAAGGTCCTTACGTTATCGAGGAGGTCTATCGTTCCGGTGCCATAAAAATCAACAACTTTGAAGGCACAAGTCCGAGGGTGGTGAACGGTCAAAGAATTAAACATTATATCTCACGTAATCCTATCAATGTTGAAACTAATATTATTGAAACCGTAACCCCGGAGGAATACATAAGAGACACTTTCCAGAATGTTCCATACTCTGAAAAGGAATAGGTATGTGGTACGGTAAGTAAACCAACTCCAAAACAATTCTAATGGCAATTTTTATCAGTTTTGGAATATTTAAGAATTTTAGAGAGAAAGAAGTAGTCCGGGAAGGACACGAGGGTGGAGGACGCGCCCACCCTTCCTAGGCGTGCCTCCCTGTCTTGTGGGCACCTCGTGTACCTCCCGGACTCCATTTTCTTGCACGTTACGTATTTTGGTCGGTAAAAATTCATTATATAATCTCCCAAAGGCTTTGACCACCGTATCACACAAATATCTTCTGTTTTCGTTTCGAGCTGTTTCTATTACAAATTTAGAGCAGTATGTCATCTCAGGATTTGGAAGGGGAGAGCTATGTGGCTGAATACCTTGCAGACCCTAAGGTCTACGGGGACTTGGAGCATGATGGTTGGACCACTGAAGAAGAGGAAGACTATGAGCCTAAGGGAAAGGAGGAGACGAGTTCGGACGAAGACGAAGCCCCATTAACTCAACCCAGGGACATGCATCTGGAGTTTAAAAAGTCAAGCCTCCAGTGCTATGCCGAATCGAACTCCCACAAATTAAAGGCCCGCTGTTGGCAGGGGAGAATCCGGCGGACGAGCATGACCTGGATCACATTGACAAGCCTAAGCTTCTTGTTCACTAAGGTCCGGAGACAGATCGAGTCCTGCTGCCCTCCGAATCGCCCCATAGCAAGCCCTTTCTTCTGTGAGGTGAGCTGCATCGGGATACCAGATCTAAACTCGGGGGCCGCTGCCCATTTTGGGTCACGCGGCTCGGTGATGTAGAACCACCCCGATTGCCACCCCTTGACGGACTCCACGAAGGCCCCTTCGAGCCAGATGACGTTGGGCATCTTGCCCAACATGGCGCCCAAGACTCGCTTGGACGCACTTCACTTCTTTCGCTGACGTTGAAGGTCTTGAGCCACAAGTCGGTGGGGCTGGATGCGAGGAAGGCCTCGCACACGCACGATAAATGCCAAGATGTTGAGGATGAAGTTTGGCGCCAGATCGTGGAAGTCCAGCCGTAGTAGTACATGAGCCCCTGACAAAGGGATGAAGTGGGAAGCCCAAATCCGGGAGGAAGTGGGGAAGGAATACGACCTCTCATGGGGCCTGGGGTGGGGATGAGCTGCCCTTGTCGGGCAGCCGATGGGCGATGTCGCGGACAGTATCCGCGCCACAGCAGTTTTTGATGTGCTCCTCCGTAACGGAGGAGGCCAACCATTTGCCTCCCGCTCCAGACATGGTCGGAGAAGGTCGAGACAAGATGCGCGGGCTTGGGCGCTAGAGCTCGAGTGCGCGGAGATGGATAAGCAATGGAGGAAGAAGGCGTAGGTAAAAAAGGTGGATCCTTATCCCCTTATATATGGGCGGACGAAGACTATGCGTCCCCACCAGCCTGGTAAAACTCGCTTATCTCCCAAGCGCCACCATCAATGGCGTGGTTGGGTTACCCATGTCCGTATTGATGAGAATCCGGAATAAGGGGAACACGATCTCGCTCGACAAGACGTGCTAAGGAAACCGCCGCTAAACGCTACCGAGGTGGTATAATAGAAAACAATTCCAGTAAAGGCATGGTGGTGGTATGACGTCATGCCACAAAAAACGTCAGCAGATTGAACTTGTGTACATATTATTCTCTCTACGGTGCTATGTGGAATTTATTTTGCAGAGCCAGACACTATCCTGGCGTTCACAATCTTCTACAAATTATTCGGAGGAGGAACCCGCCTTGCAATGCCGAACATTATGCGCGCCAGACTCATCGTCATTGAAGCCTGGTTCAGGGGCTACTGAGGGAGTCCTGGACTAGGGGGTGTCAAGATAGCCGGACTATCATCATCGGCCGGACTCCAAGACTACGAAGATACAAGATTGAAGACTTCGTCCCGTGTCCGGATGGGACTTTCCTTGGCGTGGAAGGCAAGCTTGGCGATACGGATATGTAGATCTCCTACCATTGTAACCGACTCTGTGTAACCCTAGCCCTCTCCGGTGTCTATATAAACCGGAGGGTTTTAGTCCGTAGGACGAACAACAACCATTACAACTATCATACCATAGGATAGCTTCTAGGGTTTAGCCTCCTTGATCTCGTGGTAGATCCACTCTTGTACTAACCATATCATCAATATCAATCAAGCAGAGTAGGGTTTTACCTCCATCAAGAGGGCCCGAACTCGGTAAAAACATCGTGTCCCTTGTCTCCTGTTACCATCTCGCCTAGACGCACGCTCGGGACCCCTACCCGAGATCCGCGGTTTTGACACCGACATTGGTGCTTTCATTGAGAGTTCCTTCCGTGTCGCCACCGATAGGCTTGATGGCTTCTTCAACCAACAGAACGCCGCCTGTGGTGAGGCTTTCCTCCCGGACAGATCTTCGTGTTCAGCGGCTTTGCATCGCGGGCCAATTCACTTGGCCATCCGAGCAGATCGAAGCTACGCCCGCCATCGTGTCAGGTTTGAAGCCTAAACTTCACGGCCGACATCCGTGGAGACTTGATCTTCGGCGGATTCGAGCCATAGCCGAAGCGTGCCGCTGCCTGTCACGATGGGCATGATTTAGCTCGCCACGGACAAGGCTCCGGTGGTCGCACCCGAGTCCGCTCTAACCCATAGTTCGGAGCAGATCGCGGCAGACGAGGACAGTGGCTGGACACCGCCAGGGCTGCGACTTGAACGGCGATAGAGTCGAATATCGACCTTGCCCTTATAAAGCTCGTGACTCGAGGCGCCGACTCCTGCCGGACCAACCTCCAGCGCCCCGGCCAATCGAATCCGATTGGGCGCCGATCATGGAGTTCACCGCCGCGAGCATCTTTCAGCACTTACCCTTTGACGACATCCTAAATTCGCTAAACCATCTCTCGTTATCAGGAGAGCCCTGGCCGGACTACGGTCAGGATGGTTGGGATGCGGACGACGAAGAAATTTAAAGCCCACCCACCACCTACTTTGTAGCCACTGTCGACGATCTAACCGACATGCTAGACTACGATTCCGAAGACATCGACGGTATGGACGACGATGCCGGAGACTACCAAGAACCAACGCTATCGAAAGACCGAAGGCCACCCCAACCCATGATGTGTATATGGTGGACACCCCAAAGGGAAGCGATAACGAGGAACAACGGGACGCGGCAAAGGATAATCCCACCGCAAACAACCAAAACGGCAACGCAGACGCCGCCCTAAGTCCCGCCTCGACAAAAATAGCACTCCTAATGACCCAGCAATAGAGCAGGGCAAACCAAAGGACGATTTAACGCAACCAAGCAACCGTCTCGAACAGACAAATCGGATAATCAATCCATGCCCGCAAAACCAATAGTCCAGATGACCTCACGCCGACACACCACCGGAGCATAAGAACCTTCACAAAAGACTCGTCGCCACTGCAAGAAGTCTGAAGAAGGAAAAACGGAAGCTCAAAACAGCGGAAGACATACTCAGAATGAGGTGGAGCAAAGTACTCAAGACCGAGGACAAATATGGCAATGGCCACCAAACAAAAAGCTACCTGAAGCGCAAGCTGCTGCCTGAATTCGACGAGGAGGCCATACAGCCCCCACAGTCACAAAGCAAAGAGGCCGCCTGGCCGGATAGACGACCAGATGACAGGCCAAAAGCAAGCGGCGCCGCACACAAGACGACACATGACCCTCATAAAACAGATGGCCTGGTCAGGTCCATTTATGGGCCAAAAAAGAGGGCCCCAGGAAGCAACATGACACTCCGCATGTTCGAAGATAACGGCACGCCTAAATACAGGGGAGCCGCACACCCATTATGTTTCACCGATGAGGTGCTGGATCACGAATTTCCAGCGGGATTCAAACCCGTAAACATAGAGGCATACGACGGAACAACAGACCCTGGAGTTTGGATTGAGGATTACATACTACACATACACATGGCTAGAGGAGATGATCTCCACGCCATAAAATATCTACCCCTCAAGCTCAAAGGGCCAGCTCGGCATTGGCTCAAAAGCCTCCCGTAAAACATCTTGGAAGTTGGGAAGAGCTCGAGGACGCGTTTAGAGCAAATTTTCAAGGGACTTACGTCCGCCCTCCGGATGCAGACGATCTAAGTCATATAACTCAACAGCCCGGAGAGTCAGCGCGCAAATTCTGGAACAGGTTATAGTCGACTGTTCGGACGCCGAAGCCTTAGCAGCTTTTAAACATAATGTCCGAGACGAATGGCTCGCCAAACACCTCGGCCAAGAGAAGCCGAGAACAATGGACGCGCTAACAAGCCTCATGACCCGCTTTTGCGCGGGGGAAGATAGCTGGCTAGCAAGATGCAACACCAGCGACCCGAGTACATCCGAGATCAGAGATGGAAACGAAAAATCACGGCGCAGAAAGGATCAGTGCCGAAATAAAGAAAAAAGCCCAAAGAACACGGCGGTCAACGCCGGATTCAAAAGCTCGCGGCCAAACAATAAAACACTGCCTCTTAAGGACAACAGTGATGAGCTATCCAACTTAAACAAAATTTTGGATCGGATATGTCAAATCCACAAGATTCTCCGGATTCTCGCACACCACACCCACCGAGATTGTTGGGTTTTCAAACAGTCCGGCCGACTCAACGCCGAACACAAGGGGCTCGACACGCCAAGCGAGGATGACGATGAACCCCACCAGCAGAGCACCGGAAAACTAAAGACTTTCCCACAAGAAGTCAAAATAGTAAACTCACTTCATGTGATAGTACGGAAAAAAAATGCGGCACCCGCTAAAATAAGTGCCGCACGGTCCACCCCAGCGGAACCTCGAGGTTGGATGTCAAAACCAATCACTTTCACCACCGGATTATTCCGTACATTCAAACACAGATGGACTGCTCTGATATTGGATCCTATAATCGACGGACTACAATCTACACAAGTCCTGATGGACGGCAGCAGCGATTTAAACCTACTATATCCAGACACAATTCGCAAGATGGGGATAGACCTTACTAAAATTCGAAATAGCCGCACTTCCTTCAAAGGAGTGACGCCAGGCCCTTACGCCAAGTGCACGGGCTCCTTACTACTAGAAGTTGTGTTCGGGTCACCGGACAACTTCCGACGCGAAAAGCTAATCTTTCATGTTGCCCCATTCAAAAGTAGCTCTCAAGCACTATTGGGACGTGAAGCTTTTGTCCGCTTTAACACAATACCACATTACGCGTCTCTTACACTTAAAATGCCCGGTCCACGTGGCATCATTTCATTAAAAGGTCGTTCGAAAGACCCCGGACACGGCTAGACGAGTCCGCATAAATAAGCTAGGGGCTTTAGCCGCACACCCTTCACAAGGGGCAGTGCGATAAGCAATAATGAGCTAATATAGGCTCGGCTTTATTCATTCATTAATATTTCAATTTTTAATGCACTTTTCGCACGATTTCCTTTCAAGCTAAGTTCTCTCTTTTACAGATGAACAACGTGCACACCGCCCGTGATACGGCACAACGGAGACACAGCGCAGACGTAGTAGGGACCCGCTGCAAGGATTCTTTTCAGATTAAGACCCCGCGTAAACCTTTTTACTGCTCTTGTTGCTATAATCCCCGGTTTCTCATTATAACCAGAGAGGAGATCGACGCTTTGGCATCGGCCGTCGGAGGACCTTGCCCATACCGACACTAGGGGCTTAGGGCATTGTTCTCGCCTGTTATTATAAAGACCAACACCTTAGGGAGTGTTCGCGCCTCGAAAGTTAGGCCTTATATGCATCAGCTTCAATCATGTCTTTGGTCAAATGTTGGGTTTGCCCGGCCCTATGTTTTGCTGCCTTACGCTCAGATCATCGGCTAACGCGCACCGGGAGAACTATCGCGACAGTGCCCTAGTTCGCTAGGCGAGCACCTCAAGAGAGAAAGCCAAAACTAATCATCATGATACAATGAGAGACTGGTCAACCACTCGATCAACACCGAATGTATAGAATTCTCCGCTTTGACGAATGACCATTTCCGGTCAGCACATACGCTTCCCCAAATTCGAGAGCGCTGGTGCCCCTGTGGGCTATATCGTAGCCCCACCCTCGAACTCCCATGGCTAAGTGAAAGTGATAAAGCATTATAGTCCGGTTGCCTCGCTTGCTACGCTACCACCTCCTTCACAGACCAAGACGGGATTAACTATGAAAATGCGCTATTTTTAGAACACCCCGCACCTTGTGCGTGGGGGCTGCCGACGATCGCCATCTTTCGTGTTATACACACGATACATAAACGGCCGCACAGAGATATTTCAATACTTGAACGCACAAGTAAAAAAAGCGCCTATATCATAAACATCGCTTTACAAAATAAAACGCTCATTTGAACGTGACATTTTTGAGCATCGCGACTTATTACACGAGCACCACGCAGAACTTCCCAAAACAAAGGTTTCGGCGGGTAACCGCTCTCGTCCAACCACGGGTCGCAACAGCGTGGCATCCATCTCGCCCAATGTGTCTTCACATGGGGCGAGGGCCATCCATGCACCTCTATGCAGGCCGATCGCTTATCGCTTTGATATGCGGCACCGCCCCAAGAAATGCTACAATAAGCCAAAATAGTTTTTCGGCTTAGCCTATCCGCCGCACATGAGTCACGATATCCGTCATGGCAAGTCCTGACAACCCATTCAGCTCAGCCCACTCGGCCAACCGATCGGTCAGCGGAAGTGAACGCTCCGGACTATGGAATTGAAACCAAAACAACTCTTCCATCTTGTGATCCTTCTGACTTCGGAAGTGCACAACGGCATCCGCCGCACTCGTCGTTAAGTCCATATAAGGATCCTCCGGACCCCACAGCTGGCCAAGTTGAGCATACTTTGGATCCGTAAACCTTCGGCGCAGCAGAAAGGGCTTGCCAGCCACAATGTCTCCGGCTTGGCGCAGCTCCTCCTTTATAGCCCGCATTGCAGACGGGCATCCTTGGCTTCGGCGGTGGCCTTCCCTAGGTCTTCTCGCTCCACTAGGCGCTCCTTTTCAAGAACCTCATTGCGGTCGGTAGCATATTTTAACTTCACAGCCATTTTGGCCATCTCTTCCCTACTTCGGCAGTGTGCAGCCCTTTCGGCTTCTAACTCCTCGGCCGCCTCGAGGCAGCCAGACATTCTTCCGCTTGCTCCTTGGCTTGAGCAAGTTCGCCCAAGGCTCTCCACAAAGAGCGACACCATCCGTGCATTTCACACACATGTTGTATGGAGGGCTTCGCCCCTTACTAAGTGACCGCAAAGAAACACATACCTTGCGACTCATCAAGTCGCTCGCTGACTAGCGCGATGTCCGTGATCCGCAACGCCGAGTTGCCGCTTAGTTCAGCATTCCATCATCCGGCTGGCCCCTGACGATCCGCCACCGCATAGGAACGGTGAAAATTGAAACCTGCGATTTTGATCTCTCGACGCCGTCGCCATCGACAACCTACCGAGTCTCGGGGCTACTATCTATACAGACGCACTTTATGTGTAAAAGCTGTCAAAAGGTGTGTCATTTTTACGTATTCTCAAACCCCGCCAAAGAAACCTCGACGCAGATGATGAATCCGCCGGCGACGAAATCCTTCCAATCACCATACTCATCAATGCATGGTGATCTTCCGAGATAGACGCCTCTCAGCAGATCCTTCACTCCCCGCCCGCACACCGCTTGGTGTTAAACTATCCGGCTTTGCGGACTCGGGATACCCTCCGTGATGACACTTCAGCTCGTCCGCCCTATCCGACGGCGCGCCATGGACGGAGGCGCCTCGCTCTCCACCATCTCCGGACGAAGGTCCCCAAGACGAGCTCATCTCAAGCACGGAGATCCGAACTACAAGGTAAAACTTGAGTTATCCTCAGAAGCGCAAATAGGGATGTCCCTTATTACAAAACTCCCTTTTTTCTACTTACGGCTCGCTGGAGGGCTGATTCTTTAGGGGTGACTGTGTAGCCTGGGCTTCCCCGGACGCAGGACCCTCTGGTGAAGATTTCTTCCCCCGCTTAGGGGCTTTGGCCCCCGGGTCTTCGGAGGAGGTCCTCTTCTCCCCTTGGAGGGAGGGATTCTCGATCCCCCCTCTTTCAAGAGCCTCCTTGGCCGAGGCGGTAGCTCCTCTATTTTCCCCTTCGCCTTCTTCTGAAGGCGCAACCTCCAGCATCCTGACCAGCACGAGATTCGGCGCGATCTCTGGGAGGGGGGCCGGACACCATATCAGTTTTGCTTGCGCTATCCACTCCTGTTTAGAAGGAAATTGGTCAAAAGGCGAATCATAGAAAGGCAAACAAATGGTATGTCCGGACTCAGAGCTACTTACTTGTGTATCTGGGCGATTGCAGCTTAGGCCGGCGTCCTCGGTCAATTCCGGACACACCTCTCGTGATCCGAAGAATAATTTGTACATCTCCACGGGTATCATACCCATGAAGTGTTGGAGAATCCGTGGTCCCTCCGGATTAAACTCCCACAGCTGGAGAGGGCGGCGTTTGCAGGGCAGGAGACGCCTAATCAGCATGACCTGCATTACCATAACCAGATCGATCTCCCTCGCTTGGAGGTCTTGAATCCGGCCCAGCAGTAGGGGCACGTCCTTTGGCGGCCCCCAATTGAGCCCTTGGCTGACCCATGACATCAGCCGCTATGGAGGGACCGAGCGGAAGATGGGTGGCGGCTTCTACCTGCTGCCCCTGGGAGCGGTTATATAGAACCACTCCTGCTGCCACAAGCCGAGCTCCTCCTGGAAAGAGCCCTCGGGCCATGGAGCATCGCCCTTCGCCACAACCGCCCGCCAAGACTCGCTTGACGCCGATCATTTTCGCTTCACGTCAAGGTCTTAAGCCACAAGCGTAAGTGAGGGGTGACGCGAGGAAGGCTTCGCAGACGACAATGAATGCAGAAATATGGAGGATGGACTCCGGGGCCAAGTCGTGGAATTCCAACCCATAGTAAAACATGAGCCCTCTCACAAAAGGATCCATCGGGAAGCCTAAACCCCGACGGAGGTGGGATACAAAAATGACGTACTCGCCGGGCTCGGGGGTGGGGATGGATTGCCCTTCGGCGGGTAACCTATGCGAAATCTCGTAAGACAGGTACTTGGCCTCTCGCAACTTTAGCACGTCCTCCTCCGTGACGGAGGAGGGCATCCACCGGCCCTGAAGGTCGGAGCCGGACATTGTTGAAGGTCCGAAGCACTCGAATCTGGGGCTCTGGGTCTTTGAACTTGGGGCAAGGAGAAGATTCGATGGACAATTGAAGAAAAGAAAAGAGCCTTGGTCCCATTATAAAGAGGGAAAATACCAAGAGCCGTCTCCGTGACCGTTCGGGACTCGCCTTCGATAGAGGGGGCGTGGCGACGGGCGCGGTTGGGTTACCCACGTCCATATTGATGGGAATCCCGGAATAAGGGGAACACGATCTCTGCTTCGACAAGACGTGCCAAGGAAACCGCCGCTAAACGCTACCGAGGTGGTATAATAAAAACAATTCCAAAGAAAGGCTTGGTGGTGGTATGACGTCATGCCACAAAAAAGTCAGCAGATTGAACTTGTGTACATATTATTCTCTCTACGGTGATATGTGGAATTTATTTTGCAGAGCCGGACACTATCCTGGCGTTCACAATCTTCTACGAATTATTCGGAGGAGGAATCCTCCTTGCAATGCCGAACATTATGCGCGCCGGACTCATCGTCATTGAAGCCTGGTTCAGGGGCTACTGAGGGAGTCCTGGACTAGGGGGTGTCCGGATAGCCGGACTATCATCATCGGCCAGACTCCAAGACTACGAAGATACAAGATTGAAGACTTCGTCCCGTGTCCGGATGGGACTTTCCTTGGCGTGGAAGGCAAGCTTGGCGATACGGATATGTAGATCTCCTACCATTGTAACCGACTCTGTGTAACCCCAGCCCTCTCCGGTGTCTATATAAACCAGAGGGTTTTAGTCCGTAGGACGAGCAACAACCATTACAACTATCATACCATAGGCTAGCTTCTAGGGTTTAGCCTCCTTGATCTCGTGGTAGATCCACTGTTGTACTATCCATTTCATCAATATCAATCAAGCAGGAGTAGGGTTTTACCTCCATCGAGAGGGCCCGAACCTGGGTAAAAACATCGTGTCCCTTGTCTCCTGTTACCATCCGCCTGGACGCACAGTTTGGGACCCCCTACCCAAGATCTGCCGGTTTTGACACCGACACTCCCTGATAGAGCAAAGAAACCAAAGATCGTGTTTATCCATTTTCGTCTCTTGTTGGAAAATAAACAGGAACTATGTAAAAGAATATTAAGTATTGAGCAAGAGATCCATGACCTGAAGGAGCAAAATACTATACTCAAGCGTATATTGAGGAACAAGCATACATCATCAACAACTCCTACTTCACCACCTCCGAGGACATAATCACATGGGTATGGGCACTCCCCTTGGCAACTGCCAAGCTTGGGGGAGGTGCCCCGATATCGTATCACCATCACACACCTATCTTTACCGTTTTATTTAGTTCGATCCTTTTAGTAGTATCTTGATCTAGTAGATTGAAGTTTTAGTATCAATTAGTTTTGAGTTTTGCTTTGTGATCTCTTTATGTAATCGAGTCCATGAGCTATCTATAATAAAGATTAGTGTTGAGTCAAGGGCTTTGCTATGTTGCTATGATCTTGAGGAAGTAGAAAGAATGAAAGAGTTCATTTTGATCTTATGGATAGTAATAACTTCACACATAGAAAGTATGAGGCATAAAAGTTGTTGAGAGTTGACAAACGTAGTTTTGGTCATCGTTGCAATTAATAGGAAGTAATAAGGAAAGAGAGGTTTCACATACAAATATATTATCTTGGACATCTTTTATGATTGGGAGCACTCATTAAGTATGACATGCTAAAAGAGTTGATGTTGGACAAGGAAGACAACGTAATGGTTTATGTTTTCTCACATCTCAGTTAAAGTAGCTTCCAAACATGTTGAGCTTGCCTTTCCCCCTCATGCTAGCCAAACTCCTTGCACCAAGTAGAGATACTACTTGTGCTTCCAAATATCCTTAAACCAGTTTTGCCATGAGAGTTCACCATACCTACCTATGGATGGAGTAAGAAACTTCAAGTAAGTTTTCATGTTGCAGGCAATAAAAATTGCTCTCTAAATATGTATGACTTATTAGTGCAGAGAAAATAAGCTTTATACGATCTTGTTGTGGAAGCAATAAAAGCGACAGACTGCATAATAAAGGTCCACATACAAGGGGCAATATAAAGTGACGTTCTTTTGCATTAAGATTCATGCATCCAACACTAAAAGCACATGACAACCTCTGCTTCCCTCTGCGAAGGGCCTATCTTTTACTCTATGTTTTTACTTTATGCTTGAGTCAAGGTGATATTCACCTTTCCCTTTTTCATTTTATCCTTTGGCAAGCTCCTCGTGTTTGAAAGATCTTGATATATATATATATATATATATATATATATATATATATATCCAATTGGATGTAAGTTAGCATGAATTATTATTGTTGACATCACCCAAAGGTAAATACGTTGGGAGGCAACACAATAAGCCCCTATCTTTCTCGATGTCCCATGAAACTCCATAACCACAAGTATCAAGTGAGTGTTAGCAATTGTAGAAGACTACATGATAGTTGAGTATGTGGACTTGCTAAAAAAGCTCTATTCTTGACTCTTTCTGATGTTATGATAAAGTGCAATTGCTTCAATGACTGAGATTATAGTTTGTTAGTTTCCAATGAAGTTTCTGAATCATACTTGACATTGTGAATTGACTGTTACTTGAGCATAAGAATTCATATGACAAAATCTATTTATGTTGATGTTATAAGAATGATCATGATGCCCTCATGTCCGTATTTTATTTTTATCGACACCTCTATCTCTAAACATGTCGACATATTTTTCGATATTGGCTTCTGCTTGAGGACAAGCGAGGTCTAAGCTTGGGGGAGTTGATAGATCCATTTTGCATCATGCTTTTATATCAATATTTATTGGATTATGGGCTGTTATTACACATTATATCTCAATACTTATGACTATTCTCTCTTATTTTACAAGGTTTACCATGAAGAGGGGGAATGCTGGCAGCTGAAATTCTGGCTGGAAAAGCAGCAAATATTGGAAACCTATTCTGCACAGCTCCAAAAATCCTGAATCTCCACGGAACTTATTTTTGGAACTAATAAGAATTACTGAGTGAAAGAAACACCAGAGGGGCCCACACCTGCCAGAGGGTGGGGCGCCCACCCCACCGGGCGCCCCTGTCTCCTGGGCCTCGTGGCCCTCCTGTCCATCTTCGCTATATGAAGGCTTTTACCCTGGAAAAAATTGTGGGCGAGCTTACGGGACGAAACTCCGCCGCCACGAGGCGGAACCTTGGTGGAACCAATCTAGAGCTCCAGCGGAGCTGTTCTACTGGGGAAACTTCCCTCCAGGATGAGGAAATCATCACCATCGCCATCACCAACGATCCTCTCATCAGGAGGGTGTCCATCTCCAACATCTTCACCAGCACCATCTCCTCTCGAAACCCTAGTTCATCTCTTGTATCCAATCTTGTATCAAAACCACAAATTGGTACCTGTGGGTTGCTAGTAGTGTTGATTACTCCTTGTAGTTGATGCTAATTGGTTTACTTGGTGGAAGATCATATGTCTTATCCGTAACGCATACTATTACTCCTCTGATTATGAACATGAATATGCTTTGTGAGTAGTTACGTTTGTTCCTGAGGACATGGGTGAAGTCTTGCTATTAGTAGTCATGTGAATTTGGTATTCGTTCGATATTTTGATGAGATGTATGTTGTCTCTCCTCTAGTGGTGTTATGTGAATGTCGACTACATGACACTTCACCATTATTTGGGCCTAGAGGAAGGCATTGGGAAGTAATAAGTAGATGATGGGTTGCTAGAGTGACAGAAGCTTAAACCCTAGTTTATGCGTTGCTTCATTAGGGGCTGATTTGGATCCATATGTATAATGCTATGGTTAGGTTTACCTTAATACTTCTTTTGTAGTTTAGGATGCTTGCAATAGGGGTTAATCATAAGTGGGATGCTTGTCCAAGTAAGGACAGTACCCAAGCACCGGTCCACCCACATATCAAATTATCAAAGTACCGAACGCGAATCATATGAGCGTGATGAAAACTAGCTTGACGATAATTCCCATGTGCCCTCGGGAGCTCCTTTCTCATTATAAGAAATTGTCCAAGCTTGTCCTTTGCTACAAAAAGGATTGGGCCACCTTGCTGCACTTTATTTACTTTCATTGCTTGTTACCCGTTACAATTTATCTTATCACAAAACTACCTATTACTTACAAATTCAGTGCTCGTAGAGAAAACCTTACTGAAAACCACTTATCATTTCCTTCTGCTCCTCATTGGGTTTGACACTCCTACTTATCGAAAGGACTACGATAGATCCCCTATACTTGTGGGTCATCATCCACTCATCGTGAGAATAACCCACCTAGCATGGAAGATACTGACAGCCCCAAGTCGCTACATCAGCGATTCAGACATACAAAACAGATTATTATTTGAAGGTTTAGAGTTTGGCACATGCAAATTTACTTGGAACGGCGGGTAAATACCGCATACAGGTAAATATGGTGGACACTCATGGAATAGACTTGGTTCAAGGAATTTGGATGCACAAGCAGTATTCCCGCTTAGTACAGATATTTTGGCTAGCAAAGGATTCTAAATAGCAAGCATCACATGTTGGAGGATCTGTAACAATATATCTTATATACAAATATACCCAAACATAACTCATTAAGTTGTCTTCCTTGTCCAACTTCAACTAATTTGATCATGTTTGAAAATAATTAATGGGGCTCACAATCATAGAAGATGTCCAAGATAGTATATTTATATGTGAAATCTCTCATCGTTCAATATTCTTTCATGAATTGTTCAAGTGACCAATACTATGTTTGCTAACTTTCAATAAATTTACCACCTCTACTTCTTATATGTGAAGTCATTACTCCCCATGGGATAAGCATATGAAACATATATAATTTCAGTTTTATGATATTCAAATCATTCAACCATTTACTCATAGGATATAAGTGAAGCACACGAGTAAATGACAAACTACTCCAAAAATATATAAGTGAAGATCAATGGGCAGTTAAATAATTATGTAGCTATTTGAAGACTCTCTCTCATTTAAGAATTTCAGATCTTGGGATATTATTCAAACAACAAGCAAAACAAAATAGAACGACATTTCAAGGATAGCACTCACCATGTCAAGAAGCAAAAACTTAGGCTCAACCGATACTAACCGATTGTTGTTGAAGAAGAAAGGTGGATGCCAACCGGGGCATCCCCAAGCTTAGATGCATGAGACTTCTTAAAATATTAACTAGGGATGGCTTGAGCATCCCCAAGCTTGAGCTTTTGTGTCTCCTTAATTCCTCTCATATCACGGTTTCCTAAATCTCGAAAGCTTCATCCACACCAAACTCAACAAGTACTCGTGAGATAAGTTAGTATAAACCAATGCAAAAACCTTATCATTTTCTACTGTAACAAATCACTAAATTATTATTCAACATTGCATACTAAATGCCTCTGCATATTTAATACTCCTATCCTCAAATAGAATCATTAAACAAGCAAACATATGCAAACAACACTACAAAAAAAGACACATCCGTGACATTTTGGGCCGAACGAATTTTTTTCTGTCATACTTATGACACTTCTATGACGATAATTGTGACAAAACCCGGTATCATCATAAATGTGGTGGGCTCCTACTTCTATGACAAAAAATTGTGATAAAAAATGGGCTTTTCGTCCTGGGCAGGCCGGAGACGCAGCTGCATGACATTCTTTGGGCCGTCCATGACGGAAAAAGCCATGGTAGAAGCGAGGGCGAGGAAAATTTCGGGGAGTTCCCGGTTACGGTGGGCGGTCGGGGGCCGAGCGATGCGCATTTCTCTCGTACACGTACGCGCGTGTGTGCGAGGCGTTGGCTCTAACTGAACCCGAGCGAGGCGTTGGGCTCTAATCAACCCGAGCGATTGCCCGCAGTTACGTGTTA
The DNA here is from genome assembly GCA_021437245.1 of Aegilops speltoides. NCBI lineage: Eukaryota > Viridiplantae > Streptophyta > Magnoliopsida > Poales > Poaceae > Aegilops > Aegilops speltoides. Next base: position 238,272,925 of record CM038146.1, on the reverse strand, counting down.
TCAACCCGAGCGATCGATCGATGGTCGTTAATCGAACCCGATCCAGCGATTCTTCGCTCTCGCTGCTAATCGAAGCCGATCGATGCCGCCTCTGGATGAACGAAGGCGTTGCTGGGGTGGATGAACGATGGCGGTGGCGTTGCCTCTGGATGAACAGGACCCCGATCGATCGAGCCGGTTGGGGCTGGATGAACATGACCCCGTGGAGTGGAGGGCTGGATGAACAGGACGACCCCGTGGAGGGCTGGATGAACAGGACGACCCCGTGGAGGGCTGGATGAACAGTAGATGGTGGAGGGGTGCTTGTGGAGGGGTGGTTGAACAGGAGCCGGTGGAGTAGCGCGCGGTGGAGGCTGGAGGAGGTCGACGGTAGCCCGTGGAGGCTGGAGGAGGTCGGCAGTGGAGATGAACAGTATCCCGTGGAGTCCCGTTTTGCGATGCGCCACACCCTCCCGGCGAATAGGACCCCGCTTGACCGTGAAGCCCAACACAAGTCTGTTTCGTCCGTTTTGCGGTTGCCACACCCCTCCCGATCAACAGGACCCCCGTTTGGACCGTAGGAGGTCTGTTTCCTCTGTTTTGTGGTATGCCAGACCCCTCCTGATGAACAGGATCCCGTTTCGAACATGGCCGGTCGAACACAAGGTCGTCTCCTCCGTTCTGTGGTATACCAGGCCTCGTTTCCATCGCCTGTTCCGTCCAAGCCCTCTCGATGAACACGACGACGCATTTCGTTCCGACCCAGCAGGTTGGCTCCCCATGAACACGACGACGACGTTGTTTCTCCGTTCCGACCCAGCCATGTACATGAGCCCTGGCCGTACGTATGCGCGAGTAGGCGTTCGAGACCCCGCCCGTATGTACACATACGTGGCCATATTTTCTTTCTTGCACACTGGCCGCTATACGTACGTGTACATGCTACGTGCGTGCCTCTACTACGACACGTGCGCGCCTCTACATCCACAAGTATGTACATGCACGTTCCCGACCAGAATGACAACGCTACGTACGCTTCGACCATGTGGGTCCCGACTGTCAGGCACTTCCTTGCGTGCGAAGATGTAGCTGGTGGGTTCCAGCAGTCAGGGGGACGAATCATTTTTTTTGCCCGAACGCACTTCCTTGTGTGCTAAGGTGTAGCTGGTGGGTCCCGGCAGTCAGGGGGTGAATCGTTTTTTTTTCGGACGCACTTCCTTGCGTGCGAAGATGTAGCTGGTGGGTCCCAGCAGTTAGGGGGGCGAATCTATTTTTTTCCCGGACGCACTTCCTTGCGTGCGAAGATGTAGCTAGTGGGTCCCAGCAGTCAGGGGGCGAATTATTTTTTTCGCAAAATACGGTGGCCCGTCCGGTGGGTCCCCGCTGTCAGGTGGAGGAATAATTATTTTGAGCGTAATAAGGAGGCACTTCCTTGCGGCTGCCGTGGACCCAGCTGTCAGCCTCTCCACATACAGTCCACGTCCGATGGAAGTCGTTCCTTGACCACGTTGACCACGCCGCGCCGAGAGCACCACGGCGGTGGACGACGGCGAGGCCTAGGAAGGGGACGACGCGGAGCCGGGGAAGACGCGGTAGTGGATGCACACGCAGAGAGGAGTACGAGGGTTCACTGGTTCGGCTGCGGTGTGAGGCTGTCGTCGCCGCAGAATAACAGGGGGTGTGGGTGAGTGGAGGGATGGCCTGGCTAGCGGTGGGAGTAGTACGGGGCGGTGAGGCCTCCGCGGCAGCACAGCCGTCCACGGTAGGTAGGAGCAGGCAGCACGACCGGCGCTGCTTTGGCCGGCTGGAGCAAGAAGACCAGAGGTTGAAGAAGCACGATGGCCATTGGATGGACATCGTACGGTCACTGCAGCTAGAATCGTTTATATTGACTAAGTTGACAAAGCCCTTGGTACGTCAACTTAGTAGGCCCACGTGTCGACTTCGAAGCGGTGCGCCCGGATGTCGGGGAGGAATCATTTTTTGGGCGGGTGAAGCTAGAATATCCGAGATTGAAGAAGTACGGCATCCGTTGGATGGACATCCAACGACCACTGCTGCTAGAACCGTGTGTTGACTATAAGTTGACAAAGCCTTGCATACACATCAACTCTCTTTTTTAGGGGACGTGTCAACTTAGTAAGGCCAGAAGTGTGTGGCAGAGAACTTATAGCCCATTTGAGATTTGTAAGAATGTGCAGCCCATTTTTGAATTCTAATGGAATTTACTACAGCCCATTTACAGTTTGTTAAAAGTACAACCCATTTCAACCAACCGTTCAAAATAGAATTCAATAAAATTTCCCACATTTTGATGGGATCCGAAATATTTTTATCCCGAAATTTCTAGTGAGATTAAATACAATTTCAATAAGGTTATATTACGTAAAAATCCAATGAAACATTGCGCTCGCAACAATTAATGAAATTAAAATTTCAAATATCCAAAAATAATATTTTATAAAGTAATTACGTGTTTGGTGCATTTTTTATAGTTACTGCCCAGTTTTTATAATTACATCCCATTTATGATTTCTTAAAGCCCATTTTCTTGTTAAGCCTAATTCATCCCTCGTAGGAAAGATTTGCAGCCCAGCGGGGCGGAGAATAACAACTTGACCTTGCCTGGGTATTCCTAAAAAAAGTATAGCTGGGCTAGCCATTTTCAGCTTGAAAAAAATTAATATCTAGGCTGGATATCTCCCCTGGGCTAGACGGGCCACAGCCCGCCCAGTTAATACCTGCAGTGATGTTTTCGTTGTTGTTCAGAGGAGAAAAATTAATATTTGGGCTAAACATCAAAAAACTCTACAGTGCTCACACCTCAAAAACACAAATACTACTCGAGCTACTTGGTCCCAGCTGTCCGCCGCTTCTTGTGCAATTCTCTTGTTTATTGACTACTCCCTCCTTTCCGGTTTATAGTGCTCAATTCAAAAATCTCACCAATCAAGGTAGATGGCGAGTGGCGGAATGCCTTTTTAGTTTTGCAAAAGCACCTAATTAATGCTATTGTTATCCTCAAAAAATTATGTTTACCAATGCATTAATTGCAATGAATGCATGCATAAAGTACATGCATTGGTGAATTTTCTCTTAATACTTGCATGCAATGATTTAATGCACCTTGGAATCTGAACATGTGATGGAAAACAACCAAATTGAGCCTTATAAAATGGAAAAACTAAAATTTTGAGATAAGCCCTATAAACCGGAAAGGAGGGAGTACATAGGTTGAGAATGGTGTGGGACCGTGATGTCAAGAAACCAGGAGGAAGCAAAATAAATTATATATATATATATATAAGGAGGCACTTGCGTACGTGAGGCTATGGCCCTGGTGGGTCCCCATTGTCATCCTCTCCAAGTAAAGTCATCTCCTCGCCAGCGCGCGCTTTCCGCCCGAAATAGTTAGCGCCGCCCGCCCCGCTTCCCGATGCAGGTGATTGCTCCGCCTTCAAATGACACCAGTGCCGTCTGTCCGTCCATCTGCCGCCCACATTAATGATATGCGATTGCCGAGGCGGCTGCTCCGGCGCCACACGTCCGTCCCTCCGCTGCCCACCATTGCTATATAAACTACTGCGCCAGCCATAGCCGCAGTCATCCGCATCCGTTCCCTTTCTCCTGTCCACACCACTATTGCCCACCATGGCTTCCTTGCGCTCCAGAGCTCTTCGGGATGGGCGGACGACGGACCACAAGGAGATGGCAACCATTGCTGCCGACCGGCTGGCGGGCAGTCAGCCGGAGGACGACGACATCCCAATGGAGAACATGGTAGTCAATGATCCGGCGCCAACCCCCTCCTCCGTGCCATCCTCGCCGGTGCATTGCACCATGACCATCGGCGAGGCTCGAGCCCAATATATGGACACGGTGAGGCAGATGCTTGAGGAGAAGTTCCAGGAGGCACAGGACGACGCCGCCTACAACCACCATCTCCTCCAGGAGCACCTACAGGCGGAGGAGCAGATCGCTGCAGAGCGGGCGGAGCAGGAGGCGCTGCTCGACTTGTATCGCTCTGCCCGTGAGGGCCGCCTCGAGCGCTGGCGGTACCGCATGCAGGTGGTGGAGGCTGCGGCCGCCTACAAAGAGGGCGATGAAGTGGGCGAGGCGCTGTTTGGCGAGACCGAGGATGAGGCAGAGGATAATGCCAGCTCCGATGAGTGCCCGCTCCGCTGGCGTCGACGAGGCCCTGCTCCACCGAGGCCCCGCGGCGCCAACAACGAGGCAGAGGACACCGCCTGCTCCGCCGAGGCCCCGCCCGCCAACAACGAGGCAGAGGACATCGCCGGCTCAGCCGAGGCCCCACCCTGCCGGCAACGAGGGGGAGGATTTCCACCGCTCCGCCGAGGCGCCGCCCGCCGGCAACGAGGCAGAGGACATCGCTCGCTCCGCCGAGGCCCCGCCCCGCTGCCAACAAGGCCGCGCCACACAGAAAACGAGGAAGAGTAGAACACGATAGGTGGGCGCCGCTCGGGTCCAAGTAAGGCCACCGCTGCTATCCTCCGGTTGAAGCCAAGCTAGGCTGGTTGACCATTGACGGACGGTTAGCTTCTTGGCAGCGACGTGGAGTCGGAGAGTTGTGCTGGAGAAGAACGCTACTTCTACTTAACTGCTGGTGCAGTTGGCTGACTGGCACGTGGGCCCAACAGGCCACATGTTAGTTTTGCAACTGCACATGCAGTTAAGTCACTGAAGCTTCTGTTCGGCTCAGCGGGACACAGGTGGGTAGCTTCGGTTAATTAATTATACCTCCAGCGCACCTTTTTAGTTGAAGAATATATGAAATGTAATGAAATCCGGCATGTTTATATGAAATTCGACCGTGTATGAATGAATTTGTTTTGATTAGTTCGAATTTCTGTATCAATGGCATTGGATGAACATGCAAAACCATACGTACTAGCATTATTCCCAGGGTGATCACCTCGTTTGCAGCAGTTTCACATGTACTCCCTCCGGTCCTTTCTAGTCTGCATACAAGTTTTGTCTGCAGTCAAAGTATCTCTACTTTGACCAATCTTATACAAAGAAGTATGAACTTTCACAATGTGCGCAGTAAAAAAGGAACAGAAGGAGTACAAAGAGTTTGAGCAGCTTTTTAGCGTTTCTGTACATTGCAATCAAACACACAGGGCTGGCAATTCATAGAGAACATTCAAAACAATCGATGATTATGCATCTCAGCGACTCACATGTCAGAGGAAATATTTACTTCACAACTTAAGAATAAAGAAAAAATTGATCGACGTTGCTGACAGCAAAGGGCCTCCCATTCAAAAATATCGAACGCATGTCTTGCTAAAATCAATGAGCAAAATTTGACAAGGTTGTCCCATTCCAAAATATCAAATGCCTACGATTGTGGAATGGGAAGGGTTTGCCATCAGTTTGGACATTGACATGGCACCTCGTGCTAAATAAACCAGCTGTGCTTTTTGTGCAGTTCCACCAAAATCAACCAAATTCGCGCGTAGCTTGTATGATTTCGCCCTTATATGTTGCAACGCCTTGAACTTATCGGCACCTCCTTTCTTGTGGTGGAAATGAATGATTCGATGTATTCATGAACATTTTGTGCAGTTCCCATTGAAATCAAGCTGAGCACCCCTGTTTGCACAAATACAAAAGAATTGATTAGTATAAAGCAAACTGTACTATGAATTGACAGTTTAAACAGGCACCTACATGGTCCATGTAGAGCACACTTTTAGAAAAATGGAACTCACCAGAAAAATCCTAGAACAACATTGTACTCACAAGATCACAAAGAAAAATGGAGATTTGTCAGTCCTTCTAAGCTGAAGTTAGTTTGGTCTTGTGGGGAGTAATGTAACCATCCTTCAACTGCTCCTTCTGATGAGAAAATAGACATGGCTTCTTCATCCTGGCATAATTGGAACTAGTTACTTCACGTGCTCCATATTCTTCTTTAGAGGAAGATGATCCTGTTGTGCAAAGACAAGAGGACTACTAAATGCTAGCATCCCTGTTTGCTCGAAAAAATAGAAATGAAATATTTAAAACAACACAGATGAAGCACTTCTCAAGGACAATACCACTTTTTCATGACAGTATCTAAACTGTAGCACAACAACAACAGAGATGAGAAAGCTCAATCATATGGATGAAATAAGTGGGTGATAGAGGCGAGGGTCCCGATCTTTCGATGAGATGATAACGACTATCGATTTGGTGGAGTCGACTTTGACAATCCGACTACAAATGTGCACGACGTTGCGCCTTAGCAATCGCTAAACCAACTCCGACAGGTTACTGACGATGCTGGAAGCACGATCAGCCTGACCACGAAGGTCTATTCGTGCAAGCAATCAAAGAACAAGCAAGAATATGATAAAGCAATCTGAATATTGCGAATATATATGAAGTATAGATGAAAGTGGGGTTTCATAAGTGGTCTTGGTCTGGTCGTTGGACACAAACGAAGTACACGAAGTTGCAACGATGGCTAACTTTTAACTAAATAAAACCCAAGTCTAAACGATGCCTTAAGGGCTATATTCATAGGGAAAGGAGAGGGGATTTTGTCCACCCTTGGCAAGGTGGGACTAAAACACCTCCTAAGTCGTTTCCCCTACAATATGGACTCTAAAATTAGATTACATGGGCCTGGCCCAAAATAAGGTCGCGCCACACCAATAATAAGCTATGGACGAAATTTATGAAAGACCATATTGTATATTTCGTCCATCTTCTTGTATGTCATCATGGTGGCTTCAAAGTCCGGAAATCCATACTTGAACCTCCGTTCTTGTTCTCCTCGCACGCACCTTCATCTCCGTGCTTGACCATGCACCAATGTTCAACCTTCTTGTCCGTGCTAGGCCCTTCAATTGCAAACAACACAAATGTAACTAAGTTAGGCAGCATCATATTCTCATGAACACTAGAAACATTACCAAGAAACGGAAGTACCTGATAATTTAATTGGCATATCTGAGCTCTAGCAACTGTTCTAAGATGTAAAACAATAGGGGATATGGGTGTAACTATGGTGGCCATGTCCTCATCATCCTCCCCTGCTTGAAAACAATGCCGTCCTTGGCGTTGCTTAATCTGAAATCTAGCTAACAAAAGAGACAAGGTGTACACATTGTATATTTATATGTCATCCATTTTTACTGATCTCAGTTGGGGTACATGTGACACAGTTATACAAGAGCACCCTTCAAAAGTCATGAAATATAAAGCCAATATATTATCACAAGAATTCAAAGGCATGAAAATATTGCAACTTAGTTTACACATATAAGTGCAGCTCTTATTCATATCAAAACATTGACAATGCTTATCATTAAACCATCCTGACATTGATGAATCATCACAAAGATTAGAGGTCATATCAAAATGATTAAACATTGGCAAAATTATTTTCAAACGTATTTGATCCAAATATGATTTATTCCCTAATTCACGTGATTCATTTGCGTCAATAGTTAATTCAATGGGTTCACTCAAAATTGTTTGATCACATGGCAAAGTCAAATCATGAACATAGTCCTCTAAAATAGCTGGTGTGATCAAAGTAGTGGCTAGCTCATCGCATGGTTCATTTAAATTGACAAAGCATTCATCATACTCATGTGGAGGTGGAAGATCGGTACCTTTGTCATTACCTCTTATGATCAACAAAGACGATGTAGGCACTCTAGGTGGCGACAAGGCACATGGTGGAGGTGATGTAGTGCTCTCAACAATGGATGTTGTTTTCATAGGAGACGCGGTGGTGGAAGGAACAACCGTCGCTACTCTTGGGATTTTCTCCTTCCGCTTGTTTGTATTGTGGGCAACACGTCTTGTTATCTCCTGTTCAACTTTGCATGCAAGACGAAACAAACGGTCCATAGGATAACATGTTTCACGAATTAGTATATCCTGAATGTCCCTATTTAATCCTCCCCAAAATCTATCCATAAAATCTTCTTCACTTTCTTCTAAAGAGGAATGCAACAAGGTAGTTTGTAAATCATCATAATATTTCGTTACAGTGTCACTACCTTGTTTTAAATATTGCAACTTGTTCATCATGTCATGAGTATAATAAGCAGGGACAAATGTATGTAGCATGGCAAGTTTCAAATCATCCCAAGTAGTAGGTATATAATTAGGGTAAAACCGACAATATTCACTCCACCAAACTAAAGCATAACCGGTGAAAGATCCAACCACAACCTTAACTTTTTTATGTTCATCAAAATTATGTGAAACAAATATATTATTTATGTCGAACTCCCATTCAATATATAAAGCAGGTCTAAAACGTCCATTAAATGGTGGTATAGAAACATTAACCTGATCATGTGCATTTGGATGTTTGTGCACCTCTCGTGACGGTTGTGATATTTGCATAGGTGGTGGCATGTCTCCCGCGATCGAAAAAGCCCATGAATTGACTCTGGATCCTGTCATGATTAGTAGAATAAAGAAACAAAATCCAAAAATAATGTTCCGATGAACGACTAGAAAGTGGTGTAAAACGCTCACAGTATAGCAAATCAAAGTCTTACAAGTTCTTACCATGCAGCAGGAGGTGACCGGCAACCAGCGGTGTCAAATAACTCCCAGAGTTGGGTAAAGCGATTGCCAGATGAACGTATGTATGCACGATGTAGAAATATGTGGAGCTGGGCTGGCTTTATATATGTGGAAAAAAATGCTACAACCACGCTAATTAAAGCAAGCTAAAAATTCGTTCAAAGTGGTCGAGTGCTGGTCCTAGGCTAGACTGTACTAGAGACGCGAGCCTAAGACACTAGTGAAATTCACACTCGATACCAACAAGAACTCAAGTTTCAAGGAAAATGATGAGTGATGCAGCAACCAGAGTATACTGGCACCTGTATATGTCAAGGCACTGTACCAATAGTGACGTGACAAACTAGTCTCTACTCCTAATATCTCTATTGGTAGGTCGCGTTCCGGGTTTTATTTTCGTCCCACCTCATCCGGTCTTTTTTGGTACTTCTTTGGTACTTCTTTTTTCGTCCCACCTCACACTTCGTCCGGTTTAATTTCGTTGGTTATTTTTCGCCGGGTAATTTTTCGTCTCGCCTCTCTGCCTCTCCCACCGATTATTTTATCGTTGCCTCGTCCCATGACTCCCATCCGAGACGCTCCTCTCTCCTATGCGCTCGATCCCCTCTCACGCCTAGGGTTCCTAGAGATTGCGTCGCCACCACTCGGCTCCGCCTCTCCCTTCCCTTCCCCCACCTCCAGCCACACCCGTCCGACTACCTACGGATCCCGCCGCCACGCCAGCATCGCTCGGTCTTCTCCCACAACGCTACAGATCGCATCCGCTCGCGCCATGTGTCTCCTCCATGACCTCGGCGTGCTCCGCCCTAGCCATCTTTTGCCGTCGGGATCGCTGCCACAGACGCCCTCGACGCGACGAGGCTTCGCAAGGAGACTTCTCGCCAATTTTCCTGCCAAGATCTGCCAACTAATCTCCTCGGCAAGCTTGGCGACAGCCCACTCCTCACCTTCTTCCTCCCTCCTGGCGCCCAGGCGCTCCGCGAAGGCGATGTGGTCATTGTTCTCAACCACCGCCTTGCCGCCGTCCCCATGCCTTGGTGCCCCAAAGATGGTCAGATCTTCGAGTGTGGCGCATGCATCGAGAGACAAGGAGGCCTCGGGCGATTACATTGAGGAGCATCTGTCCTAATCGACTCCATCACCACCCATCTCTAAAACCTTTGCATTATCCAATCACGACCCATCTCTAAAACCTTTGCATTACCCAAATTAAGGCGATCATCACAGCGCCGGAGTCGTTAGTCCGCTTAGCCGCCGATTGGTTTCTGCTGAGATGGTGTGCTATGTACAAGGAGCAAGCTAGCAGGCGGTGGATGCTTCAAAGGAAGCTAGCTAACCACGAGCCCACTACTTGATCGATTGATCTCGGCGGAACAGACACGCGAAAACAAGCAATTTTGATGGCTAATAATTGCACGAAACGTGGATTCGAGGACTATGCCCGATCGACCTGCTCCTCCCGGTGCTCCCGCATAAGGTATCAATTTGCTGCTTCATGGTCTTAGTATTCTTTGCTTGATGGTTTCAGCAGACGAGGATGACTTGTGTTGGATGGGCTGCGAGATAAAGCTTGTGGACCGAGAGCAGCTTGGAAAGGAAGAAGTCGGGCTATTGTTTTATCTGCAGATTTTTTAGATCATTATGCTTTGTGCCACGTTATACGCACATATGAACAAAAGTAACTCTTTTATGTCATTGTGATAAACTCGATGATCTACTGATTAGTTGATCTATGCTTCATCGCCTACTGATTTTTCAGTCTGTTTTTAATGTTTCCAAGAGATGTAATTGGCAGTATTTTTCGTATTTCTATCACTGAACAGGTCCATTTGCTTGTTGGGCTAACTTGCCTTTAGAAGCACAAAGGAAAAATTATTGGTTTGTTAGCAGGTTTAGTGAATTTATTTTGTAGATTTTTACAGTGCCTAATTTGAATCGTTAAGGATCATGATATTGCATTACCGGACTATGTTCAGTTTCTATGCTAAGCTAGAAATTTGAAGAAAAAAATTAAGGTGTGTCTCTGGTGTCAATATTAAAAGAAAGAGCCTTCATTTTTCTTTTCAGTTAGAGTGTAGAAATGAAGGCATGTGTATCTTTTGATGAAAACCATAACTATGATATCGATGAGGTAATCTCATGTTACCTTTCTATTATGTTAGATTGCTAATTTCCTATATCCAGTTCATAATATTGTGGCTATTATCATGAACTAAGTAATGATTGATAGTATCCACATTGGCCTATGATCTACTATCAAGTAACGGTCTACTACTCCTTCGCTTATTACTGTCATCGGCATCTTTTTTATCGTCACTGGGAGGTACTCTTATTATCGCAAGTTGGCCCTAATCATATTATAATAGTTTATTACTTGGTCTCTTAGTTGTGTTATTTTCCGGGTGTGCATAAAAATTACCGAAAATCTACGCATGCTTTTCTCCAAGTCTCCATCATTGATTTGTCTAAATCTCCATAAGAGTTATTCATGTGTGGTGTCTCGACCATTTTGTTGCTTCAGTCCCGCAACAAACCGAACAGCTGGTTTTCGCTGAATTTTGGCAAATTCAAAGGATACGATCGAGGCGAGAGGAGGGGGTTGGTATGCATCTGTGGGATGTGTGACATCGAGCACCGACGGAGCACGCAAGCCACATCGGAGACGACCACACTCTCGCTTCGAGAGTAACAACGGATTCGAAGAATCGCTGCTGGTGTTTGCCATCCGCCTTAATTTCAAGGTACATGGGAGACACACCATTGTAGTGAAAATCATTTTCTTCTTCTTTCTTTTATTTTACTTTCATCTGCATCATTGTGTGATCACTATTTGTAGGAGTACATTATATGGCAGCCAGAGGATTAGGCGTCTAGAATGGACAGCACCAACCGCTCAGTAGGGACCATGGTAAATGCAAAAGGTATAACTATGCATGTACAATTGTTCTTGACTATCAAGCAATGTTCATTGCAAGTTCGCCATGAATCCCCCTAATTAGCTTACCCTGCCGCACAGCCAGCTTTGCAATCGTAGTTCTTACCTGCACTAGCTTTGCCATTCATTTATGCTATTGGGAATCATGATCATCCATAATGAATAAACCATTCTTCTACTTCTAAACTTGATGGTTTAGAAGCAAGAACTGACGCTGATATTCAAGTGCTCTGCTTCTGCTCTGACATGTCACAGTTATGTATGTAAGTGGTCTACTAACGAAAGTTCATTGGTGACAAACAGACACTGATATTAAGATCATAATATGGCCAATAAAGCTTAGAAAAAAACGTGATGAAACTTTCAAAACATAGAATCCACAATTATATGCATACCTTTGGAAAGCAGGCTCGCACTATATGAAATTGTTCTACTTTAAGGTTTCAGCTAATTCTAATGAACTACAAGCTGAAAGTGTCAAACAAATATTGTGACATCTATCTTGACCTAACAACACATACACGACCAGAACTTTACATATTCTGTGTGACAGTAGTGCAGCATCGTCCTTTTCATTCACCATCCTTTTTTGTTAGCCATGTGTTAATTGTCCTACTTATTTTCTAAGTCATCATATTGCTCTTGATTTTTAGTCATGCTTCGAGCTTTGGTCCGTGCATCTACATGAAGAAAGCATGTCTTGGCTAAAGGTAAAATTGAAACTTGGAGGTGATCAAATCATATGATTTGGTCTGTATAAGAGTGTAAATTAAGGATTACAAATTTCTTGGCACTAGATTTTGAGTTTATATTTTTAGAATTTTGTGACCTGGCCTGAAGTTCAGATTTCTTGAAGTTGATATATATCTTCTGTAGATCTTTTATTTTTCCTTTGGGTTTGGGGCCAGTATATACAGATTGAAAGTATTATTTTTTTAGAAAAATAAGATTTTGTTCTTCTATTTCACCAAAATTCATGTTTACATAGTTTTGAGAGGCACTTAACTTAAGTTTCCTCTTCAACTGACTAATTGTCAAGAAAGGAGATCAAAAGAATATTTTGGCGTGTAAGGAGACACAACGCTTGCATGCGAGGGAAGCTGCACCAGGGATGATCAGTTTGTCGCTACATGAATGGAGACCACATGCCATGATGTTTGACACACAATTCTTAATTAGAGAAAAAATTAAATTACTTGTTTTTATTCCGTGGTGCAAGGTATGCATGCATGCCACACACATATATCAGTTGTTGCAAGTTGAGATCATCCGCCAACTATCTTAAAAATCAATCTGCCAACTTAATTAATCAATCATGTTGAATTGTTGCCAACTTAACTAATAAATCATGTCGATTTTTTAGACGCGGTGACTAGAGGATGCAAAATTCCTGTTTAGTTGATTTTTAGTAGAAGGTTTTGTGCCAATGTAGAACAAAATTAGATTTGATTGGTGTTATATATTGATAGGACTAATTAAGCTGCGTGCATGCTGAATGCCCTTCCTGATGTTTTCTACTGTTGAGATTACGCTTTTGGCTCAAGGGGCATCACAGGTGGTGCACGCCTCCTCCCCTTCATAGTGGTGGCGGATCGGCACGAACTTGTGGGGATGGAACCAGGACGGAGAGTGGGGCGCTTGGCGGTCCGTGGGGAAATACGGTGAAGAAGAGAGGGCGCCATGGTGAAGGAGAGGTGGACATCATCCGGTTTTAAAGGAGGGGGCTCTAACAAGAAATGTCCCACTACAGCGGGAAACCTAGCAGGAATGGAAGGGTCTGGCAGGAAAAGGAAAGGGTTCATCTTGGGTAGGGCTTTTGTGTTGGGCCCTCTCCTTCGTGATGGATAGTCTGGATAACCACATTCTACACCACACATATGGTCCAGGTTTGGGTGAGCCGTTATCCGCATTTTGGGGAGCATGCCGACGCCTGCTTGATGTCCTAACACGCCTGAACGCATTTAGGGAATATAAAGAGAAGAAGGCATAGCCCATGTGTAGTTTGGAGGCAAACAAAGCATCATTCAATACATCACTAAATGAGGATGTGGTGGAACAAATGTTTCTGGCTGAGTCCTTTCTCTTATTTAATTTTTAATTCTTTTTTCTTATTATTTTGTACTAACATGAGGCGCCTTATGAATCACCATTAGTTGTTGGTGTTCCAAATATATTAGAGAGCAACACAACGACAAAGAAGCCACAAACATAGTCAAAGGGCAGTGAATTGAAAGATGAATGATGTAGGGATGTAGAAGGTGACCGATAACAACTTGATGGAAAGGTCTGCTAGAGGGGTGAATGGTGTTTGTTGAAAAGAGAAAGGAAGATTCTTGTGTTTGTTGTCCCATGGAATATCACACACAATATGCGCATTCATGGACAAAAACTCAAGCAATATTTACATTCATTTGTTGGCCCATGGCAACGCACGGGTTTTTTTTCGTCCCACCTTCCCTGGGTTGTTTTCGTCCTCCCTCCCACCTCTCAATTTCCCCGCAGTAACAATCCCACCTCCCAGTTTCGTCGGTTTTTTTCGTTGGTTTTTTTTGTTTGGTTTTTTTTGTTTCATCTCTCACCACCCCTCCCACCTTAATTTTTTCTTCTTCCCACTTAAAACCGAATCACGTCTGATCCTTCTTCCATTTATTCGTGCTTGCTTTGGCAGGTATCGATTCAATTCAATCATGTAAATATTTTGGCAAGTTCTGATTCAATAAATCGAGAGCAACCAGCGTAGCCGGATTCGGTAATTGGTATTGAAATCGTAGGCAAGAGATCTCCTCGTCCATCAGTGTTAACTTCCTTTTTTTGACAATATGAGTCCCATCTTCCTAGCACCAAAGTGTAATATATGGAAACAAACTCAACGAATTATAACAGTGATTAACCCAATTATTACATACCAAACATCAGGTACGTCATTAATTCGCTTCCTTCCCTTCCCTTCGTCCCTCAATCCCACGCTCATGGTGCTGTAGTGGCGGAGTTGCCGATGGCGACGAGGACAACCTGTGGCAGCCCCCATCCTACTCCCTCACTTCCTCCAAATTCCTCGACCCCTACCGTCTCGATCCCATTCACGCTCTGATCCGAAGGCCAATGCAGCTCCGGCCGATTGACAATGCAGGTTCGGGATCGTTCCTTTCAGCGCCCACTCTTGGAAGAATCGGCAGCGTGCCATGCAGATCGAACCCGGCCGAGATCACGGGATGCTTGCACAGGGCTCGCCGAGATTGCTATTCTGAATTTTTTTGTGAACAAAATGAAGAGTTGGACAGGATCTGCACTTGTGCTAATATCAAATATACTTGTGTAGTTGCAGGTTTTGTTTTAAAAATCCAATTGTTGTTTATCTTTTGTCGCTGAAGAATGATTACTAATTATGACATTGATTTTATTTCTTCTGGATGTTGTATATTCTTGGATTGAAGGGACTCCCTGACAAGGTGAAAGATCAGTTACATCTGCATGTCGTTCTATACTTGTTTACCCGATTATTTGATGCATAATTTCACATGGGTAAACTAAAAATATTTAGCCTGGTTTAGATGATGCAACCCAAATTTTGGCATTGGTCGTAATTTGGTAGTTCTTCAGGTGAGTGACACATTCATTTGGAGAAGCACTAGCTGGAATCAGACACCTATTTTTTTAATGTTTCCTGCTTATTATAAGTTAATGTGGCCCCGTTGCAACGCACGGGCGTTCTTCTAGTACTACTAGTACGAAAGATATACCTCCAAATATTCCATGTGTGATTTTTTTCTCAAGACTTCATCCAAGTAGTATAGCACACCACGTCCTCCTGTTCTTCTTTGATTTTTTTCTCCCTTATTTTCGCCAAGAAAAGTGCCAGACCTTGGAAACAACCAACCAAATCTTTTTTTCTTTCTTCGCTCTCCCAAAGAAAAACTCCATGTGGAATCAACAACTCTCTTGCCAAATAGGGAAACAACCATCTCTCCTTGAATTACGTGCAGATTTCCTTTTAAATACTTATCTCCTTCCAAAAGGAAACAACTCACGTGGGATTACTTCCAAATGCAACCGATCTGGGTTTTTTTCGGATCAAAACCTGCCTTTTTTTCTTTCCAAACATGAGCTTGTGAACTAGTACTTTTGGAAACCAAACCAAGAGATCAGATATTGCTCCAATTGGCTCAAAGCCCACACGTGATTCTCTCCTTTTTTTTACACGGAAAACTTCCAAACAAACAATTAGATCGGCACCTTCCTTTTTATTTGATGAGCCGATCCAAACTTGCCTTCTTGCAGACTTTGTTTTTCCCCTTCTATTCTTCTTTTTCACCAATCAAAACCTTCCAACTTAATAACACAACCAACGTGGGAGGGGATCACGTCCCAAATCCCAACAACTATGCCCCTCTTCCTTTTTCTCCTCCTATTTTAGCATGAAAAGAAATAGATTTCCAAAGCAAAAACGAATCTGAAATCAACTCTTTTTCCTCTTTATTGCTTTTTCTTTCCTTATTATTTCTCTGATTTTTCTTCTCACGTAACCAATCTGTTTTCTTTTTCTTGAAATCACTGTCCTTTAATGGCAACGTGGTTTCCAAGGTCAAATATTCCCTGCCAAACAACCGAAGTGTCTCCCCGTGATAACTCCAACACACGTTGCAAAGCAAGACTTTTTTTAAGGAGATCTAAACCTAGTTAGTAGCACTCTTTCTTTTCCTTCCCTCTATGTATCGCCACAAAATCTGCCCACCGATGGAAAATCTGCCCAGCAGAATCAACACAAAAAATTCCTCCTTTCTTTTAGGACCGACCCAAAACGTTCCAACCAAAAAAAACTGCACGCAATGCAAAAGTTCTGCACGTTGCCTCTCTCTCCTCTTCTTCCGCCAACCTCTGTTTGCTCTTTTTTTTGCTGCGATCTCAATGGATCAGGTGACGTGATGGTTGGTACTATCTTTAGCAACACAACTTTCCAACCGGCCTAGTACTGCCTTTGAACCTTCCTCACGTAACACAACTCTCTCTTCTCCTTTGACCATACAATCTTGCTGTTTTTTTTCAAATTGCCAACCGTGGGACATGAGGACACGTTTCCAAGAAGTACTTCTCTCCTTTTCTCTTACTATACTCACGATTGCAAGGATTCAATTCCAACAGCATGCACTTCCTTTCTTTTTATTTTGGCCGATTTAACCTTGCTGCAAAAGCTCTTTTTTTGTAGGATCTTTTCTCAACTTTTTCTCTCCACGAGATGAATGATACTCCAAGACGGTGACGAATGGTGGGAGTGGAAGACTTGTGGTGATGATGGCAGCGGTGACAAAGCAAATTAATGGCAAAGGAAGATCACAATGAAGTGGACGATGGTGCGAGCAGAACGACGTGAAAAAGAACGTGATTAGAACTCGAAACTCCAAAAGACTAGACACTAGAACCAGCAACTTGACACACAATGCAACCGAAAATTCAACAATGAAAAACGAAGTGGTAATAGCAAAAAGCCTAAGACTGTCTGGGACACGGATGAACTAATCTAACTTTTTTTGTGGCTTTTTCTTGGACTATAGGTATGAAGAACAAATGCAATCTAAGACTATGAAAAACTGGAAAATCTCACCGAGCAACCTGAAAACTGATACCACTTGATAGAGGCGAGGGTCCCAATCTTTTGATGAGATGATAACTATCGATTTGGTGGAGTCGACTTTGACGATCCGACTACAAACATGCACAACATTGCGCCTTAGCAATCGCTAAACCAACTCCGAGAGGTTACTGACGATGCTGGAAGCACGATCAGCCTGACCACGAAGGTCTATTCCTGCAAGCAATCGAAGAACAAGCAAGAATATGATAAAGCAATCTGAATATTGCGAGTATATATGAAGTATAGATGAAAGTGGGGTTTCATAAGCGGTCTTGGTCTAATCGTTGGACACAAATGAAGTACACGAAGTTGCAACGATGGTAACTTTTAACTAAATAAAACCCAAGTCTAAACGATGCCTTAAGGGCTATATTTATAGGGAAAGGAGAGGGGATTTTGTCCACCCTTGGCAAGGTGGGACTAAAACACCTCCTAAGTCGTTTCCCCTACAATATGGACTCTAAAAATAAATTACATGGGTCTGGCCCAAAATAAGGTTGTGCCACACCAATAATAAGCTATGTATGAAATTTATGAAAGACCATCTTGTATATTTCATCCATCTTCTTGTATGTCATCATGGTGGCTTCAAAGTCCGGAAATCTCCACTTGAACCTCCGTTCTTGTTCTCCTCGCACGCACCTTCATCTCCGTACTTGACCATGCTCCAATGTTCAACCTTCTTGTCCGTGCTAGGCCCTTCAATTGCAAACAACACAAATGTATCTAAGTTAGGCAGCATCATATTCTCATGAACACTAGAAACATTACCAAGAAACGAAAGTACCTGATAATTTAATTGGCATATCTGAGCTCTAGCAACTGTTCTAAGAGGTAAAACAACAGGGGATATGGGTGTAACTATGGTGGCCATGTCCTCATCATCCTCCCCTTCTTGAAAACAATGTCGTCCTCGACGTTGCTTAATCTGAAATCTGGCTAACAAAAGAGACAAGGTGTACACATTGTATATGTATATGTCATCCATTTTTACTGATATCAGTTGGGGTACATGTGACACAGTTATACAAGAGCACCCTTCAAAAGTCATGAAATATAAAGCCAATATATCATCACAAGAATTCAAAGGCATGAAAATATTGCAACTTAGTTTGCACATATAAGTGAAGCTCTTATTCATATCAAAAGATTGACAATGCTTATCATTAAACCATCCTAACATTGATGAATCATCACCAAGATTAGAGGTCATATCAAAATGATTAAACATTGGCACAATTATTTTCAAACGTATTTGATCCAAATATGATTTATTCCCTAATTCACGTGATTCATTTGCGTCAATAGTTAATTCAATGGGTTCACTCAAAATTGTTTGATCACATGGCAAAGTCAAATCATGAACATAGTCCTCTAAAATAGCTGGTGTGATCAAAGTAGTGGCTAGCTCATCGCATGGTTCATTTAAATTGACAAAGCATTCATCATACTCATGTGGAGGTGGAAGATCGGTACCTTTGTCATTACTCTTATGATCAACAAAGACGATGTAGGCACTCTAGGTGGAGACAAGGCACATGGTGGAGGTGATGTAGTGCTCTCAACAATGGATGTTGTTTTCATAGGAGACGCGGTGGTGGAAGGAACAACCGTCGCTACTCTTGGGATTTTCTCCTTCCGCTTGTTTGTCTTGTGGGCAACACGTCTTGTTATCTCCTGTTCAACTTTGCAAGCAAGACGAAACAAACGGTCCATAGGATAACATGTTTCACGAATTAGTATATCCTGATTGTCACTGTCTAATCCTCCCCAAAATCTATCCATAAAATCTTCTTCACTTTCTTCTAAAGAGGAACGCAACAAGGTAGTTTGTAAATCATCATAATATTTCGTTACGGTGTCACTACCTTGTTTTAAATGTTGCAACTTTTTCATCATGTCACGAGTATAATAAGCAGGGACAAATGTATGTCGCATGGCAAGTTTCAAATCATCCCAAGTAGTAGGTATATAATCAGGGTGTAACCGACAATATTCACTCCACCAAACTAAAGCATAATCGATGAAAGAACCAACCGCAACCTTAACTTTTTTATGTTCATCAAAATTATGGGAAACAAATATATTATTTATGTCGAACTCCCATTCAATATATAAAGCAGGTCTAAAACGTCCATTAAATGGTGGTATATAAACATTAACCTGATCGTGTGCATTTGGATGTTTGTGCACCTCTCGTGACGGTTGCGATATTTGCATAGGTGGTGGCACGTCTCCCGCGATCGACAAAGCCCATGAATTGACTCTGGATCCTGTCATGATTAGTAGAAACAAGAAACAAAATCCAAAAATAATGTTCCGATGAACGACTAGAAAGTGGGGTAAAACGCTCACAGTATAGCAAATCAAAGTCTTACAAGTTCTTACCATGCAGCAGGAGGTGACAGGCAACGAGCGGTGTCAAATAACTCCCAGAGTTGGGTAAAGCAATTGCCAGATGAACGTATGTATGCACGATGTAGAAATATGTGGAGCTGGGTTGGCTTTATATATGTGGGAAAAAAAATGCTACAACCACGTTAATTAAAGCAAGCTGAAAATTCGTTCAAAGTGGTCGAGTGCTGGTCCTAGGCTAGACTGTACTAGAGACGCAAGCCTAAGACACAAGTAAAATTCACACTCGATACCAACAAGAATTCAAGTCACAAGAAAAATGATGAGTGATGCAGCAACCAGAGTATACTGGCACCTGTATATGTCAAGGCATTGTACCAATAGTGACGTAGCAAACTAGTACTACTAGTACGAAAGATATACCTCCAAATATTCCATGTGTGATTTTTTTCTCAAGACTTCATCTCTACTCCTAATGTCTTAGTTGGTAGGTCGCGTTCCGGGTTTTATTTTCGTCCCACCTCACCCGGTTTTTTTGGTACCTATTTTGGTACTCCTCCCACCTCCCACCTCCTAACGATTCTCTCCTGGACCGTCGAGTGATGCCTCCGGTGGAGGTAGCGATGCCTCAGATAGAGCGAGGCCTGCACGTCGAAAAAAAACCTACGAAAGAAAACCAACGAGAAAAAACCCACGAGCGAGGCAACGCACACCCTCCCTCCGCAAACCCTAGCCGCCGCACGAGGGAAGAGATGAGGGACAGCACGTTGCGTCCAGACGTCTCCGCCGCCGGCCTCTCTACACTCCGCTCCACAGTCCACACCTCCCCCGGTCCTCCCGCACGGCCGCTCCTCCGCGACGACACCAACCGTCCAGAAGCGGAGTCGCCGCCTCGACCCGGGGTCCCCTCGTCCCCATCGTGGTCGGCACCACGCACATCCCGAGGCACCACCCGCTCGTTGTCGGCACGCCCGAGCCTGCCAAGAAGGAGGTCGTGCCGCGGAGGGACTCCTGGGGCCGAGAAGCATAGCGGCGCCGGCGATGCCGGGGTGCTCGCATCACCCAAGGTTGTCAGGCCCATCGCGCTAGACTTCGAGGAGAGGACGCCCGTCAAGGAGCGGCCCTCGCCAGCGCGGAGCTCAGCGTCGGTCAAGAAGAGCACCACCATCATGCCCAGGATGGTGACACGCGGCCGGAGCTTCGTCGCCGACAGGGCTCCACAGAACAAGATCCCAAAGGGCCGGTTCCACCTGTATGTACTCTGCACACCTGAACTGAACATGTTCTGTCTTGCAGCTTCTGAAGCTAATTTGAACTGAAGCTTAAACTGTATGTGCAGGAGAAGAGCTCGATGAGCTGCACGACTCACGCACGATGAGCAGGAGGCCCAGGGAGAAGGAGCCCTCCTTGCTGGTCTCCAACGGCCGGCGTCGGCAGCACAGCTGTCTCCCCCAAGAGGAGGCCCTCCTTGTCAGCCTCTCCCGTGCTGGTGCCAGGGAAGCTCAATGCTCTCGGCAAGGCAAGTGATCACATTCAGATGGGCTCTTCTCTCTGTCAGTTTTTCTATCTGCCTTTTCTTTGAATTGATCTGACGCTGGGAAATTTTATTTCAGGAAGCCAGGGAACAGACGCAGAATCAATGGCAAGCCGAGTCGACAGGTGACTTCACACATCAAATCGAATCAATGGTGATTTTCTACTGGCACATCAGTGCAAAAAAAATGACAATTGATAGCCTCTCCTTTAGCTATCATACCATGTGTTGTGTCACTAAGTTACGATCTCAGCTGGGGTCTACATATTTTCAGATTACTGAAGTTTATAGCCCTCCAATGCAGTATCTGTATGCTTTACAAAATTATCCGAGTATTGCAAAATTGCATGATACATCAAATTGGAGCGTAGCCTACATACTTATGGACTGTGGACTTATGTTGCTTATTTAGAGGCTACCGTACATGGATCAGGTATGATATTGATTGCAGAAATTTCTATACGACTCTTGCGAATTTCAACCTTGTTCTTCTCCCTGATTTAGGAAAACTACAACTATTTGGTGCACGATCTAAAATAGCTGCAGGCTAATCCTCCCCTAATGTTCATAATGTTCTGTGGTACACAATATGGGTAAAGGAGAGCACATTGCTCTAATGTTTTTGTATATGATATTAAATCAGACATTCCAGTGGATAATATATGGTATTGACTTGGACATTGGTGTTGTGGAACAATCTAGCAGGTATGTGATCTTATAGAATTATAGAGTTGGCAGGGTCTGAAAATCATGGTGTTGGTGTTTCAGCCTATTAATCTGTAGATAAAGAAAGTCCGTACATCTCTACCAATAATCCCGAAGAAAGTTCTACTATTGGGAACGCTCCAACTGAATAAGAAATATGATTTTTTAATTGAACAAGAAGCCCGTTTCTCGAGAAGGAATACAGAATAATATTTTGGATTATTTACTTGAGGTATTTCCATGACTTCATTCTTTATTTTCTCATCCCTCATTATTGGTACTATATAATGGCAATTTGGGACGTTGCAACATAAAGTTTGGGTAAACATATGTTGCTTATTAGATGGCCATTTAGGATGGATCCGTGATAAATTGTGCATTATGAGTTGATATTTCTGAATTTACTCTCTTTTAGCTCTGCTAGGAGTGGGATTAATCTTTCTTTTTATTGATT
The DNA here is from genome assembly GCA_021437245.1 of Aegilops speltoides. Lineage (NCBI taxonomy): Eukaryota > Viridiplantae > Streptophyta > Magnoliopsida > Poales > Poaceae > Aegilops > Aegilops speltoides. The sequence continues at coordinate 238,250,772 of CM038146.1, read as the reverse complement.
ACTCCTTTTTAGTACAACCAATATTTTACTGAATAAAAACTGTAACTCTTTATTAAAGAAGTGGTAGTTAGTGGAGTACATAATTGCACCATTATACGACAGTGACCATAACTCTAGATTATACGTAGGATTGCATCTTCACTGAAGTAGAGATATTTGGTCATTTTTCCGATGTGAATTAAGATGACCATAACTCTCACGTCGTAGTTATGTGTACCACCTCCTGTGTCATTAAAGGATACTTGTGTGATTTACTAGCTGTTTTAGGTACCTCCTACAGTCCTACGTACTCGTGTGATTTACTTGTCGTTTTATATAAGCATGATGCTTGTATGTTTTGATATTTAGCACTTTGCATCATATGTGAAGGAAGTAATTCAAATGATTCCACCCATTGTAATTGCATACCAGGTCTCAGATTCATCGCATGAACCGTGAGGGGTAGTATGCAAGGATCAACCGATGTGGATAACATAATCTGGGTGCGAGCTTCCGGGAAATCTAATTGGTCTATGCAAACAAGCAGATTTGGAAGATAATCCCTGTACATGTATGACTATACGAACTCTTCTTCCCTCCAGGCAATAGAGTTTAGCTTCAGTAAGCAAGTGCTAAGATAACTTGCATTCATAACTCTGCTGCTGATCAAGCCAAGTGTCTGTATTTAGTGTTCAGGTCGATTTGGCAAATCTTTGACAGTAGCTGTGGGTCTTATACTGATGACAATCGACGTGTCTTTTCCGACCAACCAGGGGTTGATTCCAACATATGTTTTGTCCATCTTTGAAGCCCATTTGCTACTCATTGATCTGCTTACTCCTCCACAAGGCACGATATTATTATACCCCTATTGCGTCCTACTGCGCACACGCAATTGTGGTGACCAAACTGGATTTCTATTCGTGATTCATGATCTCCACGTCGAAGTAACCGAATGGAAACAATAGCATGACAAAACAAATGAATTTGTACCTATGTTTCTACACATTGTCCAGCCCCTTGTCTAGCTTGTTGATTTTTATTAGTTTCAGTTTCTCACTAGGTTCTCTCGAGCGATGAGTCATACTGGATGTTCAAGGACACAGAAGGCTTCATGAACCACATTCTCTTGCTGAACTTTTTTTTGGCATCATAACAACGATTCCCATGATCTTTCCGTGGTAAAACCTTCAGTCTAGTTAATCCCGTTATCTTGAGTTATGATGGTATATGAATATTTTTCCATTGGAGCAACAATGTCATTCTTTTTTAGCTTGCAACTGTGATGTTTCCATTCAAGTTACTAATTGCTGGAATGCGATTATTTGAAGGCATGTTATGATCTGATCATAACTAGCCAAAGCTCTGCAATATTAGTGTATAATCATATCCTCTTTCTCTCTGCTTGTGGGTAGTGCCTTATTGATAGACGGTGTTGGCGCGTTTAGGGCATAATGACCTGAGCGGTAGATCTTACGGTGAACAATGTCGACGGCAGCGCTAGAGCGCGGCGAGGCTGGTTGAGGTTTTCTCTATGCTTCTTTTAATGAACACATGTAATTTTATTTGAGATCTTGTCATGGTTGCACTGCTAATTAATAATCTTAGAGATGTGATGTAATTTGCATAATATGATATAATCATTTGGGAGTACACTTTGCTGGACTATTGTAGGTCGTCAGAAACACTATGTTCTATCCAGAAGGTCATCCACAACGTCTGTGCATTGCGTAGAGCTGCTTACTGCAATTTTCTAGAATGCACTTCTTGAATTATTCCGGAAGATGTTAGTATTTCACCTCAGTACCTTGCTGCTCACTCCGGCATGAAGACGTGTTCGCTAAATGGTGAGCTATGCATTGTGAAAGGGTAAGGCAATGCATCACGGTTGATCTTTGCTTGAACTTGTGGGCCTTCAATAGCGTTTTAGTTCATATAAAAGCAAAGCCCGTATATTCTTAAACATAAAGAGATTATTATGGTTCAGATTATCAAGGATATCAATAATTCTATATGCGCTAAATAGGACTCCCATTTTAAAGAAAAATAAGACTCTTTTCATAAACACGGTTCGACCATGGTGCTAATATATGTTTTTTGGGAGGTGTTATATATGTTTAGATTCATGCACTATGTGTATCACGCCTCTCTTCCTTTTCTAAAATATTGGCAGAGGCTCTATCTCATACACTAAATCTTTTATCGAGCCTATCAAGCTGCACCTCAAGGTTTGATAACTAATGTCGATTTAGAAGATGGATTTGGCTCATTGAAGATACAGATAAGCAATTTCTGAGCTCATAGATTCCAAGCTATTCAGTTTTATGCAAAATTGTGGAGCAGAAAAATAAGCTGGAAGCTTACTCGAGGATGCAGGGCCAGCGGCAACCCCACAGCCGAAGGCGACAAGGTTGCGCCAGACATCAAAGAGAAGTAGCACGCTCGGGCCTGCTAGGAGCTCCGGGCTTGGTGGGTGTGGACCATGACATTACCGAGGAGTATTCTTTATTGGTAAATAGTAATATTTTTGTAATAATTTATGATATCTAATTAGTATGTATTCAAATTTCAGAGATCAGGTCGCATAAGCCTATGGGTTTATATCAGTCAGAAGAATTTTTCTTAGGGAAATGAATCAAAAGAATTTTTCTTTCTTTTGACACCTCAATTCCAGGAGTTTACCACATAAATTGTAGTGAATACATACTAGGGGTTGTAGAGTTTTGTGCAAGCTTTTGTGATGTTGCTTAATGGCCCATTTAGATCTCAGAGCGCCCCAATGGATATATAGAATCCCTAGATATATTTGTTGCTTTCTTCTTATGGACATGCGAGCTGGATATTGGCTACACAAAATAGGGGTGTAAAACTGATCCTTCATTTCCTAAATTGTTGCATATTTGCCATGTAGTTTTTATACACTTGCACACTGCAGGACATGTGTTGGATGATTCTTTTTTCTTTTAAAAAGGAGATCTTCTAAGCTATTGTGTTCTTTCAAACTGTGGATAACATTTTGATCTAAGTGATCTGGTTCTTTCAATTGGTGCATAGCATGTTCGTTCGAAGTTCAAGCTAGCAGAGTATGAAGCTATGAGGTATTTTAAATTCTCACTAAAATATCATGGTCAGTCATTCCAATTTTAGGATCTGAAAGCGTGATGCTCTGTTGCTTTTACTAATATAATTCATATATGATTATTTTTTGTAATGTGCAAAACATTTTTCAGGACTATCTTTGTATTATTTGCTTACCATTTTTGTGACAATAGATTTCAGCACCACTTGTAATAATTTTTAGGTGATTTTGTGGACAATTACACGCCCATCTTTTTCGAATTAATGACACCAGTGAGTTGACTTTTGGTATCTGATCTGGTTCTTTTGGGTACAAGTCTTGCTCTGAATAGTAAATAGATTGCACAACAAATTGTCTACTCTTGTTCTGGGATACATAATGCAATTTACTGATATTGTTCAAATTCAAAAAATAATTGATCAGCGCTCAGTAGGGTTGCATATAATAAAGTATATATATGAAAGTATCTTATGGTTACTCTTGTTTGGATCATTTCTCTCTATGTATACATCACCGAGTAAAATTGCAAGTGAAATGGAGTTCAGTTATTTTCCAACTGTTGCAGGCTATCTTTCTTACACAGACAAATTTATATGCATTATATTTGTAGGCTCAGTCAGAAATCCAATTGTTGCAGGCTATCTTTTTTATACATACATAATTTATATGCATTATATTTGTAGTGGCAATCAGAAAAAGTACATGACTTGCGAAATTTGATATGCATTGTATTAATAGGTGCAGTTCAGAAAAGAATTAGAAGTTGGATCTCTCCTTTTGTGCTATTATTGCTAAAATCAAGAGGCTCATTACAAGGAATTGTCATGTTTTGTGTACCTTGTAATAGTGACACGCAATGGCCGTGTGATGTTGAGTGATATTGATCCTATTTGATAATGGCTGGTATATGTTCTTTGGTGACAGGCGATTTTATGGTTTGGAGAGACCAAGACTACCGAGAAAGAAAGAAGCCGATGTGGCCCCCTGGGACCTGCGGGCGTTGAGGGTGGCGGCGGCCACAGCTTGAGAGGGCGTCTCCCTCTTGTCGACGGGGTTTGGCGCCGGTGCTCGGTGCGCCATCTTGGCCGTGCTGGGCGGCGAGTCGGCGGCGGACTTGGATCCGATCTAAAGTTGGCGGCATCACCATGCTTGTCCTCCTTTGCTAGCTGGTCTGCGGGCTTCCTCCGGACGTCCTGCTCGGCTGGTTGGCGGAGCAATGGCGATGCAAGCTCTGGGTCGGGGGAAATCCTTGACCGGTGGTGCCAGTCATGATGTTGGCGACATCGAGACCCTCTCCTCGCCTTCCACCCCATGGTCCCGGGCGAAAGCCTAAAATCTCTTGATTGGCGGTGACAGCGCGTCGGTGTTGTTTTCTTCTTGAAGATGCTTCCTTGGGAGTCCAGGATGACCAGGGGCTCGGCGCGGTGGTGGTTTGACTGTTCTTCTGACGTGACCCTGCTTGGCAATGGCGGTGGGTTCCTTGGTCTTGGCCGGTGACGGGCGCGATGTATGGGTTCCTATGAGAGGTGAGGTGGCCAGGGCTCGTCCTCTTCCCAGTATGTTGGCCAGTCCATCCGTGCTCGGGGGTGAGCTATTCTACCTCCTGATGGGCCGACGTCCTTCGAACTAGGACGAGAAGGCAGGCGTGCCCTCTTCGGAGGCAGAGGCTGAAGGTAGGACAATAGGGTTGGCCCTTGGGAGTTGATGGAGCGTGGCCTTCCTCCGGTGGTGAATTGCTCCCTTGTCGCGGTTGCGTTGATGGCATGATCGGAGGCCGTCGCTTGTTGTTCCATAGTGTTTGTATCCTGTCGATTTTCGTTTCTCTTATTTTCCTTCTTTGTTGTGGTGACGGCTGTAATGTGTGGTTGTTGCTTTATATATAAAACGGGGTGAAAACCATTTTCAGTAAAGAAAGAAGCCGAAGAGAGTTTGAATTTGTCGCTATTTGATGAAACCAGATGCCACCATGCTTAACACGTATTTCTGAATTAAAATAATAATTTGATAAATGCGTATATTTCTATTATTACATGGCAACGCACGGTCATCCGGGTTTTGCCCGTAGCAACTTTTGATATTTCCTGGCCAGAGGGAACAAACATGTCTCCAAGCACGCCGAAGCTATTATTCTCAGGTTTTTTATGCTGATATTGAATGGCTACCTTCCATCTGCTAGGGAGATAGTTTTTTTGCTGATCTTTCATCTGAATGTGCTCATCTAGAGCTGAAGCTGGAAGAAGCCCAAGCATCACATAATCCTGAAGACCTATGCACTGTCTCCAAAGTCTTGAGCTTATTAAGAGATAACACAAAATATGAGTTTTCTTATACAAATTGTGTTGGTGTCTGGTTGTAGAACATATTTCCTATTATAGAAGTTAAAGAGAGGAAGTAAAAGGGTAAGCCAAAATCCCAAAGAGACTCATGTGGTATTTGTTGCCGGCCAACCTGTCTTCAATCCAGCGGTTGGTCGCTTGAACAATGTTATTCACTCAGAGGGATTTTTGATCAAAATTTTATGAATTATCATGCATGGAACATGTATATTTTGTAGACTTTTTCATTGTATTATACTATATAAAAGCAACAAAGTAGTATTATGGTCATTGCTTTAGTAAAACATACACATGTAGTATGGTTATGAAGCTGGATGAATGCTCATTGGTCAGTTCAAGACTTCAAGATATTCATAATTAGCTATGGGTGTTTTGATTAAAATTTTAAAGATGGCCCACCTCAAGTTGTCAGGCTATGGATAGAGGGATATATGGCCACCCCTTTCCCGGAGGACCAGTAGTTAGCCACTTTTGGATGTAGCGGTCAACCAAAATCTAGAGCTTCTCATTTCTTTTTTTGTATGTTCTCTAAGAGCACATAACTTGTATGGCACAATTTTGATGCCACTTGTAAGTTTTAAAGCCACATGATTTGACAATTAGTCAAAGGTCCATGGTGTTGGATAAGAAGAGGAGGACACTGACCCATTGGAGGAGGGGCTAGGGTAGGGCAGGCTGACGATGCATAGCATGGTAGTGTTCTACGAGAGAGGATTTGGGCAGAGAGTGGGGCGGCGATTGGCGAGGGACTCCTTGGGGGTCCATGGGGAAGTATGGTGTGAAGGAGAGAGGGCGCCAGGGCGAAGGTGAGTGAGCGTTATCTGGTTTTAAAGGACAGGGTTTAAGGGAGAAATGTCCCACTAGGGCAGGAAACTGAGAGAGAATGGGAGGGTCCGGCAGGAAAAGGGAAGTTTGGGACATGGTGTGTTTTTTTGTTGGGCCAATGTTCCGGAGATAACATGGCAGATAATCCGGAACCATATTTCTCCCCCACATATGGTCCCAATTTGGGGTAGTTTGGACTGTCCAAACGGTTGAATTTTGTGGAGCATAGTGGGTGCACCTTTGATGTCCGAACATGCTTGGACGTACGAGGAAGAAATGAGGTTCTACCTTGGAGATGACCGGGAACATATCCAGTGCACCGGGGCAATTGGTGCTACCGGTGCACACTCCAAAATGTACGAGAAAATCCAACAAAAATTTAGTGCATTGACACAACATCTATGTAAGTTGTCACAAAAATTTGAATCAAAATTCAAAACATTGCTCAAGATACAAAAATGACAAATTTGACGTCAATGTGCTGATGGGCCAAAACTGAAGCCCAACTTGTGTTATGTACTATTCAGTGCCAAATTTGTCATTTTTGTATCTTGAGCAATGTTTCGCATTTTGATTCAAATTTTTGTGGCATCTTACATTGATGTTGTGCCAATGCACTAATTTTTTTACGGATTTTTTTGAACATTTTTGAATGTGTAACGGGGGATCGGTGCACCGGTAGCATCAATTGCCCCGGTGCACTAGATACATTCCCGGAGATGACCTTAGGCATTTGTTTGATTTATTTATATGCATTGTGCATCCTACTAGTCCAAGTAGTATAGCACACCACGTCCTCCTGCTCTTCTTTGATTTTTTTTTCTCCCTTATTTTCGCCAAGAAAAGTGCCAGACCTTGGAAACAACCAACCGAATCTTTTTTTTCTTTCTTGCCTCTCCCAAAGAAAAACTCCACGTGGAATCAACAAATCTCTTGCCAAACAGGGAAACAACCAGCTCTCCTTGAATTACGTGCAGATTTCCTTTTAAATACTTATCTCCTTCCAAAAGGAAACAACTCACGTGGGATTACTTCCAAATGCAACCGATCTGGGTTTTTTTGGATCAAAACCTGCCTTTTTTTTTCTTTCCAAACATGAGCTTGCGAACTAGTACTTTTGGAAACCAAACCAAGAGATCAGATATTGCTCAAATTGGCTCAAAGCCCACACGTGATTCTCTCCTTTTTTTACACAGAAAACTTCCAAACAAACAATTAGATCAGCACCTTCCTTTTTATTTGATGAGCCGATCCAAACTTGCCTTCTTGCAGACTTTGTTTTTTCCCCTTCTATTCTTCTTTTTCACCGATCAAAACCTTCCAACTTAATAACACAACCAACTTGGGAGGGGATCACGTCCCAAATCCCAACAACTATGCCCCTCTTCCTTTTTCTCCTCCTATTTTAGCATGAAAAGAAATAGATCTCCAAAGCAAAAACAAATCTGAAATCAACTCTTTTTCCTCTTTATTGCTTCTCTTTCCTTATTATTTCTCTGATTTTTCTTCTCACGTATCCAATCTGTTTTCTTTTTCTTGAAATCACTGTCATTTAATGGCAACGTGGTTTCCAAGGTCAAAGATTCCCTGCCAAACAACCGAAGTGTCTCCCCGTGATAACTCCAACACATGTTGCAAAGCAAGCCTTTTTTAAGGAGATCTAAACCGAGTTAGTAGCACTCTTTCTTTTCCTTCCCTCTATGTATCACCACAAAATCTGCCCACCAATGGAAAATCTGCCCAGTAGAATCAACACAAAAATTCCTCCTTTCTTTTAGGACCGACCCAAAATGTTCCAACCAAAAAAAAACTGCACGCAATGCAAAAGTTCTGCACGTTGCCTCTCTCTCCTCTTCTTCCTCCAACCTCCGTTTGCTCTTTTTTTTGCTGCCATCTCAATGGATCAGGCGACGTGATGGTCGGTACTGTCTTTAGCAACACAACTTTCCAACTGACCTAGTACTGCCTTTGAACCTTCCTCACGTAACACAACTCCCTCTTCTCCTTTGACCGTACAATCTTGCTATTTTTTTTCAAATTGCCAATCGTGGGACACGAGGACACGTTTCCAAGAAGTACTTCTCTCCTTTTCTCTTACTATACTCACGATTGCAAGGATTCAATTCCAATAGCATGCACTTCCTTTCTTTTTATTTTGGCCGATTTAACCTTGCTGCAAAATCTCTTTTTTTGTAGGATCTTTTCTCAACTTTTTCTCTCCGCGAGATGAATGATACTCCAAGACGGTGACGAACGGCGGGAGCGGAAGACTTGTGGTGATGACGGCAGTGGTGACAAAGGAAATTAATGGCAAAGGAAGATCACAATGAAGTGGATGATGGTGCGAGCGGAACGACGTGAAAAAGAACGTGATTAGAACTCGAAACTCTAAAAGACTAGACACTAGAACCAGCAACTTGACACACAATGCAACCAAAAATTCAACAATGAAAAACGAAGTGGTAATAGCGAAAAGCCTAAGATTTTCTGGGGCACGGATGAACTAATCTAACTTTTTTTGTGGCTTTTTCTTGGACTATAGGTATGAAGAAGAGATGCAATCTAAGACTGAAAAACTAGAAAATCTCACCGAGCAAGCTGAAAACTGATACCACTTGATAGAGGCGAGGGTCCCGATCTTTCGACGAGATGATAACTATCAATTTGGTGGAGTCGACTTTGACGATCCGACTACAAACGTGCACAACATTGCGCCTTAGCAATCGCTAAACCAACTCCGAGAAGTTCTCGGCGATCTTTGGAAGCACGATCACCGACCACGAAGGTCTATTCCTGCAAGCAATCAAAGAACAAGCAAGAATATGATAAAGCAGTCTGAATATTGCGAGTATATATGAAGTATAGATGAAAGTGGGGTTTCATAAGCGGTCTTGGTCTGGTCGTTGGACACAAACGAAGTTCACGAAGTTGCAACGATGGCTAACTTTTAACTAAATAAAACCCAAGTCTAAACGATGCCTTAAGGGCTATATTTATAGGGAAAGGAGAGGGGATTTTGTCCACCCTTGGCAAGGTGGGACTAAAACACCTCCTAAGTCGTTTCCCCTACAATATGGACTCTAAAAATAGATTACATGGGCCTGGCCCAAAATAAGGTCGCGCCACACCAATAATAAGCTATGGACGAAATTTATGGAAGACCATCTTGTATATTTTGTCCATCTTCTTGTATGTCATCATGGTGGCTTCAAAGTCCGGAAATCTCCACTTGAACCTCCGTTCTTGTTCTCCTCGCACGCACCTTCATCTTCGTGCTTGACCATACTCCAATGTTCAACCTTCTTGTCTGTGCTAGGCCCTTCAATTGCAAACAACACAAATGTATCTAAGTTAGGCAACATCATATTCTCATGAACACTAGAAACATTACCAAGAAACAAAAGTGAAAGTGCTACTTTCGACTAGAGGGGGGTGAATAGGCGATTTTTATGAAAGTCTTCAAAACTTGGAAGTTTCAAAGACAAACAACAGAATTGACCTAATTGTTATGCAGCGGAAGATAAACTACCCTAAGCAAGCCATAGTCAAGTATGTAACGATGTGAAAGTACAGGACTAATAGCAGCTAGGTAGTAAGGATCAAGATGGAAGATAGTATGAGGCCAATCAACAGTAGTAGTCAAGCAATGAAGTCAAACAGATACACAGATAAGCAATGACTTCATGAAGACAAACTTAAGTAAGGTTGGGAAGGGATAGAACCAGTTGCTTGTTGAAGACACAGGATTTGTTAGACCAGTTCCAGTTGCTGTGACAACTGTACATCTGGTTAGGGAGGCTGAGATATAACTCAGAATACCGTGTCTTCACCTTATTCCCCTTGAGCTAAGGACACCCAGTCCTCGCCCAATCACTCTGGTAAGTCTTCAAGGGAGACTTCCAAACCTTCACAAACTTTGTTCACCGGCAATCCACAATGACTCTTGGATGCTCAGAACGCGACGCCTAACCGGCTGGAGGATTCACAGTCCTCAAGTGTAATAAGTCTTCAGGTCACACAGACAGAAAGACTTCAGTGATGCCTAACACTCTTTGGCTCTGGACATGTGTTGTCATTTGATTAGTGGGATCACATCATCAGAAGAATGATGTGATTGACATGACCCATTCTGTTAGCCTAGCACTTGATCGTTTAGTATACTGCTATTGCTTTCTTCATGACTTATAGAAAGTTCCTGCAACTATGAGATTGTGCAACTCCCGTTTACCGGAAGAACACTTTGTGTGCTACCAAATGTCACAACGAATCGGGTGATTATAAAGGTGCTCTCTGGTGTTTCCGAAGGTACATGTTGAGTTGGCATAATTCGAGATTAGGATTTGTCACTCCGATTGTCTGGAGAGGTATCTCTGGGCCCTCTCGGTAATACTCATCACCTAAGCCTTGCAAGCATGTAACTAATGAGTTAGTTATGAGATGATGCATTCTGAGCGAGTAAAGAGACTTGCGGTAACGAGACTGAACTAGGTATTGGATCTGATGATCAAATCTCGGGCAAGTAACATACCGATGACAAAGGAACAACGTTTGTTGTTGTGCGGTTTGACCGATAAAGATCTTCGTAGAATATGTAGGAACCAATATGGGCATCCAGGTCCCGCTATTGGTTATTGACCGAGACGTGTCTCATCCATGTCTACATTGTTCTCGAACCGTAGGGTCCGCACGCTTAAGGTTTCGATAGCGATTATATTATGAGTTTATGAGCTTTGATGTACCGAAGGAGTTCGAGTCCCGGATGAGATCGGGGACATGACGAGGAGTCTCAAAATGGTCGAGGCGTAAAGATCGATATATTGGACGACTATATTCGAGTTCGGAAAGGTTCCGAGTCATTCGGGTATTTATCGGAGTACCGGAGAGTTACGGGAATTCGCCGGGGAGAAGTATTGGGCCTTATTGGGCCCTGTGGGAAAGAGAGAGGGGCTGCCTAGGGCAGGCCGTGCGCCCCCCGAGGCCTAGTCCGAATTGGAATAGGGGGAGGGGCCGCACCCCCTCCTTCCTTCCCTTCTCTCTTCCCTTTCCTAGTCTCCTACTCCTACTACATGGAAGGATCCTAGTTGGACTAGGAAGGGGATCCTACTCCCTGGGAGTAGGACTCCCCTATGGCGCCTCCTCCTTGGGCAGCCACCTCCTCCCTCCCTCCTTTATATACGGGGTAGGGGGCACCCTAGAACAGAACAAGTTGATCATTGAGATCGTTCCTTAGCCATGTGCGGTGCCCCCTCCACGATATTACACCTCGGTCATATTGTAGCGGTGCTTAGGCGAAGCCTGCGACAGAGAACATCAAGATCGTCCCACGCCGTCGTCTTGTGGAACTCCTCCAGCGCCTCGGTGGATCGGAGATCGGGTGCGTCATCGAGCTGTCGTGTGTCAAGAACTCAGAGGTGCCGAGTAACGGTGCTTGGATCGGTTGGACCGGGAGGACGTCGACTACTTCCTCTACGTTGCGTCAACGCTTCGCTTGGTCTCACGAGGCGTACGAGACAATACTCTCCCCTCGTTGCTATATCATCACCATGATCTTGCGTGTGCGTAGGAAATTTTTTTGAAATTACTACATTCCCCAACAAAACCAACACTGAAATTGTCATGAATTTATGTTGCAGAGAAGGCTAATTCAAATTAAACCAAACTAGCTAGCTAGCTCCTAACAAATACTATGCTGTTTCTATCAATTACAATTACAATTATCCTAACAATCTGTAGACAAACAATTGAAGACCAAGGCCTTGTTTCTGGCCTTGATAAATGAGAGGGGTTAACAGATATTGGCAGGGAATAAATCCCATCTAGCTGAAACTCCCCCAAATCTTAACCTAACAAGGCCCTAACAATTCTTAACAAACAAGTCAAGAACTCCCAACAAGACATCAAGAAAATTCATCTATGCAATATCTACCAAACAAGCAAGCTATCTCCTAATTCCTAACAGTGCATCAACAAAATTCATCTATGCTGAAGAACATCTGACAAAATTCATCAACAAAATTCATCTGTGCTCGGCGACGAGGTGCAGATAGTGAGAGAGGAGAGGGGGGAAGAGGAGAGGGGTGCATACAGGGAGGTGTGCTTGCGGCGGCGGCGAGTCCCCGATGCTCGGCGAGCCTCTCCTTGTGTGGGCGTCGTTCCTGCGCCCGCCGCCACCACTGCAGGTGGCCCACGCCCCTGCTGGTCGCTTCGGCAGCCAGCCCCGCCTCCACACCTGTCGGTTGCTTCTGTTGCTGCCCCCGCTGCTGCTACCCCCGCCAGGGACAAGGCGAGCGGCGAGGCCGTGGGCGAGGTCACCTGCGGCGAGGCCGTGGGCGAGGTCACTTGCGGCGAGGCCGTTCTGCCCCGCCCCACCACCACCGGTCGCCCCGCCTCGCTGGTCGCTTGGCCGCCCGCCCGCCTCGTCCGCCGGCCACGCCCCTGCCCGCAGCCCGCCGCCACCTGGTCGGAAGACCTAGAAATTTTTGGCTAAGTGTGGCTCTGCCCGCAGCCCGCCGCCACCTGGTCCCACTTGTCAATGACTTAGATTTGGCGCTATAATATAATATACAGAGCCATTCCACTAGATGGACAACAATCCCTCTCTAGCCTAGTGGTAGCGAACAAGTTAAGAAGCGCGAGGTCGTGGGTTCGAGTCCCGCCCCGCGCATCTTTTTTACTAACAAATTTAGGGCCTGTCAAGTGGGTCCCTCCTGTAAACGAGCTCTTGTTGAATATACACATGTAAGCAAAAATGACAACTAAGCAATCCACATAGGCGAGACTGCTGAGGTGGCCGCCTAATCATACGACTGCATTAAAACTCAAGTGTAACGACCATTCATATTGGTCGTAATTTGTTAGAAATGAGGCATGAACCAGGGCTGTCTGCTTTATGACCATTTCCTCTAATGAAATTACGACCTTTCTAACCAGAATGGTCATTATGGGTTAGGGTTTAGAGCCCCCTGAACAGCTTTTGACCAATTGGACTAAAATGGTCATAAATTTATGATCAATTCTTCCAGGGTCACTGACAGAAGGTCATAAGTTGACATATTTCTTGTAGTGTTACGCCATCTATTGCTTCTACGACTATCGCTACCGCTTAGTGATAAAGTAAAGCAATTACAGGGCGTTTGCATTTCATACAATAAAGCGATAACCATATGGCTCCTGCCAATTGCCGATAACTTCGGTTACAAAACATGATCATCTCATACAATAAAATATAGCATCACGTCTTGACCATATCACATCACAACATGCCCTGCAAAAACAAGTTAGACGTCCTCTACTTTGTTGTTGCAAATTTACGTGGCTGCTACGGGCTGAGCAAGAACCATTCTTACCTACATATTAAAACCACAACGATAGTTCGTCAAGTTAGTGTTGTTTTAACCTTCGCAAGGACAGGGTGTAGCCACACTCGGTTCAACTAAAGTGAGAGAGACAGACACCCGCCATTCACCTTTAAGCACGAGTGCTTGTAACGGTGAAACCAGTCTCGTGTAAGCGTATGCGTAATGTCGGTCCGGGCCGCTTCATCTCACAATACCGCTGAACCAAAGTATTAAATGCTGGTAAGTAGTATGACTTGTATCGCCCACAACTCACTTGTGTTCTACTCGTGCATATGACATCTACGCATAAAACCAGGCTCTGATACCACTTTGTTGGCGACGTAGTAATTTCAAAAGTTTCCTCGCACACGCAAAAATCATGGTGATGCATAGCAACGAGAGGAGAGTGTTGTCCACGTATCCTCGTGAGACCGTGGCGGAAGCATTATGACAACGCGGTTGATGTAGTCGTGCGTCTTCACGATCCGACCGATCCAAGCACCGAACGTACGGCACCTCCGAGTTCAGCACACGTTCAGCTCGATGACGATCCCCGGACTCCAATCCAGCAGGTTGTCGGGAATGAGTTCCGTCAGCACGACGGCGTGGTGACGATGATGATGTTCTACCGACGCAGGGCTTCGCCTAAGCACCGCAACGATATGACTGAGGTGGAATATGGTGGAGGGGGGTACCGCACACAGCTAAGGAATAATCACGATGATCAACTTGTGTGTCTTGGGGTGCCCCCCTGCCCCCGTATATAAAGGAGGGAGGGGGAGGTGCGGCCGGCCCCCTAGGGGTGCGCCTGGAGGATTCCTACTCCCACCGGGAGTAGGACTCCCTCCTCTTGCCTTATTGGAGAAGGAAAGGGGGGAGGGGAAAGAGGAAAGGGGGGCGCCGCCCCCTCCTTCCTTGTCCTATTCGGACTAGGGGGGAGGGGACGCACGGCCTACCCTGGCCGGCCCTCCTCTTCTCCCTCATGGCCCATGTAGGCCCATTAACCCCGGGGGTTCAGTAACCCCGGTACTCCCGCAAAATCCCTATTTCACCCAGAACGTTTCCGATATGCAAATATAGGCTTCCAATATATCAATCTTTATGTCTCGACAATTTCGAGACTCCTCGTCATGTCCGTGATCATATCCGGGACTCCGGACAACCTTCGATACATCAAAACTTATAAACTCATAATAAAACTGTCATCGTAACGTTAAGCGTGCGGACCCTACGGGTTCGAGAACTATGTAGACATGACATAGAACTGTTCCCGGTCAATAACCAATAGCGGAACCTGGATGCTCATATTGGCTCCTACAAATTCTACGAAGATCTTTATCGGTCAAACCGCATAACAACATACGTTGTTCCCTTTGTCATCGGTATGTTTACTTGCCCGAGATTCGATCGTCGGTATTCAATACCTAGTTCAATCTCATTACCGGCAAGTCTCTTTACTCGTTACGTAATGCATCATTCCGTAACTAACTCACTAGCTACATTGCTTGCAAGGCTTATAGTGATGTGCATTACCGAGAGGGCCCAGAGATACCTCTCCAACAATCGGAGTGACAAATCCTAATCTCGAAATACGCCAACTCAACATGTACCTTCGGAGACACTGTACAGCTCCTTTATAATCACCCGATTCGTTGTGAAGTTTGGTAGCACACAAAGTGTTCCTTGATGGCAGGAGTTGCATAATCTCATAGTTGTAGGAACTTTGTATAAGTCATGAAGAAAGAAATAGCGACATACTAAACGATCAAGTGCTAGGCTAACGGAATGGGTCGTGCCAATCACATCATTCTCCTAATGATGTGATCCCATTAATCAAATGACAACACATGTCTATGGTTAGGAAACATAACCATCTTTGATTAATGAGCTAGTCAAGTAGAGGCACACTAGTGACATTATGTTTGTCTATGTATTCACACATGTATCATGTTTCCGGGTAATACAATTCTAGCATGAATAATAAACATTTATCATGATATGAAGAAATAAATAATAATTTTATTATTGCCTCTAGGGCATATTTCCTTCAGGGGATGCCCCGGTAGGCATCCCCTCTTTCTTCTAACGACCATCGGTAATTTTACTTGGAGCTATACTTTTATTCGTCACGTATCATGAGTTTTGCTTGGAGCGCTTTGTATTATATGACTCTTTGCTTGTTTTGCCTTCTAGTTTGTCACCATTATCCTTGCTTGGAAGTGGAGCCCACAGGAAGCTTCTCCGCCGACATCCACCTTTATAAATACTCTAAAATCCCAAAAACTCTAGGGGAGTGGAGAAAATACAGTTTCCGCAAGTTCCAGATCCACGAGATCCAATCTAGAGGCCTTTACCAGCACTCTATCGGAGGGGCAACAATCACAGAGGGGTTCTTCATCATCCTTGTTGTCACTCCGATAATGTGCGAGTAGTTTACCATAGACCTACAGGTCCATAGCTAGTAGCTAGATGGCTTCTTCTCTCTTTTTGATCTTCAATACAATGTTCTCCTCGATGTTCTTGGAGATATGTTTGATGTAATGACTTTTTGCAGTGTGTTTGTTGGAGTCCGAAGAGTTGTGGGTTTATGATCAGTTATATCCATGAATATTATTTGAGTCTTTGTTGAACTCTTTTATGCATGATTGGTAAGCCTCGTATTTCTTCTTCGAAATTTTGGCTTGGTTTGGCCAACTAGATTTGTTTTTCTTGCCATGGGAAGATGTGCTTTATGATGGGTTCTATCTTGCGGTGCTTAATCTCGGTGACAGAAAGAGACATGACATGCATGTACCATTGCTATTAAGTACAAAAAGATGGGGTCTATTCCTAGATGAATAGATCTTGTCTACATCATGTTATCATTCTTATTGCATTACTCCATTTTTCCATGAACTTAATACACTAGTTGCATGCTGGATAGCGGTCGATGTGTGGAGTAATAGTAGTACATGCAGAATCATTTCGATCTACTAATCTTGGATGTGATGCCTATATACATGATCATTGCCTTGGATATCGTCATGATTCTTTGATTTTCTATCAATTTCCCAACAGTAATTTGTTTACCCATCGTATGCTATTTTTTGAGAGAAGCCTCTAGTGAAAACTATGGCCCCGGGGTCTATTTTCCTATCATATTAAACGAAAAATACGTTGCTGTGATTTTATTTATTTATATTATTTTGTGTTTTAGTTAGATCTATTTATCAAATCTCATACCATTTAATTTACCTCAATACCGAGGAGGGATTGACAACCCCTCTTACGTGTTGGGCTGCAAGTTTTTGTTGTTTGTGTGAAGGTGTTGTTTAGATAGTGTTGCATGGTTCTCCTACTGGATTGATAACCTTGGTTTCATAACTAAGGGAAATACTTACCTTTGTTGTGCTCCATCAGCATCTCCTCTTCGTGGAAATACCAACGCAGATACAAGCAATCGGGAAGATTTTCTGGCGCCATTTCCAGGGCGACATCATCAACATATATCAGGTACCTACGCATGAACTCTCATCTCCTTGCAATTACTTTATTTGGCATTTTCCTCCCGTTTTCATCTTCCCCACTTCTAAAAAGTTTTTTTGCAAAAATAAAAAAATATTTCTTTTTGCCTTTTTGTTTGTTTGCTATCTTTGCTTGTGTTGCCATGTGCTTTCTATTTGCTTGCATCTTCTCATGCTAAAAATCTATTGATGTGGGTCCTCATTGTAGCGTCCAGACCTCAAACGGTCAAGTCACTGTGCATCAGTGTCATCCCTGGATCAGTAATGCTGACACGCACAGTACTAGAGGAATTATAATAGAGTTTCAATCACACACTTATTACATCGGGTCCTCATAAAGAGTATGATTACACAAAAATATAATAGTTGAAGGCCATCTAAACTAAATAAGTGTGGAAGCTTCAAAGGTAAATGAGTCCATCAACTCCAACGGCATAGCTGAGTGCAAAACAACGACCTATCACACCTTATTCGTCGTCTGAGTAGTCTGCAACATGAGACGTTGCAGCCATGTAGGTCAGCACATTGAATATGCTAGCAGAGTTACACTGTAGAGTAATGAAATGCAAGACCTATATCTACATGTAGTATTTGGCTGGTGGAGGCTGTAAGTTTATGATTTTGCATAAAGCTAGTTTTTCCCTATAACAAAGGAATAAATTTATTTAACTACTCCCAAGTTGCCCAATATTTGAGAAGGTAACCCCAACCCAAATCCCAATTAAAAGTGTCATGATTAACCCAATAAATTCATTTAAGTAAAGTGATGAGATCACATCAATAGATTCAAGTACTAGATACTCAAGATGTCCATAACCGGGGACACGGCTAACCATGATTAGTTTATACACTCTGCAGAGGTATACACTCTTTTCCCCACAAGACACGACCGCAACCATGATTGGATGATCGAGGCATAGTATTTCTGAAACATTAACTCTCTACTCCGAGCGGACCGGTACACCTACTCTCCCCTACATCTGCTAGTCCACCTCTTCAAGAGCTCACACAACTTACTCAACTATGCCAGAGCCCATAATGGCTTGTGGCTGCACACGAAAGTTTCTAGCATGAATAATCTTATGATCCCTTTGAGCCTGGGAGGCATTCCATAGGAAAAATCACACGGGTACTCCGGGATTTCGAAAATAGGAAACACTGGGTTCCCCAGGTGCCTCAACCAATCCATCCAGATGTATATTAAAGTTGCCACCTTAATGTTATCCATGATTAATAAATCTCAAACTTCCATGTGTGAAGCACGATCCAATCCTCGTCTACGAGCATGGCTAAGCAATAAATAAGCATAACGTATATTCCCGGGATGATCAAAAGGTATTAGGTTCCTACCTCAAGTACTACAACCAAACCACATGTTCCCAATCCTACTCATGCAAATATTTGAGGGGCAATACTAATGCATAGTAAAAACTGGGTATAAAAGAGTATGATCAAAGTGTAACTTGCCTTGCTGACGATCTGCAAACTCTAGTGATTCGTAGTAACAAGCTTCGCACTCTGGGTAATCTGGCGTAGACAAACAGTAGCATACATAAGCAATCACTCAAACGAAACAACGAGAAACCCGAGAAAAGATCCAAATCAAACACGAAACAAGCAAACGGCTTAAACTAACAAAATTCAACCTAACAACATTATTATCATGTGGATTAGGTCTTAACTGTAGGTACTTTCGATTAGCTACGATTTGCAAAAAGATTCGACTCAAACGGAGAAACGAAACTCAAAATACGAACAAAACAAGATCGTTTACTAATATGGACTAAAGTCAAATTTTGCAGTACCAAAGTCATGTTCAAGTTGGTTAACTGGAAAGAACAGAACGATACGAAGATTTTAGCGCTGGTTTCATCTAATTTGGATAAACGAGTAAAGAGTTATGCTAGTTTAAAATCAGGGGCTAAATCGCGATAAAACTATTGGCCGATAGGTCCCTGGCCGAAAATAAAGAAAAAAGAAAAAATCTACGGTGCGAACGTTCTCTAACAGAACAAAACTAGCAGACACCGTTCATTAAAACGAACGAACAAACGTTCGCTAAATAAGAAAACCTAAAGTAACTAAAACCGATCTAACCGAACCGAAAATAACTAGAATAAAACTAAGATCCGGCCGGTCTTACAGGTTAGGCAATGGCAGCGCCTCGGCGGCGGTCTTGGGCTGCTGAGATGACAGCCTTGGGCGGCGGAGGCGAAGGGACTGCTGCTGTGGGCTGCGGTGGCGGCGGTGGTGGTCTGGCGCAAAGCGGCGGCGTCGGTCTTGAGTGGCGGGGCTGCGGGCAGCGGTGGCGAGATGAGGAGAGGCAGCGGGGTGGCTCGGCCTTATAAAGGCCTCGGGGGGGTGGCTTGGAGGAGGGGGCAAGGCAAGGCAGCGGCGGCACGGGTCCGAGCCAGACTCGGTGGCGTGCGGTGGCGGGATTCGTCCCGCGCTCGGGCACGAGGCGGTCAGGCGCTCGGTCGGCTTGCTGGGTCGGCTGGACTTCGGCCCAGACGGTCCGAAACCTTTTTTTAAAACAATTTTGCCGTGAGGAAAAATCCTAAATAAATATGAAAATTTCTAAAAATTCCAGAAACAATTTTCACCGTCCAAACCTAATATTTAGGACAAGATGAACATTTTTCTGGACTAAGATGCAATTTTCAAAAATGCAATATTTTTCTAATTCAAATAAAGTATCAATAAAATCATAATTTGATTTTAAAATTCTTTCTCCAATATTTCTCTCAGATTGAAGAAGTCATATTATCTTCTCTCATATATTTTTAATATTGGAAATAATTGGAGAGAAAAATAATAAAATCAAATTGATCCTTTCTTCAAATTTGAAATAAATCCAAATATGAATTTTGTGAAACCTCCAACTCTCTCCTTGGGTCCTTGAGTTTCTTAAAATTTCTAGGATCACAACTAAATGCAAGAATAAATATTATATGCATATAATGATCTATGTATAACATCCAAATTGAAAATTGGGATGTTACAAACCTACACCCCTTAAGATGAATCTCTCCGTCGAGATTCAGGTTGGTTAGCAAAAAGGTTTGGTGGTCCTTGCGGAGATCTTCTTCTCGCTCCCAGGTGGCTTCCTCCTCGGTATGGTGGCTCCACTGAACTTTGCAAAACATGATAACCTTGCTACAAGTAACTAGACTGGAAAACTCGAGAATCTTGACTGGTTCTCTTCATAGGTCAAATCGCTGTCTAACCGAATTGCTTCTAGTGGCACTGTATCTCCCAGATGAATATCGGGCATCTCTACGTGGCATTTCTTCAACTGGGAAACGTGAAACACATCATGAACTCCTGACAATCCTTTTGGCAATTCTAGCTTGTATGCAACTTCTCCCATGCGTTCCAAAACTCTGTATGGTCCCACAAAACATGGTGCTAGCTTTTCTTTGACTGCAAAACGTTTCACTCCTCGAAGTGGGGACACACAAAGATATTCCCTGTCTCTGACTTCGTATACTATCTCCTTCCGTTTAGTATCCGCATAACTCTTCTGCCTGGACTGGGCTACCTTGAGTTTGTCGTGAATTAACTTAACCTTCTCTTTAGAGTCTTTGATTAAGTCTACTCCGAACAACTGTCGATCTCCAACTTCATCCCATGATAACAGTGTCCTGCACCTCCTTCCGTACAAGGCTTCGAAAGGGGCCATCTTCAAACTGGCCTGATAACTGTTGTTATAAGAGAACTCTGCATATAGCAGATTGTCATCCCAACTAGATCCATAATCTAGCGCACAAGCTCTCAACATGTCCTGCAGAATCTGATTGACTCTCTCGGTCTGTCCATCCGTCTGTGGATGAAAGGATGGACTGAACTCTAGCCTGGTACCCAAAGTTTCATGCAACTGATTCCAAATTGAAGTGAACTGGGTTCCTCTATCTGATACAATGGTCCTCGGAACTCCATGCAGACATACGATCCTGGTCATGTATATCTTTGCTAACTTAGCACTCATATAGGTTCTCTTCACTGGGATGAAATGAGCTACTTTCGTCAAACGATCGACTACAACCTAGATAGAGTCATAGCCTGAACGAGTCCTGGGTAATCCAGTGATAAAATCCATGCCAAGTTTATCCCACTTCCATTCGGGTATCGCCAATGGCTGTAGCAATTCTGCTGGCTCCTGATGCTCTGCCTTGACTCTCTGACATACATCGCATACTTCTACATACTCAACAGTATCCTTCTTCATTCCTGTCCACCAAAAACTTTCCTTCAAATCCAGATACATCTTACTATTGCCTGGGTGAATCTAGTATGGTGAATCATGGGCCTCCTGTAGAATCAACTTCCTGGTATCGGGGTCATTAGGCACATATATGCGATCCTCAAACCACGAAATCCTTAGGCCTTTCCTTTACTCATCCTTTCCTTTATCTCAGCAATCTCTTTGTCAGTCTTATGGGCTTCTCTGATGATACCCAAAAGAGTGGACTAAATTTCCAATGCTGCAACATAACCTCTTGGAACTATCTCCAAGCATAGCCCTCTAAGAGCATCAGCTAACTCCTTAGGTAATCCTCCGGTATAAGCGTGTTAACATAACTCTTTCGGCTCAACGCATCTGCTATGACATTGGCCTTTCCGGGATGATAGTGCAATTTCATATCATAATCCTTGATGAGCTCCAAGCATCTCATTGGCCTTTCCGGGATGATAGTGCAATTTCATATCATAATCCTTGATGAGCTCCAAGCATCTCCTTTGCCTGAGGTTCAACTCCTTCCGCGTGAAGATGTATTTCAAACTCTTATGATCCGTGTATACATCACAAAGATTTCCGATGAGAAAGTGTCTCCATGTCTTCAGCGCATGCACTACAGCTGCTAACTCCAAATCGTGCGTAGCATAATTTAGCTCATGAGGTCAAAGCTGTCGTGAGGCATATGAAACAACTCTTCCTTCCTTCATAAGCACACCTCCAAGTCCACGACGTGAAGCGTCGCAATATACTTGGTAATCCTTGCATTGGTCTGGGAGAATCAGCACTGGGGCTGTAACCAAATGTTTCCTCAACTCCTGAAAACTAGCCTCACAACCCTTAGTCCATCTAAACTTGGTGTCCTTCTTCAATAACTCCGTCATGGGCTTTGCAATCTTGGAGAAATTTTCAATAAACCTCCGGTAATAACCTGCGATTCCAAGAAAACTTCTGATCTCTCCAACTGATGTGGATGCCAACCATTTACTAACAGAAGCAACCTTGGTAGGGTCTACTGCTATTCCTCCTCCAGATATAACATGTCCATGAAATCCAAGTTCCTTTAACCAAAACTCACATTTGCTAAACTTGGCATACAACTGATGTTCCCTGAGCTTCTCAAGAACCAAACGCAAATGATCCTTATGCTCTTCTTCATTCTTTGAGTAGACCAATATATCATCAGTGAACACCAGGACGAACTTATCCAAATACTCCGTAAACACTTTGTTCATAATATTCATGAAATAGGCAGGTGCGTTAGTCAATCCAAATGACATAAAGGTATACTCATATAGCCCATACCTTGTGGTAAAAGCCGTCTTAGGTATATATTGCTCTCGAATCTTCAACTGGTGATAACCTGATCGAAGATCGATCTTGGAGAAAACTTTAGCTCCTTGCAACTGGTCAAACAAATCATTGATCATCGGTAGTAGGTATTTGTTCTTGATCGTCACCTCATTCAGCGCATGATAATCAACAACCATCCTCAAAGATCCATCCTTCTTTTCTACTAGAAGCACTGGGGCTCCCCAAAGTGATGAACTTGGTCGAATGTACCCTTTCTCCAGTAACTCCTTTATCTGTGTATTAATTTCCTCCAGATCCTTTGGGGGCATCCGATATAGTCTCTTTGATATGGGTCCGGTGCCTGGCAATAGCTCAATCAAAAACTCAATGTCTCAATCCGGTGGCATGCCTGGTAACTCCTCCGGAAATACGTCGGGGTAATCCTTCACCATGGTACTTCCTCCTGTACAACACCTGATAAGGAATTCACCCGAGTCCTCCTCGGCGCATGCCGGGATACATACTTGATCCTCTTTCCTTCTGGGGTGGTGAGAAGAATTGATTTACTGGCGCAATCGATGTTCCCTTCAAACTTGGATAGCCAATCCATTCCTAGTATCACATCCAATCCTTGTGACTCCAGAACAATTAGGTCAGTGGGGAAAACATGTCTACCTATGGTTAGTGGCAACTGATAGCATCCCCTACTAACCATATACTCATCTCCTGGGGAACTTACTAACATAGGTGACTTAAGGGCTACGGTTGGCAGGTTATACTTATCCACAAGTCCCCTTCATATGTATGAATGCGATGCACCAGTATCGAAAAGAACAAGTGCGGTAAATGCATTAATCAAAAACATACCGACAACTGCATCGGGTTGATCCTCAATCTCCTCCACGCTGACGTGGTTCACCTGACCTTTGGTGAAGGGGTTGGGCTTCTTGGCAGACCTCCATTGCCATTTCCATTCTTTGCTTCAGGACATTCAGTGCCATAATGTCCGGTTTTCTGGCACTTGAAACAGGTAATGTGGCTCAGATCCCTCTTGGTTGGTGTTGAAGGGTTGGAACGGTTATGGTTATGTCCTCCCAAGTATAGGGAATAACGGGGCTTCAGCTGAGCTCCTGAAGTATACCTCCCCTTTCCATACTTCCTCTTGCGATTATCAATTTGTTGTTGCTTGCCTTCAATCATGAGAGCTCTGTCTACCAACTCCAGGTAGTTGTTGAAAGTTGCCACCATCAACTGCATACTCAGCTCATCGTTGAGTCCCTCAAGAAACTTCTCCCGCTTAGCGGCATTTGTGGCTACGTCATCAGGGGCATAGCGTGCTAACTTGCTAAACTCATCCACATACTGGCCCACTGTACGTCCTCCTTGGCACAAGTTGTGAAACTCACGCTTATTCATGCTCATAGCTCCTGCTAAAACATGGGCAGTGCGAAAAGCCTACTGAAACTGATCCCATGTAACTGTGTCAATGGGGTAAGTGGCGGTGAAATTCTCCCACCAAGATGCTGCAGGTCCATCAAGCTGATGTGCGGCAAAGTGCACTCTCTCCGCATCTAGTCATCCTACAGTGGTCAGCTCTCTTCCAATTTTGCGGACCCAATCATCTGCAACAATCGGCTCGGTGCTACTAGAGAACCCCGACGGATTCAACCTTAGAAAGCGGGCTAGGTGGTCAACAGGGGGTGGTGGCGGTGGGTTGTTATTGTTATTGTTGTTGCCTTGGTTCTGGTTCTGAACTAGTATCTGCATCAAGGCATTCTGCTGCTGGATCAACTGGGTGAGCTCCGGCGGGAAAGCAAATCCTTTGTCACGTCTCAAAGGCATCTGATGGGTTAGAAGGGGTGAGAAAACAGAATAGAATTGTGGTCTAAGAGAGATTCACTACCCATATGCTCATGAGACAAACACAATCAATTCACTTCATGTAAAAGCACACAAGATTCACACAATCGGTCTAACCTATGATTACAAACTCGATCGTTGCTAACTACTTGGAGGGAATACTACTAGTTATAATAGTTGTCATCTAGAAATTTTCATCAGAGGAAGACTCCATGATATCAGCTCCAGCTTTGTCAACGTAGTCGTCATCGTTGTCATCATTTGCATCACTATCCGTGTTGGTGTCATCCAGGATGATGTAGTCCTCCGAAGGATCTCCGTTGCTCGCTTGATATTCTCCACTGATATTCCTACCTTCCTCTTCAGGTCTTCTTGCTTCTCCAGTAGTACGTCAATCTCTTCCTCGTATCCATCATGTGTAGACTTGAGTTCCTCTTCTAGCTTGTTGTTTCTCTTCACTAGTTTCTTGATCTTCTTCATGTGGATTATTTGTTGATTCTCCTGTCGACGAATATGATCTCCCATCTCTTGAATGTAGGCTGCAATTGATCCATCCCTCCTGGTACGAATCATCTCCCATTTGTCATCTCGACGGCCACATATCTGATAAATGGTATTCTCCAGCTCCTTGTGATACACTTTGCATATGCGTCCAAAGGTTCCTATACTCCAGCTTGGTGCATCTAGGAAGAAATCAATAGGCTCCGTTGTTGGTGCAATTGTCCTCCAGTACCGGACTTTGATCTTCCAAATACCCTCTTGATCTTGATGTAGAAAGTCCCGTGAAGCTTGGTAGTCCGATGTTCAGATACTTAGTGACTTCCTTCAAGTGGCGTCCGAAAGGGGTGTTGTCATCCGGCTAAGTGAACTTGTTCCTGGGGTCCATCATCTATAGAGTAGAAAGAGAGGAGAATTAGAAATGAGTAGAGAAGAGAAATCCTATGGCCTATTCTAGTGGTCGCGTCCTATAGTCAGCGTGTGCTCTGATACCATCTTGTAGCGACCAGACTTCAAACGGTCAAGTCTTTGTGCATCAGTGTCATCCCTAGATCGGTAATGCTGACACACACAGTACTCGAGGAATTATAACAGAGTTTCAATCACACACTTACTACATCGGGTCCTCATAAAGAGTATGATTACACAAAAATATAATGGCTAAAGCCCATCTAAACTAAATAAGTGCGGAAGCTTCGAAGGTAAATAAGTCCATCAACTCCCACGGCATAGCTGAGTGTAAAACAAAGACCTATCGCACCTTATTCGTTGTCTGAGTAGTCTGCAACATGAGACGTTGCAGCCATGTAGGTCAGCACATTGAATATGCTGGTAGAGTTACACTATAGAGTAATGAAATGCAAGAACTATATCTACATGCAGTATTTGGCTGGTGGAGGCTGTAAGTTTATGATTTTGCATAAAGCTAGTTTTTCCCTACAACAAAGGAATAAATTTATTTAACTACAAACTTATGTATGTACTCAGATATTGTTGCTTTCGCTGACTCTTGTGTATCGAGCTTGTATTCGAGCCCTCGAGGCCCCTGGCTTGTAATATAAAGCTTGTATTATCATATTTGTGTCTAGAGTTGTGTTGTGATATCTTCCCGTGAGTCCCTGATCTTGATCGTACACATTTGCGTGTATGATTAGTGTACAATTGAATCGGGGGCGTCACAAGTTGGTATCAGAGCTGACTGCTTGTAGGATCCCCCTTTCCAACTCCTTGGCCGAAGTTGAGTCTAGTCTTTGAAAAACTAATTTACTAACATGGTTGTGTGGCTTACGGGCCCACGTCGCCAATTGGATGGTATTAGGATCTTTTATTCCTCATCTATACTCTGGGACTCTGATCTCTCTTCTATTCGGGTGAAATGATTTTGTTAAACTCTAGGATCTCGTAAATACTTCCTCCCGGAGAGCCCTTCACTCCAGATGATGGCTTGGTGCACCAGAAGATTCTGAAGATACTCTCCGATACTTTTCTGAGACCCTTGTACCCTTCGTCGTTGCAATCCCTACCACCGATAATCCTTATGCGTAACTACCTATGTCCTTTGGTAGATTAAATCCCCTGATTTTGTCAACCATGCTCTGCTTTCGAGCTTGAGTTATTTATTCATAAAGTTTGTGGTATGTGTTCCTAAGATGCCCCGATGGGTGAGCCTATGCCTTCCACAATCTGTGTGAACCCGGAAAACTTCTATAGGTCATACTCTACTAGTGTTATGCTAGATAAAATCTGAAAACTATGGTTTTGTCGAAAATGAGAAGTGAATGATAGGTTATGCGTTGTTGAAGTGGGAGTCGACCTTGATCCTTTGCGTTCATGCCCATGGACCCGATGTGGAACTTATCATGGAAGCTTCTTGAAATAATAATAATCCCCTTTTCATAAGTTCGAGTATTAACCTCTGGTATCTCGAGAATATCACGGAACTACATAACATCGTATGAGTTCTTCATGAACTATTAATTTTCGCTGATTCCAAGTTTCTACGGGTTCTGAGTTGTTAGACACTCGAGAATGCTGATAACTGATTCGATGTCTACAATTTCCTTTCCATTATTTGGTTTAAACCTTCTTGTAACGCATATGAGCAATGATATTCGCTGCTTATGTAAATGCCTCGATGTACAACTCTATCAGCAAGACCTTGTTACTATGATTGATGACATTCTGGTAGCCACAAATGGACGAGAACTTTGCCTATTGGTCCGCCTCGTCTTAACGAGTAGGGAAATGGTTCTCTTCGTCCCTCGCCCTTGGTACCAACGTTGTTGCCAACATAACTGACAGGTTGTCCTCTGACCTGCCTTGCTATCATGACCGTGCAAAATGTAACGCCTTCTTGCTTTGAACGCACATGGTGGGCCCATAACCCACAGTTCACGGACTCTCTTGTACATCCCTGTTTTCGAAAAAAAATTCCTCACGCTTGGCTTCATATGTAAATCACGAGCCACCTTATTAGAGATGATCTAATCTAGTATCAGACGCAACACTTATTTTCGTTGCTCTGAATCCCTCTCGCTCTCTGTTCAGGCAACGAACGATTGTCTAACCGCTTGAAGCTTCTTATTGCACCTTCTAGCCTTGCTCTCGATGACTTTCTTGAATTTCAACTAGAGAGATGCCTCTATGCGACGTTCACCGAGATAGCCCCAGGTACCTATCTTGTGTCGAGTTCCGTCCTTCCCGAGTCTTTCCCCCTTACTACACCCCTTAAATCTCGGGATGAGATTTCTTGTAGTGGAGGAGAATTGTGACGCCCGGACATTAAGCTACAGTAATCCCTCGTTAATGGTGCCATGTCATTATGTTACTGTTGCTAATCTCTGCTTGATCCAAATCGCAATTCAAATTCAAAACCGAGTTCAAATTCAAAATTCAAATTTTGTCAGACATGAAAACTAAAATGTTCACAATAGTTTATAAATTCACCTAATCATTTTCATGTTGAAACCAGCCTCACTTAAATATCCAAAATGCCCCTGAAATTTAATTTGTTTGTCCAGCAACAATTAAATTGGCCTTTCCAATTTCTAAAAATGGTTAGGCAACTCCTTTTGCCTCCAAACTTTTTGTGCCATCTCAAGATATTGTGTTAAAATGATATGCCAAGTTTTGTTCAAAGCAAAAATCATTTGGTGTCCCAACTAAATGCAAAAGGAAAGAACAAATGAAAGCAAAAAAATGAAGAGAAATAGAAAAGGTCCCCTCCCCCAGTGGGCCTCTTGGTCCAGCTGGTCACAACCAGCCAGCCCATCCCGCGCCTCCCTGGCCTAGATGGCCCAATCCCCCCCCCCCCCACTACTAACCCCTCGCAACCGAAACCCTAGCCTCACCCACTCCCCCACGCACTGCCCCCACTACCTCGATCCCCTTCTGGATCGAGGCTCGACCGCGGTCAACCGTGCCCCGTCCCCCCTTGCTGTTGCCCCGTGGAGCACCAACACAGGCGCCACCACAACGGCGCCGCTCGGTTGTCGCCGCCTCACCGCGTCGCCTCGTCCGCTACCACGCCATCGCCGGACAGCCTCAGGGTAGTATTCCCTGGGTACACCTAACAATTTCTGTTTATTTTCAAATTTTATAATATTTTTGTGATATTACTAAAACTTAGAATTTCATAGAAAAATAACCGTAACTCGGATGAAAAAGTTTTGTACATGAAAGTTGCTCAGAACGACGAGCCGAATCCGAACACATGGTTCGTTTACCCGTCAGATGCCTCTAACTAACTGAACATGGAACTTTCCCCCTCTAGTTCATTTGTCTGACAGTCGTTCGGAACCGGGAAAACTTCCCGGATGTTTACCCCCTTTGCCATTATCGCCTAGCACTGCGTTAGAACACCTCTAGCTTCGCTTATTGTCATGTTATGCATATGTTTGCATGTATTTACTGTTTCTTCCCCCTCTTCTCTCCGGTAGACCCTGAGACCGCTGCTGATGCCACTGTGATCGACTACGTCGACGACGACCCTCCTTCTTGTCTGAGCAACCAGGCGAGCCCCCCCTTTGATCATCCCGATATCTCCCATTCTATACTCTCATGCTTGCATTAGATTTTGCTACTGTTATTGTTTGCTCCTATTCTGATGCATAGCCTGCTTTTGTATCTGCTATGTTACCTACCTGCTTATCCTAAACTGCTTAGTATAGGTTGGTTAGTGATCCATCAGTGACCCCCACCTTGTCCTTGTTGCCCCTGCTTCATCATCGACGACTCGATCAGCGTGATCGACGACTAGAGCCCGACACCTCACATCACATCACGCCCCTTTAGTTGCTCGACTCTGCAGAGCTACTATCGAGTGCCGAGGGTGATCCCTCATAACGCACTCCTGATGATAATTCTGTAGTGTAGCTATTCGGTCGTGGTCATCGAGGGTGATTTCCTCTTTCACCATTCCTGATACGGCTCTGTCGCTCAACACCTCCAGTGTGAACCTCGAGGGTGGTCCCTCTTACGTTCACCTTGGTGATTACATCGAGTGGAATCCTCCGTGGGTGATTCCTCGGGCTTTCCCCTTGATGTTTGGACACACGGTTACAATGACTTTACTTGAGACCTTGGTGAAAGTTGGGCGGGCCCGGAGAGCACCCACAAGATGGTTACGTGGCACGGCTGGGCATTCTAGGCCCTTGTCGTAAGTCCACGAGACGGGGCGACGGGGTCACTTTCGATCATGAGTCTCTGCTCGTCTCCGCAAGCTAATAATAAACGGTGGTTTGGGTATTTGTTCTGAGTTGGCCTCTTGCCTTTATGCACTAACCACCATGCGAGAATAGATATGGGCCTCGACGTCGCAGTATCAGCCGAAGCTTTGTCACACATCCAGTTCAGCATTGTGGCACGGTCAGATCGTGCTGGCCATCCGAGGCGGTGCTGGTATCCACCCTGCACACAATGACCCGGAGTGCTGCGGGCGATGGGCCCAAGACCCCGGAGTGCTTAGGATGTAGACCGACGCGGACCTCTCTGCTGAGCCTAGGTAGGGCTGCGACGTGTTGATCTTCCGAGGGCGGGCATTGACCCCAGAAAGGTGTGTCCGGCCAGAGTGATCGAGCGTGTTGGGTAATGTGGTGCACCCCTGCAGGGAAGTTATATGTTCGAATACCGCGTCCACGGTAATGGACGTTCAGACTTATATCCTGATCTTATACAACTACAAATGGATACTTGAGATATGTGGCTCCAGCATTGCTTTCTCGCAGGAGTCGAGGAAGGATCTCTGGGATTAATGTTACAACATGTTTGATATATATAAACTGCTATTCTTTACTCTTCTACATGCTACAAGATGCTTGGAGCTACTTGAAGATGCTAGTCTTCGATAGGCAAGGCCTTCCCCCTCTATTCTGGCATTCTGCAGTTCAGTCCACAGATACAACCCTTCCATTTGATACCAATGCTTACTTAGTATAGATCTGATGCTTGCGAGTACTTTGGATGAGTACTCACGGTTGCTTTGCTACCCCTTTTCCCCCTTCTTTCTTCTTTTTGGTTGACGCAACCAGATGGTGGATCCCTGGAGCCAGATGTCACTGCCAATGGATGCTACTACTTGGAGGCCGCCGACGACTAGGAGTAGTTTAGGAGGTCCCAGGCAGGAGGCCTTGCCTCTTCGATCGTGTTGCTTTTGTGCTAGCCTTCTTAAGGCATCCTTGTTTAACTTATGTCTATACGCAGATATTGTTGCTTCCGCTGACTCTTGTGTATCGAGCTTGTATTTGAGCCCTCGAGGCCCCTGGCTTTTAATATAAAGCTTGTATTATCTTATTTTTGTCTAGAGTTGTGCTGTGATATCTTCCCGTGAGTCCCTGATCTTGATCGTACACATTTGCGTGTATGATTAGTGTACGATTGAATCGGGGGCGTCACATCTCTCCCTCATGAAGTTTCAGCTCATTTGGAGTTGTGCAGAATAGGTAGCCTGACGTAGCTTTTTCAGGTCAAGATTTCCAGCTGCCGGAATTCTCCCCTTTCGTGTGTACCTTGCATATTATGAGAGAAAAGGCATTAGAATTACTCCAAAAAGAATTATTATGTAATAAGACAACATAAATAACAATAGGTAAACATGATGCAAAATGGACGTATCAAGCATGCATTGTTGCCAAAGTTCGTCGTTTTGAAGCACCACGTGATGATCGGGTGTGATAGACTCTTTGTTCTCATACAACGGATATAAGCCAGTTTTGCATGCGCAGAATGCTTGGGTTAAACTTGACGAGCTTAGGATGTACAGACATGCTCTCTCTCTCTCTCCCTCTCTCTCTCTCGCTCGCTCTCTCTCTCTCCCTCTCCCTCTCTCTCTCCCTCTCCCTCCCTCTCTCTCTCCCTCTCCCTCCCTCTCTCTTCTCCCTCCCTCTCTCTCTCTCTCTCTCTCCCTCCCTCTCTGATGTAGGGTGGAACCCTAATTCGTCGATCTTTCACGTTTGGAGGGGATCCTACAGAGGGAACACGAAGAACACGCGGAAGCACAAGGGGAAACACGGGGAAAACGAGAGGGAATCACTCAACCAACAAGGAATCGATCACACAAGTGCTAGATCACCACACACATAAGAGATCCACAAGATACAAAGTCAACAAAGGTAAGGATACAAAGGAACCGTTCATCTCCCGGAGGAGGCCTTGAATCCACGAGGGGATCTTCCCGTATAGGGGTCTTGAATCCGATGGATCTTCTCCTACACGGAGGTCCTGATCTCCGTGGAGAAGTACCGGTGGATGAGCAAAGGCTCTCACACACAAATATGAGCTAATCCAATGCTAACCCTAGAAAGGATGAGGGGATGGTCTATTTATAGTCTAGGTTCTCCAAGGGGTAAGTTGGGGGCGAATCGAGTACATGGGCCTCGGCCCGAAACGCTGCACGCAGGCAGGGCGGTAGTACCGGTCCTAGGGGCGGTAGTACCGCTTGAGGTGCTTCAGCGGTAGTACCACTCGGGAGGGCGGTAGTACCGCTTGAGATGCTTCAGCGGTAGTACCGCTCTGGAGGGCGGTAGTACCGCTCTGGCGCCGTTCGATTCCTGGAGTTTGTCGGGTTCGGCGGACGTAGGGTGGGTCTCGAGCGGTAGTGCCGCCTGGCTCGGCTCAGCGGTAGTACCGCTTGGCTTGAGCGGTAGTACCGCTCGTCCTGGACTCTGCAGCTCCTCCTCTCGCTCTTGATGTCCCTCTTGAGCTGTAGCTTCTTCTAGGTTGACTCCTTGGTACCTAAGCATGCATAGCATTTACGTTTGAGGTAGTAACCATGTCTCATGTGAATCGAAAGGGAATTGTGAGAGGAGTGATGTCACCTCGGTTTCAAGAGCTCTTGCTCGTGCTCGAGTTATAGGTCCTTGTGGGGTTGGATGTGTTGATGTAGAGTCCATGGGGATGATGGAAGGATGCTCCGCATCATATCCCTCCTTGAAAGGATCCGACCTCGGATCAAGATCTTCATCACCATGGAAAGGCGAGAGGTCTTTGACGTTGAAGGTGTCGCTCACGTTGTACTTGTCGCTTGGTATGTCGAGCTTGTAGGCGTTGTTGTTGTAGCGTGCTAACACCTTGAAGGGTCCATCGGCTCGAGGTAGAAGTTTGGACTTGCGTTCATTGGGGAAGCGTTCCTTGCGAAGGTGTAGCCACACGAGATCGCCTATGTTGAAGATCATGGGTTGCTTGTCGATGTTGAGCTTGGTCGTTAGTCGTTGTACTTGGCGCTCGATGGTGTGTCTTGTATCTTCATGCATCTTCTTGATGTAGCTTGCACGTGCACTTGCGTCGAGGTTGGTGCGCTCTTGTAGAGGAAGAGGTAGAATGTCCAATGGGGACAATGGGTTGAAGCCGTGAGCGACCTCGAAGGAGACTTGCGGTAGTCGAATGTCTTGCACGGTTGTAGACGTACTCGGCGATGGGCAGACATGCTTCCCACTCCTTGATGTTCTTCTTGATCAACACGCGAAGTAGAGTGGAGAGAGTCCGGTTCGTCACCTCCATTTGGCCGTCGGTTTGAGGATGGTATGCAGATGAGAACAAGAGCTTGATTCCGAGCTTGGCGCATAGAGTCTTCCAAAAGTAACTCAAGAACTTGACATCGCGGTCGGAGACGATTGTCTTCGGTACTCCATGAAGGCGCAAGATTTCTCTACAAAAGAGATTTGCAATATGTGAAGCATCGTCTACCTTGTTGCAAGGACTGAAATGTGCCATCTTAGAAAATCGGTCCACAACAACAAACACGGAATCTTTTCCATTTTGAGTTCTAGGCAAACCAAGTACAAAATCCATGCTAATGTCTTCCCAAGGTTGATAAGGGATAGGAAGAGGCATGTAAAGACCATGAGATTGAGCTTTTGACTTAGCTTTGCGGCATGTAGAGCATCGGGTGGTGAAGCGCGAGACATCTCGAAACATCTTGGGCCAAAAGTAGTTCTTGGAGAGCGTGGCGAAGGTCTTGTCGCGTCCAAAATGTCCCATGAGTCCACCTCCATGAGCCTCTTGCAAAAGTAGCAAACGAAGAGAAGACTCGGGTATGCAAAGTTTGTTAGCTCTCATAAGATAACCATCCTTAAGGTAATATTGTTCCCAAGATGTATGCGTCAAACATTTAGCATAATGAGGTGCAAAAGATGGATCACTAGCATACAAATCTTTTATGTGCTGAAAGCCAATAACATTCAACTCAAGTTGGGTGACAAGCGTGCATATTCGTTAAAGTGCATTGGCAACTACATTTTCCTTGCCCTTAATGTACTTGATCACATATGGAAAAGATTCAATAAATTCACTCCATTTGGCATGACGCTTGTTCAATTTAGTTTGACCTTTTAAGTACTTAAGCGTTTCATGATCGGTATGGATGACAAACTCATGAGGTCTAAGATAATGTTCCCAAACATTTAGCACACGCACTAAAGCATACAATTCTTTGTCATACACGGATAGTTAAGTTGAGCACGGAGAGTTTTTCACTAAAATAAGCAATGACTCGTTTTCTTGCATTAAAACTCCGCCAATTCGGTACCACTTGCATCACAATGGACCTCAAAAGTTTTGTCAAAATTGGGCAAAGCAAGAATTGGAGCATGTGTAAGCAAAGACTTGAGCTCATCAAAAGCGTTTGATTGCAAAGGTCCCCAAACAAAAGGAGTATTCTTCTTACTCAAAGCATGCAAAGGGGCTGCAATTGTGCTAAAGTTTTTCACAAAGCGGCGATAAAAACCTGCATGACCAAGGAAACTTCGCACTTGTTGCAAATTGGTGGGTTGGGGCCAAGTTTTAATTGCTTTGATCTTAGTTTCATCAACATGGACACCCTTGGAGGAGACAACGAAACCGAAGAAAACCACTTTGTCAACTCCAAATGTGCATTTCTTCAAGTTTGCATAAAGACTTTCCTTTCGAAGTGTTTGCACAACAAGCTTAACGTGATCAAGATGCTCTTTCATGGTTTTGCTAAACACAAGAATGTCATCGAAGTAAACCACAACAAATATTCCAATGTATGGGCGAAGTACATGATGCATAAGACGCACAAAAGTTCCGGGTGCTTCCGACAAGCCCATGGGCATAACCAACCATTCATATAAGCCAAATTTTGTTTTGAAAGCAGTTTTCCATTCATCACCCTCATGAATGCGGATTTGATAATAGCCACTTTTAAGATCAATTTTTGAGAAAAAGTTGGCTCCACTAAGTTCATCAAGCATATCATCTAAGCGAGGAATGGGATGCCTATAGCGCACGGTGATAGCATTTATGGGTCTACAATCGAGCACTGGCGGAAACTTCCATCGGGCTTAGGCACAAGTATAGCGGCACGACACAAGGGCTTAAGCTTTCCGCGTACATGACCGTTGTCGAGTAGTTGTTGTACTTGCCGTTGAATCTCCTTGGTTTCTTCGGGATTGACACGGTAGGGAGCTTTGTTTGGAAGTGGCGCTCCGGGGATGAGGTCGATTCGATGCTCAATGCCTCGAAGAGGAGGTAGACCCGGAGGTAGCTCATCGGGAAAAACATCTTGAAATTCCTGCAAAAGAGATTGAAACACCAAAGGTAGCTCATGAGTGGTGTTAGTTTTTGGTTCTCCATCCTTGCACACAAGGACAAAGTGCATCACACTTGATGGGTTCTCACACACTTCTCTCATCTCATGTTTGGTGGCGAATAGTATGAGGTTTTTCTCTCTAGGTGAAGAGGCGCTCAAATTTGGCTTGTGGGTCTCACTCACTTTTTGGTGGCTCACTTTCTCACTCTTCTCTCTTTGGTTGGTGGCTTGTTTGTCGGCAATCAATTGACTAGGAGACATGGGTCGTAAAACATATTCTTTGCCTTTCATCTTGAAGCTATAGTGGTTTGTACGCCCATTGTGGTAGACACCACGGTCGAATTGCCATGGCCGACCAAGGAGGAGGTGGCAAACGGTCATTGGGACCACATCACACTCCAAAGTGTCCTCATATGCACCGATTTTGAAGGATACTTGGACCGTATGCTCAACTCGTATAGTGCCGGAGTCACTTAGCCATTGAACCTTGTATGGTTGCGGATGCTTCTTCTTGACCAATTGGAGCTTGGAGCATAGTTCTTCGCTTGCCAAGTTGTGGCAACTACCTCCATCGATTATGACCTTGACGGATCTCCCATTGATGCTGGCCTTTGTGTGGAAGATATGGCATCGTTGGTCTTCTTCTTGGTGATGTTGAAGTGTCAAGACCTTGGAGACAACGAGAGCGGGACTCGTATCTTCATCACAAAAGACTTGATCATCTTCATCCTCATTCACGCGCCGGTGCATGGCCACTTGCTCAATAGCTTCCATTTCATCTTCACTCATTGAGTCGTAGGTGCCATCGTCGTTGAGTATCATGGTCCGCTTGTTGGTGCATTCATAGGACTTGTGGCCTCGGCCGCCGCAAGTGAAACACTTGAAGGAGCTTGTCTTGACGGTCTCATCGGTTGGAGTAGATGATGAAGCACGCGGCTTGAAGTTGCTTGTAGTAGGAGGAAGGCGACTTGAACTTGTGGAAGTTTTCTTGTAACTTGACTTGTCGTCGTTGCTTGGAGAAGGCTTGATTGATGTCGAAGTTGGAGTAGTTGTTGAAGCTTGGTTGTTGGAGAAGCCGTGTATCTTGGAGGAGTACTTGGCGTACTTGAAGTCATCTTGCACTTGACGTTCCGCCTTTGTAGCTTGATGCACGAGCTCAATGAGGTTGGAGTAGGGTTGGAAGTCGGCGATCTTCTTGATGGGATGATTGAGTCCATTCAAGAATCGTGCCATTGTTTGCTCATCATCTTCCTTGACATTGGCTCGAATCATGGCAATCTCCATTTCTTTGTAGTATTCTTCAACACTCTTTGTTCCTTGCTTGAGGAGTTGTAGCTTCTTGAAGAGATCACGGTTGTAGTAGGTGGGCACAAAGCGTGCTCGCATGACATCCTTCATTTGAGCCCAAGTGGTGATTGGAGGTTCACCTCTTGCTTGTCGGCGCTCAAGGACTTGTTCCCACCATATGAGCACATAGTCTTGGAACTCAAGTGATGCCATAGCGATCTTCTTCTCTTCCTCATAGTTGTGCAAACGAAAGATTTTGTCGACCTTCAATGCCCATGAGAGGTACTCTTCGGGATCATTGGTTCCATTGAACTTGGGCATTGTGAACTTGAGCTTGCCATAGCGATGTTCTTCATTGTTTTGAGGTCGATGGTGATGATGACGTTCTTGACATGGGGGGCAATCATCCTCATGTTGCTCTTGTCGAGGAGGAAATCCATGATCAACTTGCTCTTGTTGACCTTGAGTTGGAGGATGAGCTTGAGGAGCTTGACGTTGCGCACGCGGATGGTAGTTCCTCTCTTGTATTTCTTCTCGAAGTGCTTCTTCTTGATTGCGCCTTTGGCGATTGTGGTTGGCGAGAGCTCGAGTTGATGCTTGAAGGGCACGTTCCGCCTCAAGAGCTTGTGCTTCTCGTTGTTGTTGTTGAAGACATTGAGCCTCAGCGTCTTGTTGCTCTTGGTGTAGGCGCGCTCGTTCTTGTTCTTGTTGGTTTCGAAGACGTTGTCGTTCTTGAGCTTGAGCAAACGCCATTTGGCTCGATTGAGGACGAGGAACTTCTTCATCAAGTTGCTCTTGGAGATTCTTGTCGTGTAGTAGGTTGCGAGATGCATGACGATCTTGACGCGCGGCTCGTCGAAGAATGTTCGATGACGGTGTATTGTGTCGGAGAAGGAGTCGTCGGAGTGGCGACTTGAGTGGCTCCGTCTTGAGTGTGAAGAGGTAGAAGTACGCGGTTCACCAACAAAGGCGCGGATCTCGTCCATTCTTGCATCGTTCTCTTTCTTGTCTTGCGTCGAGTTTGTTGTCGAAATAATCGCGTACGTTTCTCGGAGAGTCGCAAGT
Organism: Aegilops speltoides; assembly: GCA_021437245.1. Classification (NCBI taxonomy): domain Eukaryota; kingdom Viridiplantae; phylum Streptophyta; class Magnoliopsida; order Poales; family Poaceae; genus Aegilops; species Aegilops speltoides. Next base: position 238,213,428 of record CM038146.1, on the reverse strand, counting down.
CGGTGGAGAGGTTGTCGATGCGCTCGCTCATTGCTTGTTGCTCTTGATGAGAGCTCGTTGCGCGCCAAAGAGGTGGCTCTTGGTGACGTATGATGACATGTCGTCGTCTTGCTCGATGAAGAGTGGGTTGGTAGAAGAACTTGGCCTATCCATCATTTCAAGCAAATTGTGAGTGGTAGAAGGAGAAGAACTAATACCAATGTACCTTTGACCGAAGTTGAAGATGAATCAAGTTCACTCAAATGCGGACAATGAAATAGCACTATTGGTACCGATCCTTGTCGATTCTCACACCTACACAAGTAAAAGCTTTTGGTGGAGCTTGGTTAGGATGGTGGCACAAAATAGATTGCAATCGTTAGCTTGACTCAAAAATGTTGAAGAAGATTCGCAAATTCGCAAATGTAACAAGTAGACCAAGCAAGTAGTGGTACACGGAAACACACACGCAAATAGATAAATGGGATTGTGCAAACCAAAAGTGAGCCAAAATGTGGAATCCACGAAAATGCTCTTGTTGCACAATACTAGAGAGATGCTAGCACGATTGCACAATAGACGGATACGGAGCTTGTGCACAACCTACTAGGCAAAAATGCAACGATCTCTATCCCACGATGCTATATGTATGGTATTTCGCTGCAATGATCCAAGATGATATTATATGACAATCTTAATGTAGTATGATGCTATGGTTCTTGCTTATAAGCTCTTTGCTTATCTTTCTCTTTTGCTTAAAAGCTTGGGTGGCTCTTTCTCTTTTGAGCTCTTTTCTTATGCAAACTTCACGAACCAAGATAGCAATTGTGTATGCGATGACAACTTTGTGACACACAAGTGGATCTCAAGATATGCACCACTATGGTGTAGTATGTATGCTATGGAGTATGATCACTAATGTGCACAAGTCACGTTGCCGGCAATACTCAATGGCTAGTCTCGATGGGTAAGCAACGCAAAAGATGGGCTATGTTGGTTATCAATGCAATTGAGAGATGACAAAGATGTCGCCGAGGTTACCGTCCTGGCGATGATGAGTCCTTGGCGAAGATGGCGGTGGTGATGTTGACGTCGAACCGTACCTATATAGCGAAACACAATAGGACACGGGAACCACAACTCAAATTCACAAAGAACAAAAACAACAATGGTGGTAGCGGAAAGTGGAGGTGGTATAGCGTATGATGTGGTGAAAGCCCTAGGCAAAGATGCCAATATTTGGAAATTTAGATGGTGTCCAATGGTGTTGTAGCCTATCTAGGAGGATGGAGAATGTCAATAGCTTCTCAACGAGCTAAAGAACGCGAAAATCGGACTCCGGATGTGGAAGTTATGGTGGAAATGGTGAAACTCGGAAAGCTGGAAATGGTCAGGGCGGTAGTACCGCTGGGAAGGGCGGTAGTACCGCTCGTGTCGGGATTTTTCGACTATTTCGGCTGGAAGGGGCCTGGCGGTAGTACCGTTCGCGGGGCGGTAGTACCGCTTGAGGTTCACAGCGGTAGTACCGCTCTGTAGGGCGGTAGTACCGCTCGTGTCGGGATTTTCTCGACTGCTCGAATTGTTTCGCGATTTTGGGGCGGAAAAGGATGATTTCGGGGTCAAAATTCGATGGATTTTGTGGATGGAAAGAGGTGAAACTTGGGGAGATGCTAGATCGACTCGAAACCAAGCAAATCCACGGATCAAAATCAACAAAACATCATCAAACTAACAAATCACAAAAAATTTTGGGGCTATTTTTGTGGGGATTTTCGGGTTTTAGGGCGAAAACAACAAAATCAAGCTAGAAAACACGGGTAGGGGCTCCAAAAACGTGATCAACGTGGCTCATGATACCATATGATGTAGGGTGGAACCCTAATTCGTCGATCTTTCATGTTTGGAGGGGATCCTACAGAGGGAACACGAACAACACGCGGAAGCACAAGGGGAAACACGGGGAAAACGAGAGGGAATCACTCAACCAACAAGGAATCGATCACACAAGTGCTAGATCAGCACACACATAAGAGATCCACAAGATACAAAGTCAACAAAGGTAAGGATACAAAGGAACCGTTCATCTCCGGAGGAGGCCTTGAATCCACGAGGGATCTTCCCAGATAGGGGTCTTGAATCCGATGGATCTTCTCCTGAGCGAAGGTCCTGATCTCCGTGGAGAAGTACCGGTGGATGAGCAAAGGCTCTCACACACAAATATGAGCTAATCCAATGCTAACCCTAGAAAGGATGAGGGGATGGTCTATTTATAGTCTAGGTTCTCCAAGGGGTAAGTTGGGGGCGAATCGAGTACATGGGCCTCGGCCCGAAACGCTGCACGCAGGCAGGGCGGTAGTACCGGTCCTATGGGCGGTAGTCCGCTTGAGGTGCTTCAGCGGTAGTACCGCTTGGGAGGGCGGTAGTACCGCTTGAGGTGCTTCAGCGGTAGTACCGCTCTGGAGGGCGGTAGTACCGCTCTGGCGCCGTTCGATTCCTGGAGTTTGTCGGGTTCGGCGGACGTAGGGTGGATCTCGAGCGGTAGTGCCGCCTGGCTCGGCTCAGCGGTAGTACCGCTTGGCTTGAGCGGTAGTACCGCTCGTCCTGGACTCTGCAGCTCCTCCTCTCGCTCTTGATGTCCCTCTTGAGCTGTAGCTTCTTCTAGGTTGACTCCTTGGTACCTAAGCATGCATAGCATTTCCGTTTGAGGTAGTAACCATGTCTCATGTGAATCGAAAGGGAATTGTGAGAGGAGTGATGTCACCTCGGTTTCAAGAGCTCTTGCTCGTGCTCGAGTTATAGGTCCTTGTGGGGTTGGATGTGTTGATGTAGAGTCCATGGGGATAACGGAAGGATGCTCCGCATCACTCTCTCTCTCCCTCTCTCTCCCTCGTGAAGTTTCACCTCATTTCGAGTTGTGCAGAATAGGTAGCCTGACGTAGCTTTTTCAGGTCAAGATTTCCAGCTGCCGGAATTCTCCCCTTTTGTGTGTACCTTGCATATTATTAGAGAAAAGTTATTAGAATTACTCCAAAAAGCATTATTATGTAATAAGACAACATAAATAACAATAGGTAAACATGATGCAAAATGGACGTATCAAGCATGCATTGTTGCCAAAGTTCGTCGTTTTGAAGCACCACGTGATGATCGGGTGTGATAGACTCTTTGTTCTCATACAACGGGTGTAAGCCAGTTTTGCATGCGCAGAATGCTTGGGTTAAACTTGACGAGCCTAGCATGTATAGACACGCTCTCGGAACACTAGAGACTGACATGGGTCATATAGTAGATATGATCAACATAAATATGTTCACCATTGAAGACTACTCCATCTCACGTGATGATCGGACATTGTTTAGTTGAATTGGATCATGTATCACTTAGACAACTTGAGAGATGTTGATTTAAGTGGGAGTTTATTAGTACTTTAATTAATTGAACTAAGATTTACCGTGAACATAGTCAAAATGTCTTTGCAAATTATGGTTTAGATCAATAGCTCGCGATTTATAGCTTCCCCAATTTTTGATACATTCCGTGACGACATTTGGAACCCCTTTACACGTCGGTGCTATACAAATGGTTTTTAACCCCTTTCCGTGACGACATTTGGAACCATCGCCAAGTGAGTGTGGGCGATAGGGGGGGTCCTTCCCACATGACCCAGAAACCGTCGGGGATAGGCCCTCCTGGCACACAGGCTGGGGCAAAATGAGCTCGTGTGCGAACGGGCGAGGCATCAAAACCCAATTGTTTCCGTTCGTATGTACATCCCACACGGTGAATCCCAAAAAACATTTCCGTTTGTATGTATATCACGCACCGTCAATACAAGGAGTACGTTTTCGTTCATATGTACATCCCACACAATCAATCTAGGGAAAATGTTTCCGTTCGTATGGACATCCCACATAGTCAATCCCAGGGAAAACGTTTCCATTCGTATGTACATCCCACACAGGTTTAGGCTTGTGTGTGATAGGTGTAACTATCACACACGCTCTGCCTTGGTTAACTGTTTGCTTTTATCAACTAGATCACACACGATTTGATGAAGAAAACTATGTGGCATTGGGTTATCCATCACAAGTGCTTTTACTTCTAGAACCGTTTGCAAAGTTCCATGACCCATTTAGCAGGTTTATTAGTTTACAATTATTACTTTCAGTTTACGCGGATTCACATTTCATATCGAACAGTTGTTTGCCAATTTCATATCAGGCACATAGATATATTTTAACATCACAGTATGATAGCTACCTGAAAACAACATATAGCTAGTTCAACTTCATAAGAACAATATTAGAACAATATATCTATTTCCCTAATCGAGATCATCCAGGATCGTCTTATCCACCTCTGCTTTTAGTTCAGTAAGAACCTGTTTTGCACTGGCCAACTGGGAAAGTGACTCCTCCTTTGCCAACACTATCTTAGCAAAGTCTGATTTAAAAAATCTGAGCTCATTCTCCACCTTCCTATTTTTATCCCGCATCAGCGTTAACAACACTTTCTCTAAGGCTACCTCTGTTCTCTTCCTGTTACATGCTCCAGAGCTTTGCTAGGCACATCTTCAAAGACTGTGGCCACTCTTAATCAACCCACTCCAAGTACACTTCCGTTCATCCTATAATATTTAAAACTGTATGAGTAACAATTGTAGGGAAAATGGGTTTATAGCAACATAGAAAATCACCAATACTTATTTTTAAAAAATGAAGAAATAGGTTAATTATGACAGAACTTCTCCAAAAGATCAATGTGCAAATGAATTAATTGGTATTGAGACAACAACCAAATTCTTAAACATCATAAGCTATAATTAACTACAAGAACGCTACAAGTTCTTACTCATGTAATATAAATAACAAATTGAAAATTTTAAGAGGAAGGTAAATATAACTGCAACAGTATAGCGACAGTGTTTGGATGATAGCAAATTGATACTAACAGGTGTGTACATGCACAAATTTAGTAACATAGAACTAATAGCACTAAGGTCGTCCACTATGTATGCCAAAGCCGGTGTAAATACAACTGTTGCTACATCTCGCACCGGTGCCCTGCACTAGCGAGCCGATGCAGCGGAAAAAAATCAGGGACCCGAACTCTGGAGCACCTAGTTGCTCCGATGCCCAGTTCCTTCGTGCCTTAAAGATTTAGTATTTTACTGCTTGGCTGCTCGGATGTGTGGACAAGTTGGCTGCACAAACTACTGAAGTGGTGCCAAAAAGTTTTCTAATGGCACCGCTGATGAGATGGCAACATTTTAGGTACTAGGTACAAACTGTGAAACTATATTAGGATGCCTTTGGTTGAAGTTGTGGTATGAATGGGTTGGGACCGTGACAGTGTCTGAATCACATCTAACAAATGATTTGTAACAACGAAAGAGGGTCTAACCTTCTTTGCACATGCCAGAAACTTCCTTCCACTGTCCACAGATTCAAACGCAACTAGCTTCACGCATGGAGATTGATGGTGACAAAGAGAAGACAGATCTTCAGCCACCCCGCTCCATTCGTTGCAACTGATGGTCCTAGGGAACTACAAGAGGAAGAAATGACTCAAATCGACCGCCGGGTAAAAATCCTGCATTCCAAGTCATAGCCCAAGAGAGAGAGAGAAGAGAGGCATACCCGGGTGGTGAACGAGTCGTCATCGGAGGAGGAACCGCTGGAGAGGTCTTTGAAGAAGACCATGGCGACCCCGACGGTAGGATGCGAGACGGCTATAGCTTAGGAAGGAAGGAAGGTAGAAACAGGGGAAATATGACTTGTGGTCAGGGAGAAAAGGGGGTAGGGAAGGGGGGTAGATATTTCGGTGGTAGGCCAAAAATTTCAAAATGTGGAGGGAAACTTTGAGCGCAGTGCCGCCGGACACCATTAACTTTGAACGATAGTGTGCATCACAAACGATTCTTCTGCTTTACACACATGGATGAGTTTGATAATTCAAATTTTGGTGGAAATTTCCCCAGGTACGTCATTGTATAATTTAACATCGCTTGCTAATTTGGGCACACAAAAGAGCGTACAGCACACAGACCACACTTACTGAATCAAGCAATTTTAGTAATTAAACAGAGCCAGTTGACCTAAACATTGCTCTAACAAAAGACCAGCATTAAAAACAAAGCCTAAGTACGCATAATTTTAACAAATCCGCCGCCGCGCCGGCCTATGCATCACCGGTGTGAGATGAGATGTCGATGACTTGTCCTGGCGACATGCCGCCGTTGGTGGACTCAGTGTCCCCCTTGCGGAAGTCGGCCGCGTCCTCGCCCTCGTCCTCGGCGCCGCCCTCAAGGTTGTAGTACTCGTAGTAGTGGCTATGCCAGAGCTCACGTTGGTACTCCACCGCCAATTCCTCGACGGATAGACTCTTCTCTACCTCGACCTGGGCCACGCGCAACTCCTCCTCCCGGCGCTCCTCGGTCTCCGTCGCCTCCTGCATCTACAGCTGCCGCTCGGCACCTCATGAGGAAGCAGGTGCTCCATGCCCACCGCCGCCTTTTTGGACATGGGTTGCATGCTGGATTCTGAGGTGGCCTAGAATATCTTGGCATGGATGGCCTCAACCCGGGCCAGGGCGGCACGGACAACAGCTCGAGCACTCTTGGCATTTGCAGCCGTCGTCGCGGCAGCTGCTGCAGCCATCTCGGCTGCTACAGCTGCCCTATTGACTGGCACAAACACCCTCTTGGCGGAAGCGGCCGCGCTCAATGCGGATGCGGCGGCACTCTCGGCGTAGGCGGCCGCGCTCTCGGTGCAGGCGGCGGCACTTGGGGGGACGCGGCCATTGTCCGAGCCTTCACGAAGTGTTTCCACGATGTCATCTTTGCAAGAAGGGGGTGCGGGAATGGGGATCGGGATTCATGGATTTTGGGGTTCCCGGCACTTGAGCAGATGAGCTGGCGAAGCTTAAAAAGACCTAGAAATTTTCATCGCAAATGGTTCCTACAAAACAACTTTGTGTGATGTTGTAGATATTTTTTATTAGCTGTGAAAGACGAATTTGGAGTGAAGTGGCAACGGATGGTATTCTAAATGTACGAGAAAAATTGTAGTACTAATACAACTGTCTTGTCAAATTTTGGAAAATTTCAGTGGTCATTTGACCTTTTAAGACATTTAAATGATTTTCTAGCCATTTAATGACCGTAATTGAATTTTAACTACATGTACATGCAACTTGTAACCATAACGGTTTGAAAGGTCATATTTTGTGTACTTGTGTGAGATTTAATTCCATGTGCAGTAAACTTGAAGGAATTTTCAAACATATTGGTCTAACGGCTATGACACAATTAAGCATGGAGTGCCATGGCATTTAAATTCCAAAAAATTAAAAGAAGATCAGAAACACATGAAACCTTGGTTGATGTAATGTCATGCCACCTAGATGACGTGGTAAAAAATTTGGCATGTTTGACGAAAGTTTGGACACACACCCCTCACAAACCGGAGCAACTCTGATGCGGAGCATCCTTCGGTCATCCCCACAGACCTTCCGTTGCCTCACCAAGAACCAACAGGACCCATGACTAGAGCACGATCTCGAACTCTCGAGACCGAGGTGACTTCTCTCCTTAGTGATATCACATATGATCCACTTGAGACATGGCTACCACCTAAGTCCGATATACTGCATGATTAGGTGTCAAGAGGAACCTCCCGAGGATGCACGTGAAGACGGACAAGCCGCCAACTCCCCGGATGAAGAGAACCAACTGAAACGGGCAAGTTCACCTTCCAGGCCCCGGACATTTGGCCAAGGCCCCGGACATCCGGCCCCTGGAGCGTCTCCATCAGCAACAGCCAAGCTGGCCAAGTCTACAGGGCCCGGACATCCGGCCCCCACCGGAAATCCAGACTAAATCCCGGACATCCGGCACTGGCGTCCAGGGAGCACAGAAGCTTGCCCCGATAGACCGGACATCAGGTGCTCGCCCCGGACATCCGGCACCTCCTGAAGCCGCGGACATCCGGCCCCTCCCTGCGGACAACCGGCGTCGCCCATCCAGTGAACAGAAAAGCCAACTCCACTGGCTCGGACATCCGGCCCCTCCAGCCCGGACATCTGGCACCTCGTGAGCGCCCGGACATCCGCCTCGTCGCCCGGACATCCGGCGCCTTCTGCCTGCGCGCAGCTCGTTTGGGCCTTGACCCATGTATCCCTTCGCCCCTTTTACTATATATACTCCCTTCCCCCGTACGTTTTAGGGTTAGCATTGGTTTAGCTCAAATTTGTGTGAGAGCCTTGCTCATCCACTTGGATACTTCTCCTCGGAGTTCATGACTTCTTTGGAGAGGATCCCCCAAGCGGATTCAAGACCCCTTTCTGGGGAAGACCATCAAGACCTCCTCACGGAGAAGAACTGTTCCTTTGTATCCTTACCTTTGTTGATTGTGGATCATGAGTTACCCTTTGCTTTTGGTGATCTAGCACTTGTGTGATTGATTCCTTGTCGGTTTAGTGATTCTCTCTCATTTTCCCCGTGTTTCCCCTTTGTGCTTCCGCGTGTTCTTCGTGATTCCCCGTAGGATCCACTCCAAACGTGAAAGATCGACCTCTAGGGTTCCGCCCTACATCATCTTGGTATCATGAGCCACGTTGATCACATTTTTGGAGCCCCTACCCCGTGTTTTCTAGCTTGATTTTGTTGTTTTCGTCCTAAATCCGAAAATCCCCACCAAAAATAGCCCCAATTTTTTTTTGTGATTTGTTAGCGTGATGAAATTTTGTTGGATTTGGTCCATGGATTTGTGTTGCTACGTGTGGATCTATCTTTCCCCACCCTCCCCACCCTTTTCCATCCACCAATTCGTCCGAATTTTGCCCTGAGTTGCAATTTTCCCCGGGGAGTTCATCGTGTTCTTCCCCGATCCAGAGCCCGGACATCTGCCCCATGTCCACCGGACATCCGGCGCCCCGGACATCCGGCAGCTGGCCCGGACATCCGGGCCCTGGAAGCAGCAACTCCATCCCCCACGGCCTTTTCCGCATACTTTCCCCCAATTTTGCCCCGGTACCCACGCTTACTTCCGCAAACTCCCAATGTTTCCACAAACACCACCACCGCTCACCGCTACCTCCTATGTCGATTTTGACATGTTTTGGTCTTTGAGATTTTGAGTTGTGGTTCCCGTGTCCTATTGTGTTTCGGCTATATAGGTACGGTTCGACGTCACCATCACCACCGCTCACCTCCATTGACTACTCAACATCGCTAAGGACGGTAACTTCGAAGACATCTTTGTCATAACTTGCAATTGCATTGATACCCCACCTGGACTTAGTTTTGCGTAGCTTACCCATTGAGTATTGCCGGCAATGTGACTTGTGCAAATTAGTGATCATACTCCATAGCATACATACTATAACACCATGGTGCATATCTTGGAATCAACTTGTGTGTCAAAAATTTGTCATAGCATACGCAATTGCTATCTTGGTTCGTGAAGTTTTGCATGAGAAAAGAGCTCAAAAGTAAAAGAGCCACCCAAGATTTTAAGCAAAGAGGAAAGATAAGCAAAGAGCTTATAAGCAAGAACCATAGAATCATACTACATTAAGATTGTCACATAAGATCATCTTGGATCATAGCACCGAAATACCATACATATAGCATACTTGGGATAGAGATCGTTGCATTTTTGCCTAGTAGGTTGTGCACAAGCTCCGTATCCGCCTATTGTGCAATCGTGCTAGCGTCTCTCTAGTATTGTGCAACAAGAGCATTTTCGTGGATTCCATATTTTGGCTCACTTTTGGTTTGCACAATCCCATTTATCTATTTGTGTGTGTGTTTCCGTGTACCCCTACTTGCTTGGTCTACTTGTTGCATTTGCAAATTTGTGAATCTTTTCCAACATTATTGAATCTCGCTTTCAATTGCATCAAATTGTGTGCCACCATCCTAACCAAGCTCCACCATAAGCTTTTACTTGTGTAGGTGTGAGAACCGACAAGAATTGGTACCAATAGTGCTATTTTATTGTCCGCATTTGAGTGAACTTGATTCATCGTCAACATCGGTCAAAGGTACATTGGTATAAGTTCTTCTCCTTCTACCACTCACATTTTGCTTGAAATGATGGATAGGCCAAGTACTTCTACCAACCCACTCTTCATTGAGCAAGACGACGGCATGCCATCATACGTCACCAAGAGCCACCTCTTTGGTGCACAACGAGCGTTGCATCAAGAGCAACAAGCAATGAACGACCGCATCGACAACCTTGCCACCGACTTGCGACTCTCCAAGCAACATACAAGAGACTACTTCGACAACAAGCTCGACGCGCACAAGCAAGAGAACGATGCAAGAATGGACAAGATCCGCGCCTTGTTGGTCAACCGGCCTCCTTCTACATCGTCATACTCAAGACGGAGCCACTCAAGTCGACACTCCGATGATTCCTTCTCCGGCTCAAGTACACCATCTTCGAACACTCTTCGACGAGCTGCGCGTTAAGACCGTCATGCATCTCGCAACCCGCTACACTCAAGCATTCACAAGAGCAAGCCGATGAGGAAGTACCTCGTCCTCAATCAAACCAAGTCACTTTTGCTCAAGCTCAAGAACGACAACGACTACGGCGCCAAGAGGAAGAACGAGCGCGTCTACACCAAGAGCAACAAGACGCCGAGGCTCAACGTCTTCAACAACAACAATGAGAAGCACAAGCTCTTGAGGCGGAACGTGCCCTTTAAGAATCAAGTCGAGCCATCGCCAACCGCAATCGCGAACGGCGCAATCAAGAGGAAGCCCTTAGAGAAGAAATCCAAGAGAGGAACTACCACCCGCGTGTCCAACGTCAAGCTCCACAAGCTCCTTCACAAGCTCGTCAAGCTCCACCTCAATCTCAAGTTCAACAAGAGCAAGTTGATCATGGACTTTCTCAACGCTAAGAGCAACATGAGGATGAGTACCCTCCACATCAAGGGCGTCATCATCACCATCGCCAACAACACAATGAAGAGCAACACTATGGCAAGCTCAAATTCACAATGCCCAAGTACAATGGAAGCAATGATCTGGAAGAGTACCTCTCATGGGCATTGAAGGTCGACAAAATCTTTCGTTTGCACAACTATGAGGAAGAGAAGAAGATCGCTATGGCATCACTTGAGTTCCAAGACTATGTGCTCATATGGTGGGAACAAGTCCTTGAGCGTCGACAAGCAAGAGGTGAACCTCCAATCACTACTTGGGTTCAAATGAAGGATGTCATGCGAGCACGTTTTGTGCCCACATACTACAACCGCGATCTCTTCAAGAAGCTACAACTCCTCAAGCAAGGAACAAAGAGTGTTGAAGAATACTACAAGGAAATGGAGATTGCCATGATTCGAGCCAATATCACAGAGGATGATGAGCAAACAATGGCACGATTCTTGAATGGACTCAATCATCCCATCAAGAAGATCGCCGACTTCCAACCCTACTCCAACCTCATTGAGCTCGTGCATCAAGCTACAACGGCGGAACGTCAAGTGCAAGATGACTTCAAATACGCCAAGTACTCATCCAAGACCTACGGCTTCTCCAATAACCAAGCTTCAACAACTACTCCAACTTCGATATCAACCAAGCCTTCTCCAAGCAACGACGACAAGTCAAGTTACAAGAAAACTCCAGCAAGTTCAAGTCGTCTTCCTCCTACTACAAGCAACTTCAAGCCGCGTGCTTCTTCATCTACTCCCACCGATGAGACCGTCAAGACAAGATCCTTCAAGTGTTTCACTTGCGGCGGCCGAGGCCACAAGTCCTATGAATGCTCAAACAAGCGCACCATGATCCTCAACGATGATGGAACCTATGACTCAATGAGTGAAGATGAAATGGAAGCTCTTGAGCAAGTGGCCATGCACCGGCGTGTGAACGAGGATGAAGATGATCAAGTCTTTTGTGATGAAGATATGAGCCCCGTTCTCGTTGTCTCCAAGGTCTTGACTCTCCAACATCAACAAGAAGAAGACCAAAGATGCCACATCTTCCACACCAAGGCCAGCATCAATGGACGATCCGTCAAGGTCATCATCGATGAAGGTAGTTGCCACAACTTGGCAAGTGAAGAACTATGCTCAAAGCTTCAATTGGTAAAGAGGAAGCACCCGCACCCCTACAACATTCAATGGCTAAGTGACTCGGGCACTATACGAGTTGAGCATACGGTCCAAGTATCCTTCAAAATTGGTGCATATGAGGACACTTTGGAGTGTGATGTGGTCCCAATGACCGTTTGCCACCTCCTTCTTGGTCGACCATGGCAATTCAACCGTGGTGTCTTTCAGAACGGGCATACCAACCACTATAGCTTAGAGATGAAAGGGAAGGAATATGTGCTACAACCTATGTCTCCTAGTCAAGTGATAGCCGACAAGCAAGCCAACCACCATAGAGAGAAGAGTCAAAAAGACATCCACCAAAAAGTGAGTGAGAGCCACAAGCCAAACTTGAGCGCCTCTTCGCCTAGAGAGAAAAACCTCATACTATTTGCCACAAAAAGTGAGATGAGGGAAGTGTGTGAGAACCCATCGAGTGTGATGCACTTTGTCCTTGTGTGCAAGGATGGGGAACCTAACACTAACACCCCTAACGAGCTACCTTTAGTGTTTCAATCTCTTTTGCAGGAATTTCAAGATGTTTTCCCCGGTGAGCTACCTCCGGGTCTCCCTACTCTACGAGGCATTGAGCATAGAATCGACCTCATCCCCGGAGCGCCATTTCCAAAAAAACCTCCATACCGTGCCAATCCCGAGGAAACCAAGGAGATTCAATGGCAAGTACAACAACTAATCAACAACGATCATGTACGTGAAAGCTTAAGCCCTTGTGCCGTTCCCGTTATACTTGTGCCCAAGCCCGATGGAAGTTTCCGCTTGTGTTCCGATTGTAGACCTATAAATGCTATTACCGTTTGCTATAGGCATCCCATTCCTCGCTTAGATGATATGCTTGATGAACTTAGTGGAGCCAACTTTTTCTCAAAAATTGATCTTAAAGTGGCTATTATCAAATCCGCATTCAAGAGGGAGATGAATGGAAAACTGCTTTCAAAACCAAATTTGGCCTATATGAGTGGTTAGTTATGCTTATGGGTTTATCAGAGGCTCCCGGTACTTTCGTGCGTCTCATGCATCATGTACTTCGACCTTATATTGGAGTCTTTGTTGTGGTTTACTTCGATGATATTCTTGTGTTTAGCAAAACCATGAAAGAACATCTTAATCATGTTAGGGCTGTTTTGCAAACCCTTCGCAAGGAAAGTCTTTATGCAAACATGAAAAAGTGCACATTTGGTGTTGACAAAGTGGTTTTCTTGGGTTTCGTTGTATCTTCCAAGGGTGTCCATGTTGATGAAACTAAAATTGAAGCAATTAAAACTTGGCCCCAACCCACCAATTTGCAACAAGTGCGTAGTTTTCTTGGTCTTGAGGGTTTTTATCGTCGCTTTGTGAAAGATTTTAGCACTATCGCAGCTCCTTTGCATGCCTTGAGTAAGAAGAATGCTCCTTTTGTTTGGGGATCTTTGCAATCCACCACTTTTGATGATATCAAGTCTTTGCTTACTCATGCTCTGATTCTTGCTTTGCCCAATTTTGACAAAACTTTTGAGGTTCATTGTGATGCAAGTGGTACCAGAATTGGCGGAGTTTTGATGCAAGAAAAACGATCCATTGCATATTTTAGTGAAAAACTCTTCAGTGCTCAACTTAACTATCCCATATATGACAAAGAATTGTATGCCCTAGTCGTGTACTACATGTTTGGGAACATTATCTTAGACCTCATGAGTTTGTCATCCATACCGATCATGAAACGCTTAAGTACTTAAAAGGTCAAACTAAGTTGAACAAGCGTCATGCCAAATGGAGTGAATTTATTGAATCTTTTCCCTATGTGATCAAGTACATTAAGGGTATGGAAAATGTAGTTGCGGATGCACTTTCACGCATATGCACGCTTGTGACTAAACTTGAGTTGAATGTTATTGGTTTTGAGCACATAAAAGACTTGTATGCTAATGATCCATCTTTTGCCATTCCTTATGCTAAGTGTTTGACGCATACTTCTTGGGAACAATATTACATCAAGGATGGTTATCTTATGAGATCTAACAAACTATGCATTCCCGAGTCTTCTCTTTGTTAGCTCCTTTTGCAAGAGGCTCATGGAGGCAGACTCATGGGACACTTTGGACGAGATAAGACATTCGCCACGCTCTCCAAGAACAACTTTTGGCCCAAGATGTTCCGTGACGTCTCACGCTTCACCACCCGATGCTCTACATGTCGCAAAGCTAAGTCTAAAGCTCAATCCCATGGTCTTTACATGCCTCTTCCTATTCCTTATCAACCTTGGGAAGACATTAGCATGGATTTTGTACTTGGTTTGCCTAGAACTCAAAATGGCAAGGATTCCGTGTTTGTTGTTGTGGACCGATTTTCTAAGATGGCACATTTCATCCCTTGCAACAAGATAGACGATGCTTCACATGTTGCAAATCTCTTTTGTAGGGAAATCTTGCATCTCCATGGAGTACCAAAGACAATCGTCTCCGACCGCGACGTCAAGTTCTTGAGTTACTTTTGGAAGACCCTATGCGCCAAACTCGAAATCAAGCTCTTGTTCTCATCCGCATACCATCCTCAAACCGACGGCCAAACGGAGGTGACGAACCGTACTCTGTCCACTCTACTTCGCGTGTTGATCAAGAAGAACATCAAGGAGTGAGAGGAGTCTCTAACCATCGCCGAGTACACCTACAACCCTGCAAGACATTCGACGACCGGCAAGTCTCCTTTCGAGGTCGTCTATGGCTTCAACCCGTTGTCCCCATTGGACATTCTACCTCTTCCTCTACAAGAGCGCACCAACCTCGACGCAAGTGCCCGTGCAAGCTACATCAAGAAGATGCATGAAGATACAAGACACACCATCGAGTGCCAAGTACAACGACTCACGACCAAGCTCAACGTCAACAAGCATCCCATGATATTCAACATTGGAGACTTCGTGTGGCTACACCTTCGCAAGGACCGCTTCCCCAACGAACGCAAGTCCAAGCTTCTCCCTCGAGCCGACGGACCCTTCAAGGTGCTAGCACGCTACAACAACAATGCTTACAAGATCGATCTCCCACGCGACAAGTACAATGTGAGCGACATCTTCAACGTCTCCGATCTCTCCCCGTACCATGGTGATGAGGATTTCGATCCGAGGTCGGATCTTTCACAAGGGGGGGGAGATGATGTGGAGCATCGTTCGGTCATCCCCACGGACCTTCCGTCGCCTCACCAAGCACCAAGAGGACCCATGACTAGAGCACGAGCTCGAACTCTCGAGACCGAGGTGACTTCTCTCCTTAGTGATATCACATATGATCCACTCGAGACATGGCTACTACCTAAGTCCGATATACTATACATGATCAGGTGTCAAGAGGAACCTCCCGAGGATGCATGTGAAGACGGACAAGCCGCCAACTCCCCGGATGAAGAGAACCAACTGAAACGGGCAAGTTCACCTTCCAGGCCCCGAACATCCGGCCCCTGGAGCGTCTCCATCAGCAACAGCCAAGCTGGCCAAGTCTATAGGGCCCGGATATCCGGCGTCCAGCCCGGACATCCGGCCCCCAACGGAAATCCGGCCTAACTCCCGGACATCCAGCACTGGCGTCCAGGGAGCACAGAAGCTTGCCCCGACAGCCCGGACATCAGGCGCTCGCCCCGGACATCCGGCACCTCCTGAAGCCGTGGACATCCGGCCCCTCCCTGCGGACATCCGGCGTCGCCCATCCAGTGAACAGAAGAGCCAACTCCACTGGCCCGGACATCCGGCACCTCGTGAGCGCCTAGACATCCGGCCCGTCACCCGGACATCCGGCTCCTTCTGCCTGCGCGCAGCTCGTTTGGGCCTTGACCCATGTATCCCTTCGCCCCTTTTACTATATATACTCCCTTACCCCGTACATTTTAGGGTTAGCATTGGTTTAGCTCATATTTGTGTGAGAGCCTTGCTCATCCACTTGGATACTTCTCCTTAGAGTTCACGACCTCTTCGGAGAAGATCCCCCAAGCGGATTCAAGACCCCTTTCTAGGGAAGACCATCAAGACCTCCTCACGGAGAAGAACTGTTCCTTTGTATCCTTACCTTTGTTGATTGTGGATCATGAGTTACCCTTTGCTTTCAGTGATCTAGCACTTGTGTGATTGATTCCTTCTCGGTTTAGTGATTCTCTCTCGTTTTCACCGTGTTTCCCCTTTGTGCTTCTGCGTGTTCTTCGTGATTCCCGATAGGATCCACTCCAAACGTGAATGATCGGCCTCTGGGGTACTACCATGATGAATATGGAAAAGCTCAAGTTCTTGAGAGCACGCACAAGCGCTAGGTGTTATCATCGGCACTAAACTGGGCTTGCTCACAGTTCCTCGGTTATGCTATAACTTCTCAAACAGTGGAATCACTCCCTACTGTTAAGCTTCTCCCCAGTTACTAAACTCATCCTTTGCGTTGTTTTCAACAAGGTAATCCACATCATCCATTCTGGCCCGAGAATGTCATTCTTCCGGACTCCTTCAAATGATCGATTACGATTTGCCTTAAGTTGGTATAAGGAGTTTCAATGATCTCTGAATCAAATGTAATTCTTTTGCCACTTAAGGGGATAGATCCACGAATTGCCTTCCTCAAAAATGTCTCGCTGCGGTATCATGGCAACTCAAACTCTCGCTATGTTGACAACCGTTCACCACCCTCTTAGGTGTGGAATTGTTGTCTATCTAGTGAACCCTCGTCGTCTGTTCCACTCCAATCCTCTAGATGTGTGCTTTGTATCTCAGCTTGCGAGATGTTCTTATGACTCACCCCGTGAGCTGATCCTAAGTTGTTTGATCTTCGAGAAGATCGGTCCTACTAGAGTTTTCCCTTTCTACTTGTTGTCATGTGGGATGGAGTTCTCAGAGCAAGACTTCAAGACAATGATGGTGATCGAATCAACGTTCATTTGAAGTGCAACTTGGATCGTGAAGATTATATTAGATTGCACTTTCCTTTCATCTTACCCTACGCTTGAATCTCGGGTCGAGATTCTTGTTTAGTGGGGGTGAGCTGTCACATCCCAGGTTCTGACAATGCCTAGTGCATGCATTAGAGTGTTGCATCATATCTAACTTTTCAAATGAATTTGAAATGGGGATGTTCTAACCCTAGCACCAAATGGAATTCAAATAGGTTCAACCTAAAAATAATTTAGTTAATCCAAATGGCTTTCAAAAATGTTCATCATTTCTGGAAAATGCTAGAACCATAACGGAGGTGTTGCACATTTTCCATGACATATTTGGTCCTTGAACTAAATCATATGTACTTTGCATTTGGGCATTTAAATGCTAGTAAATATGTTAAATGCTCAAATAATTCTCAATTTAAGTGTGGGCTATTAGGAATAATCCCATGAGCCCACAATTATTTGCAGGATTTTTGGGAGCGTTTTAGTATTTTTAATAAAGCCATCAAATTCTGAGAATAATAGAAAGCGTAAGAAAAAGCAGCGAGAGAGAGAAGGAATTTCACAGGCTTACTGGCGGCCCAAGTGGCCGCCCAGCCCATCTCCACCCCCTGTCGTCTTCCTCCTTTTGCGGGGAGGGCCGAAGGCAGCAGTAGCCACACCTTGCACGCACCCGCCCGCCACCTCCACCTGCCTGCATCCCGGCGCTGGATCTCTCTGCGTCGCCACGCCCGCCTCAGAACCCCTCTCGCTCTCTCGTCCCCATTCCCTTCCTGGCTCTCTTCCTCGCCGCACTGAACAGCAGCCGTCGCCGCCGTTCGCCGCCACCACGCCACCGACCACCCCTCGCCCCTCGGCGTGCCCACGAGCTCCGCCTAGACTTCCTCTTCCTCCTCACCGAGCCGCCCGACGCCGGAAGCCCCTGGACACCGCCAGCTCCGCCGTTCCCCCTCCTCGGCCACCGAGGACCGCCGCCGTCGATTTGCCGCCGTCTCCGCCTCCCCGAGTTCGCTGAGACCAACTCCGACCCTGCTGTGAGCTCCTCTTCCTCCTCCCCCTTTCCGTTCTCGCTCTCGAGCACCACAGCAACAGCAACGAGCTCGGCCGCACCCCGCCGCCGCCACCGCCGCGTCGCCGTCGTGGCCCACAGCCACGTTGGCTCGACTCGAGCACACCACCGTCCTCACCGCACCCGCAGAGCCTGAACCCCACTCCACGCCTCGCCGTGCCCCTAAGCGCCGTGTTCGACCTCGGCGAACTCCGGTGGCCGCCAAAGTCGCCGCCGGCGTAACTCCGCCACCCGACCCCAGCGGACTCCGCCAAGAGCGCGGCTCGTCCTCGGCTCCACTCCGATGCCCTCGCGGCTCGTTTGGTTGCCGGAACAGCCAAAATCACTTCCGCGCCGCGTCGCTTCGCCGCGCGGCTAAGCGCCGGTGCAGCCGTGTCGACTTTGACCACGGGTGGGCCGGTTGACTCCGTTGTGTCAATGACGGTGGGGCCCCTTACGCTAATTACCGGATCGGTTTAAACTAAATTAAATTAGTTAATTAGCCAGCGACACGCGGGACCCATAGGTCGATTTGACTGGACCAGCCCGTTGACCTGATGACGTCACTATGAGGTCATCTTGACGCAATAATTCCTTTCTGGAATTTTAATAAATCTTAAATGATTTAATATATTCAGAAAATTGCCTAAACTTCTAAAATTCATATAAAATCAACCGTAGCTCCAAATCAAATAAATTATATATGAAAAATTATCAGAAAAATTCAAGGAATCCATCTGTACCATTTTCATGCATGTTTGAACAATGTTTGTCCTCTGTTTTGGACAAAACAAATAAAGGGCATTTAAATAATCATATATGGAGTTTGAATTTGGATCATGTATTCAAACCAACTTCATTTAAATCATAGCTAGATGCATTAGCTCAAATCACAGCATATTTCCATGACATTATCATGCATCATATTTGTTGCATTGCATTGATTGTGTCCTCTTTATTTGCGATGTAATCGCCCCTCTCGATAGACGTGGTTTCGACGATGAGATCGATGACACCGATGAAGAACTATATTATCTTCAGAAGTGCCAGGCAAGCAAACCCCCTTGTTCATTCGATACAATCCCACTCTCTCGCTCCTGCTCTCTTTTCTGCATTAGGACAACAACGATTCAATCATTACTTGCTGCGGTAGCTGAACCCTTTATCCTTTGCATGACTGTCATTCCACAAGAATAGATGAAACCCACTAGCATGAGTAGGAGTTGTTTGAGCCTGTTGTGCCTACTCATTCATGCTTGTTTGTCATGCCTGCTCTTGCTTAGAGTTGAGTCGGGTCGATTCATCGAGGATGAATCGGAGGTGTGTGACATGTCCTACTGTGTGTGAGCTAAGTGTGTGAACACGATTTGGTAAAGGTATCGGTGAGAGGCCATGTAGGAGTACATGGTGGGTTGTCTCATTGCAGCCGTCCTTAGGAACTGAGTTCTGTGTTTGTGATCCATGATTCAGCTACTACCATGCATTGGGCCCTGAAATATGACCCCCCCCTCGACTTCTTATTCACCCTAGTCCTCTGTCCAGGAGTTGCAAGTAGTTTCTGGTGTTTGTAGCCTACTGGAGGCCGTGGACAGCGCTGACCGTAGGGGTGGGCTGTGATCTGGTAGGTACGTGTGTACGGTGTCTGGATGCCCGTTTGGTATCTCGGGAACCTGTTCACATCGTTTGGGGCTGTGGCGAAACTTGGCGGAACTCCTCATGGATGGAACCCAAATAGGCGATAAACCGGACTAGAGACTTGAGTGTCTAGGTAGGTCGTGGTCTACACCCACGTCGGCTTTAAGCTTGAAGTCTGCCCGAGCACATGTCGTGTCTGCAGGGCGTTAAGTGGTGGAAACATGTATGAAGAAGTACACCCTGCAGGTTAACATCATCTATTGAATAGCCGTGTCATGATAAGGGACTTCGGGTTGCTGTACAGTTCATAGACAAGTGAAAGTGGATACTCTAAAATACGCAAGATAAGCGTGAGTGCTATGGATGGCGTTCTCGTGGAAGACGGAGCGGATCCATAGTGGTGTGTTGATATGGTGAATATGTGGACTCGTGTGCCACCTCAAAAGAGTTACTTGCGATGTAGTTTAGGATAGCCACCGAGTCAAAGCTGGCTTGTCTGCTGTTAAACTCCACCATCCCTTTGTTGATAATGATGCATATGTAGTTAGTTACGATGTAAGTCTTGCTGGGTACATTTGTACTCACGTTTGCCTATTTTATGTTTTTGCGAGAGAGACTTGGTCTCGCTAGTAGTTCAGCGTGGACTTGGACTTTTACCTGGTTCCCCAACCTCCGATCTGGGGCCTTCGGCAGAATCTGGTAGACAGTCGGGCTTCTCGGCCTTTTCATTTATAGATGTCGTACTCGGACATATTAGCTTCCGCTTGTGCTTGACTTGTATGCTCTGAATGTTGGGTCATGAGACCCATGTTTGTAATATCTCGCTCCTTGGAGCCTATTGAATAAATACTTGAGTCGTAGAGTCATGTTGTGATGCCATGTTGTATTTGCACATATCGAGCATATTGTGTGTATGTTATTGAAATGCTTGGTATGTGTGGGATCGACTATCTAGTTGTTTATCTTTAGTAGCCTCTCTTACGGAAATGTCTCCTAGTGATTCCTTTGAGCCATGGTAGCTTGCTCTTGCTCCGAACACTTAGGCTGGCGGCATGTGTCCTTCTTCGTTCTGTGTACATCCCTCGGGAAATGTCATGCGTTAGTCTGGGAGTCTGTTAGCCCTTCTGCCGGTTTACGAGTCTGCTAGCCCAGTGCTACAGCCCGGAACTTACTCGTGATGACCGACACGCTTCGATCTTTGGGTCATGGATGCTGTCCTGTAAGTCCGTGCCACTTTGGGTTTACGACTAGCCATGTCAGCCGGGCTCCTTATCATATGGATGCTAGCGACACTATCATATCGTGTGCCAAAAGGCGCAAGCGGTCCCGGGCAAAGGTAAGGCGACACCCGTGGGAATACCGTGCGTGAGGCCGCAAAGTGATATGAGGTGTTACAGGCTAGATCGATGTGACATTGAGTCGGGGTCCTGACAGCTTAGGGGGGGTTTGCTTGCCTGGCACTTCTGAAGATAATATAGTTCTTCATCGGTGTCATCGATCTCATCGTCGAAACCACGTCTATCGAGAGGGGACAGTTACCGGCAAATAAAGAGGGACACAATCAATGCAATGCAACAAATATGATGCATGATAATGTCATGGAAATATGCTGTGATTTGAGCTAATGCATCTAGCTATGATTTAAATGAAGTTGGTTTGAATACATGATCCAAATTCAAACTCCATATATGATTATTTAAATGCCCTTTATTTGTTTTGTCCAAAACAGAGGACAAACATTGTTCAAACATGCATGAAAATGGTACAGATGGATTCCTTGAATTTTTCTAATAATTTTTCATATATAATTTATTTGATTTGGAGCTACGGTTGATTTTATATGAATTTTAGAAGTTTAGGCAATTTTCTGAATATATTAAATCATTTAAGATTTATTTAAATTCCAGAAAGGAATTATTGCGTCAGCATGACCTCATAGTGACGTCATCAGGTCAACGGGCTGGTCCAGGTCAAACTGACCTATGGGTCCCGCGTGTCAGTGGCTAATTAACTAATTTAATTTAGTTTAAACTGATCTGGGTAATTAGCAGAAGGGGGCCCCACCTGTCATTGACACAACGGAGTCAACCGGGGCCCACCCGTGGTCAAAGTCGACACGGCTGCACCGGCGTTTAGCCGCCGGCGAGCCCGACGCGGCGGCGGAAGTGATTTTGGCCGTTCCGGCAACCAAACGAGCCGCGGAGGGCATCGGAGTGGAGCTGAGGACGAGCCGCGGCTCTTGGCAGAGTCCGTTGGGGTCGGGGTGGCCGGAGTTGGCGCCGGCGGCGACTTTGGCGGCCACCGGAGTTCGGCCGAGGTCGAACACGGCGCTAGGGGGCACGGCGAGGTGCGTGGAGTGGGGTTCTGGGCTCCTGCGGGTGCGGTGAGGACGGTGGTGTGCTCGGAGTCGAGCCAACGTGGCTGTGGCCACGACGGCGACGTCTTGATGGCGGCGGCGGTGCGGCCGAGCTTCGGTCTTGTTCTTTGTGGTGCTCGAGAGCGAGAACGGAAAGGGGAGGAGGAAGAGGAGCTCACAGCGAGGTCGGAGTTGGTCTCAGCCGAGCTCGGGGAGGCGAGACGGCGGCAAATCGACGGTGACGGTCCTCGGTGGCGAGGAGAGGGAACGCGGAGCTGGCGGCGCCCCGAGGCTTCCGCGTCAGGCGGCTCGGTGAGGAGGAAGAGGAAGTTCAGGCGGAGCTCGTGGGCACGCTGAGGGGCGAGGGGTGGTGGTGGCGTGGTGGCGAACGCGGCGGCGGCAGTGCGTTGGTGCGTCGAGAAGAGAGCGAGGAAGGAATGGGGATGAGAGAGCGAGAGGGGTTCGAGGCGTGCGTGGCGGCAGGAGAGATCCAGCGCCGGGATGCAGGCGAGCAGGTGGAGGTGGCGGGCGCGTGCTGGCTGCAGGCCACGCGCCTTCGTCCTCCCCGCAAAAGGAGGAAGACGGCGGGGTGGAGATGGCTGGGCCGCCACTTGGGCCGCCAGTAAGCCTGTGAAATTCCTTCTCTCTCTCTTTCTGTTTTTCTTACGCTTTCTATTATTCTCAAATTTGATGGCTTTATTAAAATACTAAAACGTTCCCAAAAATCCTGCAAATAATTGTGGGCTCATGGGATTATTCCTAATAGCCCACACTTAAATTGAGAATTATTTGAGCATTTAACATATTTACTAGCATTTAAATGCCCAAATGCAAAGTACATATGATTTAGTTCAAGACCAAATATGTCATGGAAAATGTGCAACACCTCTCGGTTATGGTTCTAGCATTTTCCGAAAATGATGAACATTTTTGAAAGCCATTTGGATTCACTAAATTATTTTTAGGTTGAACCTATTTGAATTCCATTTGGTGCTAGGGTTAGAACATCCCCATTTCAAATTCATTTGAAAAGTTAGATATGATGCAACACTCTAATGCATGCACTAGGCATTGTCAGAACCTGGGATGTGACAGTTCCGCCCTACATCAAACTCACTAGAAGGCTAATGGTTCCATGAGGGAACAATGCATGTTTGATGACGAACGGGAGATAGCTTCCTCTTACGGCCTTCAAACTTTTTCTACGTGTAACGTGCACTAATACAAATGTCATGTGAAAATTTGGAAAATTTCAGGGGTGATTTGGACTTTTGAAGACATTTAAGTGATTTTCTAGCCATTTAATGACCGTAATTCAAATTAGAACTACATGTACATGCAACGGCTAACCAAAAATCATATTTGTGTACTTGTGTGCGAGTTAATTCCATGTGCAGTAAATTAGAAGGAATTTTCAAACATATTGGTCCCACGGCATGGACACATGCATGGAGTGCAATGGCATTTTAATTCCAAAAAATTAAAAAATGATCAAAAAAACATGAAACCTTGCTTGATGTAATGTCATGCCACCAAGATGATGTGGTAAAAAAATTAGCCTGTTTGACGAAAGTTTGGACACACACCCCTCACAAACCGGAGCAACTCACTAGAAGGCTGGTGGTTTCGAGAAGGAGCAATGCATGTTTGATGACGAACGGGAGATAGCTTCCTCTTACGGCCTTCAAAATTTTTTCTACGTGTGACGTGCACTAATACAACTGTCATGTGAAAATTTGGATAATTTCAGGGATCATTTGACCTTTTGAAGACATTTAAGTGATTTTCTAGCCTTTTAATCACCGTAATTCAAATTAGAACTACATGTGTATGCAACGGCTATCCATAATGGTTTGCAAAATCATATTTGTGTACTTGTGTGCGAGCTAATTCCATGTGCAATAAATTCGAAGGAATTTTCACACATATTGGTCTCACGGCATGGACACGTGCATGGAGTGCCATGGCATTTTAATTCCAAAAAATTAAAAAATGATCAGAAAAACATAAAACCTTGCTTGATGTAATGTCATGCCACCAAGATGATGTGGTAAAAAAATTGGCATGTTTGACGAAAGTTTGGACACACACACGCCTCCCAAACCGAAGCAACTCACTAGAAGACTCGCGGTTCCGAGAGGAACAATGCATGTTTGATGACGAACGGGAGATAGCTTTCTCTTACGGCCTTCAAAAATTTTCTACGTGTAATGTGCACTAATACAACTGTCATTTCAAAATTTAGAAAATTTTAGGGGTCATTTGACATTTTGAAGGCATTAAAGTGATTTTCTAGCCATTTAATGACTGTAATTCAAATTAGAACTACATGTACATGCAATGGCTAACCATAACGGCTTCAAAAATCATATTTGTGTACTTGTGTGCGAGCTAATTCCATGTGCAATAAATTAGAAGGAATTTTCAAATATATTGGTCTCACGACATGGACACATGCATGGAGTGCCATGGCATTTTAATTCCAAGAAATTAAAAAATGATCAGAAAAACATGAAACCTTGTTTGATGTAATGTCATGCCACCAAGATGATGTGGTAAAAAAGTTTGCATGTTTGACGAAAGTTTGGACACACACCCTCAAAAACCGGAGCAACTCACTAGAAGGCTCGTGGTTCCGAGAGGGAATAATGCATGTTTTGATGATGAAC
This sequence comes from Aegilops speltoides, assembly GCA_021437245.1. Taxonomy (NCBI): domain Eukaryota; kingdom Viridiplantae; phylum Streptophyta; class Magnoliopsida; order Poales; family Poaceae; genus Aegilops; species Aegilops speltoides. The sequence goes on along the minus strand of CM038146.1, from coordinate 238,188,719 downwards.
GGGAGATAGCTTCCTCTTATGGCCTTCAAATTTTTGCTACGTTTAATGTGCACTAATACAACTATCATGTGAAAATTTGGAAAATTTCACGGGTCATTTGACCTTTTAAAGACATTTAAGAGATTTTCTAGCCATTTAATGACCGTAATTCAAATTTGAACTACATCTACATGCAACGGCTAACCATAATGGTTTGAAAAATCATATTTGTGTACTTATGTGCGATTTAAAATATCATCAGAAGATGTAAATATCTGGTGTTCAAAAAAGAAAATTTAAAGTCTAGCAAGAGAACCGGCCCCCACACGATTGGCATTGTATTTCGCGCCTCGAGGTTTGGAAGGTGAGTGGCGGGCGTTATTAATCAGACACGGTTCTGTATTGGGAACCGTCAGCTATTATGTTCACACACGGATTTTGTTGTGGGAATCGTGTGTAATTCAAACTACAGTACTCGTAAATATCGGCGACCAGCGTGTTTACTATTCCCGATGATCTAGATTCCAGCCGCCAATAAATACTACCTTGCTCACGTCATCCCGCCTGCATTCTCATCTACATCCTTCCCTTGCTCGCCCTCTCTCTCTCTCTCTCTCTCTCTCTCTCTCTCTCTCTCTCTCTCTCTCTCTCTCTCTCTCTCTCTCTCTCTCTCTCTCTCTCTCTCTCTCATGCACACCTCGTCATTTGCCACCCCAGCCCACCCCAGCCCACCGGTGTCAGCCTTCTCCACCTACACCAACGCCGGCCTCCACCCCCCCACTCCGGTGAGCCCCCTCCCCACTCTTTTTTTAAATTTTCTCTCTCTATTAATTAGTATAGTTTAGTTAGTGTATAGTAGTTTAGTTAGTCTAGATTAGTGTTCTGTTTTAGTATTAGTTGTAATATTAGTTAATCTAGTTTAGTTGTATTAGTGTTCTATTTTAGTATTAGTTAAATCTAGTTTAGTTGTAGTTAGTTTAGTTGTAGTTAGTTAGTTAATGTAAAGGAAAAAAATGTTAATGTATAGATCCCAGATCCCTCCCCTCGCCGGCCACTAACCTATCCCTCCCCGGATCCCCCCTCCTTGCAGATCCTCGCAGGTGCCCCTTGCTTCCTCCCTCGTCTACCCTCCTCGGCTCCATCTCCTCTTCACTGACAGCAGCAGGTCTTCGTGCCGATGACACAGCTAGGTAACTATAGTCGCGTAACCAGTATGCGTCTCCCGTCCAAAAGGGTTGCATCGATAATATGCATTCAGTTGCATATTTATCACCGTAACTAATTCGGATTGTCCAGCGATTTCCACGGACAGCCCGAGAATGTGTAGATATGGTAGGTTCTCCATGCTCTACCCCATTCCAAGACAAAATTTCAGTAGCGCCTCCCCGTTGTTCTTCGGATGAACATTCTCTCGACTTTTTGCCGAGACGTGTATTTGGAGAATAGCGTGGAGGTGCTGCCAAAAAAAATCTTGGAATGGGGCAGAACATGGAGAACGTACTCACTCTACACATACTCAAGTGGGATTAGGACCTATCTTTACCTATTAGCATGTAGGTTGCATGGACGTAATAAAACTGCCCCCCCCCACCTCGACGCCCTGCCGCTCGGCCCCCACAACACCCTGCCACCCCAGCCCACCGGTGTCAGCCTTCTCCACCTACACCAACGCCGGCCTCCACCTCCCCCACTCCGGTGAGCCCCCTCCCCTCTCTTTTTTTAAATTTTCTCTCTCTATTAGTTAGTATAGTTTAGTTAGTGTATAGTAGTTTAGTTAGTCTAGATTAGTGTTCTGTTTTAGTATTAGTTGTAATATTAGTTAATCTAGTTTAGTTGTAGTTAGTGTTCTATTTTAGTATTAGTTAAATCTAGTTTAGTTGTAGTTAGTTTAGTTGTAGTTAGTTAGTTAATGTAAAGGAAAAAATGTTAATGTAGAGATCCCAGATCCCTCCCCTCGCCGGCCACTAACCTATCCCTCCCCGGATCCCCCCTCCTTGCAGATCCTCGCCGGTGCCCCTTGCTTCCTCCCTCGTCTACCCTCCTCGGTTCCATCTCCTCTTCACTGACAGCAGCAGGTCTTCGTGCCGATGACACTAGCTAGGTAACTATAGTCGCGTAACCAGTATGCGTCTCCCGTCCAAAAGGGTTGCATCGATAATATGCATTCAGTTGCATATTTATCACCGTAACTAATTCGGATTGTCCAGCGATTTCCACGGACAGCCCGAGAATGTGTAGATATGGTAGGTTCTCCATGCTCTACCCCATTCCAAGACAAAATTTCAGTAGCGCCTCCCCGTTGTTCTTCGGATGAACATTCTCTCGACTTTTTGCCAAGACGTGTATTTGGAGAATAGCGGGGAGGTGCTGCATAAAAAAATCTTGGAATGGGGCAGAACATGGAGAACGTACTCACTCTACACATACTCAAGTGGGATTAGGACCTATCTTTACCTATTAGCGTGTAGGTTGCATGGACGTAATAAAACTGACAAACTAGATTAACTAATGTCTGCTGAATTATATATACATATTTCTTGTGTATCCAGTAGCTAGGCAAGATGAGTGATCGATGGTGGATGTACACCGGCCACACTAGTCAGAGAGACATGACCAATGAATGGTTAACAAAAACAAAGGGTTTATGAGAGCCACATTTGCAAATGGCCAGAGGAAAACCTGGTTGCCCTGTGTCTGGTGCGATAATTGGCACAAGAGGACAGAGGATGAAATGGGTAAACACATGCAGAAGTGGGGTTTTACCTCTGTTATACGGTGTGGACATTTCATGGTGAGTCTGCCCAATGTGCCAGAGCTAAGGTGGTTCATAGTCGCGCCGACGAGCATGGTACCAGGATGGAAGACATGGTGCAAGACTTTGATGAGGCTCGGGATTTGGAAAAAATGAGATGGAGGAATGTGCAAAGGCCTTCAATGAAATGTTGGAGTCTTCAAAACGTCCTCTCCACAAGCACACTGAGCTTTGTCAGCTAGATGCCATCTCACAAGTAATGGCTCTGAAGGCTTAGTTCAACTTGGGTAGAGAATGCTACGACGTGATGATGACTGTATTTGGATGCTTGCTACCCAAAGGCCATGTAATGCCTGCAAACCTGTACAAGTCGGACAAAATCCTCCGTGCACTTAAGATGCCCTATGAGAAGATAGATGCATGTGAGAAAGGATGTGCCTTATTTAGGCTTGAGTATGCGGACTTGAACTATTGTCCCATTTGCAAGTCTTCCAGGTATGTTGTGGTCGACAACGGTATGGGTGAGAAGACGTAGACCAAAATCCCCGTTAATGCTCTTCGATATATGCCAATCATACCAAGACTTCAATGTATTTTCATTATCAAAGAGATGGCCAGAAAGATGACATGGCACAAAATGGGCAAAAGAATCAAACTAGATGTAGATGGGAATCTGATGATGGTACACACATCGGATGGTTCTGCGTGGAAGCACTTCGATGCATTACATGAGCAAAAAGAGGTAGATCCAAGGCATCCTCGAGTAGCCATCAACACGGATGGGTTCAATGTGTTTGGTCTGACGGCAACCCAATACAGTTGTTGGCCCGTATTTGTCATTCCACTCAATCTCCCCCTCCCCCCGGATAGATTACGCAAAGAAAGAAGATTTTCCTGGAAGAATAATTCCAGGGCCCAACTATCCTGGAAGAATATGAATGTGTACATGCAGCCGCTTAAGGATGAATTGCAAGAAGCTTGGGATAATGGGTTCAAGACATAGGATGCTGCTAGCAAACATAACTTCATAATGTGTTTCTAGCACTATACTCGATGCATGACTTGCTGGCGTATGCGCTATTCGTTGGCTGGTGTGTGAATGGAAGGTTCCCGTACCCTACATGCAAGGAAGCTCTTCAGTTTTGTTGGATGTAGGTGGGTCGCAAGTTTTCTTGCTTCGACTTGCATAGACAGTTCCTGGATCCTCACCATAAGTTCAAAAAAGACAAGAAGAATTTCATCAACGGTGGAGTTGTCAAAAACTCTGCACCACCTGCGTTGACAGGCCAAGAGACCTTCAGTTAAACACTCTCAAGCCGGATCCAGAGCATCCAGGGTATTTCAAGGGGTATAATTCGGAACACGCATGGACTCACAAGACATGCTTGTGGGATCTGCCTTACTTCAAAGACCTCCTTTGCCACACAACATCGACGTGATGCACACTGAAAAGAATATCGCCGAGGACCTTTTTGGTACATTGTTCGGCATTGAGGGGAAGTCAAAGGATAATATTAAGGCTAGAGACGATCAGGAGGTGCTATGTGATAGACCATTACAAAACATGCAAGAACCTAAAGGAAAGCATAACTAGATGAAGCCAAAGGGATGGTTCAATCTTGGAAGGCCAGCTATGAGGGAAATTATCTTGTGGGTAAAATGCACTTGATGTTCCCTAATGGGTATGCAGTGTATCTAAGGAGGGGGGAGAGTCTTGAAAAATTGGAAATATTTGGTCTCAAGAGTCATGATTGGCACATATGGCTTGAGTGGGTAATGTCGGTGATGTTGCGTGGCTTTATCCCTGAGGATGGATGGCTAGTATTGGCAGAGCTAAGCTATTTCTTCTATGCTCTTTGTCCGAAAGAACTATAGCCTGGTGTGCTAGAAGAAATGGAAGAGTTGGCACCGGGGTTGATCTGCAAGTTAGAGAAGATCTTTCCACCAGGCTTCTTTAATCCAATGCAACATTTGATTTTGCATCTCCCAACCGAGGCGAAATTGGGGGGGGGGGCGTGCAAAATTGTTGGTGCTACGCAACTAAGAGGATGCAGAAGACGCTTCAAGCAAATGTAAAAATAAACATAGAATTGAAGCATCGATGGCCGATGCATTCATTAGGAGGCGGCAAACTTCGTGACAGCACAATACGAAGCCAAAATCATCATTTCATAATCCGAAGCCTCGGTACAATGCTGGCGACCCTAAAAAAGGTGGATCCAACCTCAACATATTCAAAGGGCAGCTCGCACCAGCCGGTGCTTCGAAACCAATATCGTTGGATCTCGAAGAATGGCGGACCATTTCATTGTATATCTTCAACAACTTAACAGAAGTGCGACCGGACATCGAGTAAATTCTTGGTACATTGTTTCGCAACTTTAATTCCTTTGAACTGCTCTAATTTCTGGATATTTGATATAGTCATTACGTTGCCAAATTCTCGGATCGAGTGCTGATCCAAAAGGAATCCATCGAAGAGTACGAGCTTCTAGCAAAGCATGGAGGCAGCTTTCCCGGTTTCATCTCTTGGTTCAAACAAAAGGTAATTTCCATTAGACCATTTCATTTGTTCGTCTAATTTGCGGCTAATGCAACAAACCTTTCGTATTGAACTTGTAGGCTAATTTAGAGTCTATGGACACTGAATTGAGACAAGTCGCTAATGGTTTGACTATAAGGTCCGGTCATTTGACAAATACGACATCAACGGGTATACTTTCGTACCTTTTGCAAAGACCTATCTTTGGCGACCAAAAGTATACAAATTGTTGTGTCTCTGCTATCGGCGAAGGAGGTACCGAGTATTAGGGGAGAGTTGAAGCAATTTATGAACTTCTATTTGTCGGCGTTCTGGGAACGGGGGTCCCCAGACATGCCTGCCTGCGGCCTGCGGCATGGCTGAAAGGGGGGCCCAGCACGGCCCATCTTCAACAACGCAAGCTCAAGACCCTCGCGAGGGGCAAAGCCTCACGGGGCGGACGACAAGGAGCTTCCTCAAGCACGGCCTCATCAGGCTGGCTCACGAGGAGGTGGAGAGTTCAAGGCGGGGTACCTCACGAGGTGCCCATGACGCAAGCCATGACGACCAAGGGCGCCAGTCAGGCGCCAGCCCGCGCAGTGTCCTCCTTTCCTCTTTGGTGCAAAGGGAGCAAGCGCAGGCGAGAGCATCAAGCAAAGGCATCCATTTCGGTGCAACAAGACCAAGACCAGCCCAACGGCAGGAAGGAAGTCATTGTGGAGCCCAAGCAGGCGTCACCACCAGAGCCTTTGACAGGCAAAGACTAACTTTAGTCAGGATAAGTGTACCAGATGTTCCCCTTCAAAATGGCCAATTGTTGGCGCCCTTCCCGCTCAATATTTGGGAAGTGGCCCAGGGCCTTTGCCTATAAATAGGACTAGCCACCCCCAGGGTAGAGGCATCTGGAATCGAGCATCGAGCATCTAGAATCGAGGAGCTAGAATCAAGTAGCATCATAGCAAGAGAGAAGGGCAACTGAACTTCTCCTAGCAGTTCATCCCCCCAGCCAAGAACAAGCCCTCACGAGGCTGTTCCTCCTTGTATTGTCCATCATCAGCCCAAGAGGCAATCCATCACACCACACACTAGAGTAGGGTATTACAGCGCAATGGTGGCCTGAACCAGTATAAACTCTGTGTCCCTTGTGTTGTTCCTTTCATAGTTTAGATCCTAGCGAGTCGGCGAGGAGCAGGTAGGTAGAGGGCGAAATCTCCGCGCGCATCCTAGTGTTCGAACCTCAAGGGTCTGCCGAAATCCGACATTTGGCGCGCCAGGTAGGGGTGCGCCGGAATTCGTCTTCCGCCGCCATGTTCTTCTCCGACCATTGCATCCATGTCTGACGCTCGTCGGGCCCGCGCCGAGCGCCGAGCCGCCCTCGCTTCCCGTGTCGCCCAGACGGCTCTTGTCAGCGGGCGCCCTCCTCGTTCCCCATCACCTGCCGTCAACGCCGCCACCGGCCCGGCGGGAAACGAGCAGCAAGCATCGTCCTAGCATCCCTCCGTGAGGCAAGACGGCCGCACTACTACCCCCTCGCTCACCCCAGCTGGTTCTTCGTCTCGCGCATTCCGTGCGCCCATGGAGGCTCGAGCTGCGCTCATCGCGGCAAACGAGCTCCTGCGCTACCATCCCGTCGATGACGTCTACGAAGAATGGCTCGACCGCATCGCCGAGCTCGTCCGTGCCGCAGAGGGCTCTCCTGCGCCGTCCGTCCCGCTGCACCGCACCCCGCCCTGCGCGGGCGACGAAGCTCCAGGGGTGCCTCAGCCGCCTCCCCCTCAAGAAGGCGGCCTAGCCCCAAGGCGTGTGGCCCCTGGGCGGAACCCGCTCCGTCAGGCGCCAGCGCGGCAAGAGCAAAGCTGCCAAGAAGTCCCTCGCCCGTGAGGGGCTGCCCGAGCGCTCCCTGCTCCGGCTCGTCGCGACCATGTTCCTGCTCCAGCACGTCAAGACCCCGCGCTGCTCCCAGCTGCGGCGCATGGGGACCCGCAGGACCAAGCCCTTCGTCACCCAAGGCCTCCCGTGGGCACAGCAGGCTGCCACGCCTTCACCCCCGAGCTGCGCAGCATCGCGTGGCCCGGCAAGTTCAAGCCAGACTTGCCTCCTCGCTATGACGGTACGGCTGACCCCGTAGAGTTCCTCCAGCTCTACGAGCTGGCCATCGAAGCTGCCAACGGAGACGAGAAGGTCATGGCGAACTGGTTTCCCATGGTGCTCAAGGACGGGTCCTGCACTGCTCTGAACACGCTCGAGCACGATCTCCTCTGGGGCGAGATGCGCACCGCTTCATCGCCAACTTCGTGGTACTCACGACCGGCCACCCGCCGTGAGCGACATGCGCCGTATCAAGCAGCAACCAGGGGAAACCCTGCAGAAGTACATCCAGCGCTTCAACAACGCATGCCTCAAGATTCCCAAGGTGACCGAGGAGGCCATCATCTCAGCCTTCTCCAACGGCATGCGCGACGTCAAGATGCAGGAGGAGCTGGCGATGCATGAAGACCTGTGCACTTCCTTGGAGCTGTTCAACTTGGCGACCAAGTGCGCCAGGGCTGAGGAAGGGCGTCTCTCCCTCCTCGAGCTGCCTGTCGCAGACCCAGAAGAGAAGAAACCCAAGGCCAAGGATGTGAAGCGCAAGGGGGCAGTCGTGCTTGCGGCAGAACTAGACACCAAGCACGGCAGAGATCAGCCCGAATCCTCCAACGGCAGTTGGTACTGCGTGTACCACGACCTCCACACCCACAACACCAATGAATGCCAAGAGCTCCGAGCCGTGCGTGAAGGAAGGGTCGGCCGACGTCCCGACCGCAGCGACCGGGGCTACGGCCGAGGAGGAGGAAGGAGAAGTCATTGCCGAAGCGACGGCCGGACAGGCGGCCATAAGGAAGCCGCCAAGCCGGATTGTCTGACCGGCGGCCAAGGCCCCTCCGGCGAGAACACCGTCTTTGAAGACGGGTAAAGGCATCCGCTCTATAGGCGACGACACAGAGGAACTCTCAATGAAAGCACCAATGTCGGTGTCAAAACCGGCGGATCTCGGGTAGGGGGTCCAGAACTGTGCGTCTAGGCGGATGGTAACAGGAGATGAGGGACACAATGTTTTTACCTGTGTTCAGCCCTCTCGATGGAGGTAATACCCTACGTCCTGCTTGATTAATATTGATGATATGGGTAGTACAAGAGTAGATCTACCACGAGATCAAGGAGGCTAAACCCTAGAAGCTAGCCTATGGTATGATTGTTGAGATGTAATGTTGTGTCCTACGGACTAAAGCCCTCCGGTTTATATAGACACCGGAGAGGCTAGGGTTACACAGAGTCGGTTACAATGGTAGGAGATCTACATATCCGTATTGCCAAGCTTGCCTTCCACGCCAAGGAAAGTACCTTCCGGACACGAGCCGGAGTCTTCAATCTTCTATCTTCGTAGTCTGGGAGTCCGGCGGATATTGATAGTCCGGCTATCCGGACACCCCCTAGTCCAGGACTCCCTCAATTACCCTCTACCTTTTATTGATCAAATGCTAGACAGACTATCCAAGCACAAACACGTTTGTTTTCTTGATGGATATTCTAGTTTCTCTCAAATACCTGTTTCACAACCTAATCAAGAGAAAATCACTTTTACTTGCCCTTTTGGAAGTTATGCTAATAGACGGATGCCCTTCGGTCTATGTAATGCACCTGCTACCTTCCAAAGATGTATGACTGATATATTCTCTGATTTTTGTGAAAAGATTGTTGAGGTTTTCATGGATGATTTTCTGTGTACGAAACTTCTTTTGATAATTGCTTAAGCAACCTTGATTGAGTTTTGCAGAGATGGGAATAAACTAATATTATCTTGAATTGGGAGAAGTGCCACCTTATGGTTAATGAAGGCATTGTCTTGGGGCATAACATTTCTGAACGGGGTATTGAGGTGGATAAAGCTAAAGTTGATGCAATTGAGAAAATGCCATGTCCTAAAGACATTAAAGGTATTCATAGTTTCCTTAGTCATGCTGGTTTCTATAGGAGGTCCATTAGAGACTTCTTTGAAAATTCTAGGCCTCTTACTAATATTTTACAAAAGGATGTTCCATTTGTTTTTGATGATGATTGTGTAGAAGCCTTTGACACACTTAAGAAAGCCTTAACTTCTGCACCTATTGTTGAACCACCTGATTGGAAATTTCCTTTTGAAATTATGTGTGATTCTAGTGATTATGTTGTTGGTGATATTCTAGGACAAAGGGTTGATAAGAATTTAAATGTTATCCATTATGCTAGCAAAACTCTAGACAGTGCCCAAAGAAATTATGCTACTACTGAGAAAAAAAATTAGCAGTTGTGTTTGCTTGTGATAAATTCAAATCTTACATTGTTGATTCCGAAGTAATTGTTCACACCAATCATGCTGCTATAAAATATCTTATGGAAAAGAAAGATGCTAAACTTAGACTCATTAGGTGGGTTCTCTTGCTACAAGAATTGGACTTACATATCACTGATTGGAAAGGAGCTGATAACCCCATAGCTGATAACTTGTGTAGGTTAGAAAATATTCTTGATGACCCACTACCTATTGATGATTGTTTTCCTGATGAAAAACTAGTTGTAATAAATGCTTCTCATAACACTCCTTGGTATGCTAATTATAATTTATACCACCTAGTTTCACATACCAACAAAAGAAAAAAAATTCTTCTATGACTTAATACATTACTTTTGGGATGACCCACATCTTTATAAAGAAGGTTTAGATGGTATTATTAGACGTTGTGTACTTGAGCATGAACAGGAACAAATCCTATGGAAGTGTCACTCCGAAGCCTACGGAGGACATCGTGCAGGAGATAGAACTGCACATAAGGTATTACAATCTGGTTTTTATTGTCCTACTCTTTTCAAGGATGCCCGTAAGTTTGTCTTGTTTTGTGATGAATCTCAAAGAATTGGTAACATTGGTACGCCAGGAAAAGCCTATGAATTATTCACTTGTTATTGAACCTTTTGATATTTGGGGCTTTGATTATATGGGACCTTTTCCTTCCTCTAATGGCTATACACATATTTTGGTTGTTGTTGATTATGTCACTAAGTGGGTAGATGCTATTCCAACTAGCAGTGCTGATCATAACACCTCCATTAAAATGCTTAAAGAAGTTATTTTCCCAAGGTTTGGAGTCCTTGGATATTTAATGACTGATGGTGGCACTTTATTCATGGTGCTTTCCCTAAAATGCTTGCTAAATATGACGTTAACCATAGAAGTGCATCACCCTATCATCCTCAATCTAGTGATCAAGTTGAACTTAACAATAGAGAAATAAATTAATTTTACAAAAAACGGTCAATAGTTCCCAAAAGAGTTGGTCTAAGAAACTTGATGATGCACTTTGGGCCTATAGAAACTTGATGATCCTATGGGTATGTCTCCATACAAAATGGTTTGTGAAAAGCTTGTCATTTCCCTCTTGAGTTAGAACGTAAAGCGTATTGAGAAATTAAAGAACTCAATTATGATTTTGAACTTGCTGGTGAAAAGTGGTTATTTGATATTAGCTCACTAGATGAATGGAGAACCCAAGCTTATGAAATGCCAAACTATTTAAAGAAAACGTTAAAAGATGGCATGAAAAAAGAATACGAAAGCGGGAATTCAAAGTTGGTGAACATGTTCTATTGTACAATTCTCGTTTTAGATTTTTTGCAAGAAAACTTCTTTCCAAATGGGAAGGACCGTATATCATCGGAGAAGTTTATCACTCTGGAGTTATCAAGATTAATAATGCCGAAGGTACCAACCAGAAGGTGGTCAATGGACAAAGAATTAAACACTATATTTCATGTATGCCCATTAGTGTTGAAACTAACATTAAAAACCATGACACCAAAGGAACACATGAAAGAAACATTCCAGAACACTCCAGAACCCTCAAAAGGAAGAGGTACGTGATACGGTAAGTAAACAGTCTCCAAAAATCTGCAAGAATATTTTCTGCCAGTTTTGGAATATTAGAAAAAATAGAAAAATAAGAAACAACCGGGAAGGCAACCCAGGTGCCCACAAGGCACCAGGGCGCGCATTCCCCACCTGGTGCACCCTGGTGGGTAGTGGCCCCCTCAGGCACTTCCCGACTCCGTTTTACTTTTGGATACTTGTTTCCCAAGATAAAAAAATCTTTATATATACCCCCACCGTATCGAGGAGAAATCCTATATTCTTGTTTCATGATGTTTTTCTAGTAGATGTGAAAACATGTCGTCTCAAGATTCGGAGGAGGAGAGATATGTCTAATTATATCGCAAACCCCAAGGTCTATGGGGAGGAGGGTCCTTACGGTTGGACCACGGATGAGGAGGAAGATGCTGACATGGAGAAAACAAGAGATGATAGCTCCGATGAAGATGAAGATCCACTACCTCAACCTGGAGATATGCACGTGGAATTCAAGAAGTCAAGCCTCCCCAACAAAGCAAAAAAATCTAAGATCCAATTTATCCCATCTCGTTTTCTACAGGAGAGCAAGGCGGCATTATCCAAAAGGATATTAAAGGTTGAGCTAGAGAATGATGACCTAGGGGGGGGGGGAATTTTAACCTCAGACGCAAGTTGGAGAAAAAGACTACCTCATCTCCACCACCATCATCTTCATCACCAAATGAGGCTTGAGTACACGAGTATGGGCACTCCCCTTGGCTTGTGCAAAGCTTTGGGGAGGTGCCCCAGTATCGTATCACCATCACTTTTATTACCTTGACCTATCTTACACTACTAGGGAAAAGCCTAGCAGCAGCGCGGGTTTTGGCCTATCAATGGCGGGCACAAGCGCTCTCGATAAGGCGCCATACTAATGCTTAGCAATAGCGGCTTGACGACGCCATCGCTAAATTGACTTACTAGCAGCGGTTCTTTATAACATCGCTACTATTAATTAGTAGTAGCGCTTCTCTAACCCGCTACTACTACTATTTAGTATTTTATTTCTTTTCTATTTCATGTTGTATTCATACACCTTTACACAAGTTTTCATACAACAGGAATTTAGAGATTGTTTTACATCATAATGAGTTATTACATCATGGGGTGAAAGAACCGTGGACTAGTTTCAAGTGGATGTCCATCCACTTGAAACTAATCATGATTCTTTCACCCAATGATATAATAATATCATCATCATCATCATATCATTAACAACTTAGCATCATAATACATCATTGTCATATAACACCTCCTCAATATCATCGTTTTCATCATTGACATCACATAACACCTCCTCAAGATCATCATTATCAACTCTAACACATTACCACATAATAAACATATTGTACCTCATAGGACCTATTACATTCGATTAAGACCTACTACATTTTCTAAGGTAAAATAACAAAAAACAAGATAGCCCCTAACTCTCCATTATGGAGAATGGAGATTAGCCTGTCTCCCATTCTTGCCTTTCGTTGAATGTTACTTCCAAGAACCTCCTTGCGAATGTCCATACATTTCTTCCATTCTCTGATGATCATGTGTTCACGGTTTTAGAAATCCGATATGCAGGTGAGCTCCTAGATTTACTCCGGCAAGATGTTCAGAATCGAGAGGCGACCATGCAGACACATCGGATGAGGCACACAATCCATCGGGAGTTTCATTGAAAAACATAATAATAACTTTGTAGTTAGCAATGATGTACTAGTTTTAGAAGTATGCAAAAATGTACGAATGTCGTAATAGTAAAAACTCTTACCGGGGTATCTCCGGAGAAGTTATCGTTGTTCAACACATGCACTAGTGGCACGTATTCACCATAATTTGGAGGAGTTCGATAATATGCATTGTAATTCTCAAGAAGAGTACAAAATGCGATCGATGATTTTTCTCCTTATATGTTAACTGGTGCCTTGATGTAGTGGGTTTTATCTACCATCTTCCGCACAGTCTTTGAAGAATCAAAATAAGCTGTCAATGGAAATAAGCTATCAACTATTTTGAAATAAAGAATATAAATTAGTTAATAACTATGTTTGATAAACTCACATAGCGGTACAATCGGCAACATCAACAAGGACCCAAATGTCCATATTGTCTTCCTCATTGTCGGGATCACCAAGATCCATGGTGATAATCATACCCTCATCAAAACCATACATTTTGCAAAGTGCTTCCCAATTTTGGCAACCAAAATGGGTTACGCTCTGAGCATTATACAGATTTACTTCAAAATCCATATCATGATGGGTCCTTAGGTGTATTTTCTTTGTTTCAAAATTTTCATGGTCTTCAAAACCCATCCTCTCCAAGACATACCGTCTTGCATGGCATGGGATAAGCTAGTCGAATTGTAAAATATTAAAATTAGACGTTGAAATAGTTGAAGTCATGCTTAATGGAGAAAAAAACTATTGTCGCTGCTATGCATCCGTATGAACATCGCAGGTCTCCTCGAGCTTAATCTTTGAAGCGGCGATCGTCGTCCACCGAACGAACCTGTCGCACATACCTCGATCGTCGTGGCACCAGCTACACTCCCGGGAGACCGCCGTCCGTCCGAGTCGACATTTCCTACAATCATAATTCAAAGATTAAACTTGTACATATTCTAGCACAAGTCATGTCGAATTCACGACAAAATCCGGCATGACCTTTGCTAAAAAGGACATATCGGCGCTGAAATTTGCGGAACGGAAATTAATCAACACTCCGACAAAACATAGGCCACTCGGAGATGTAAACTGAACATGAACGGCCACTTGGGAAACCACATATCCTATTTGAGCAACAACACAAAATATACAAGGATATTTGGCTGGTCTCACCTCGATGTCGGAGGGGTACGGTGTGACCGGGATGACGGGGGGTTGTCGGAGGGGTCGGTGACGGGACGACGGAGGTCACCTGAAACCATATAAGTTATCACTAGCAACAAAACATGTTCAACTAGTTTTATTAATTCAACTAGTTCTTACTAAATATAAACTTACTATAAATAGAAAAAACTAGTTCTTTCTAAAAATAAAGTAGTTCAACTAGTTATATTAATTATCTTACTAAAAATAGATTAGTTACATTAATTCAACTAGTTCAACTAGTTTATTAATTTACTTACTAAACTAGTTCAACTACAACTAAAGTAGTTCAACTACCACTACTACTACTAAAAATCTAGTACTAACTAAGCTAAATTAACATCTACTACTACTAAATTAACATCTAGTACTAGCTAACCCTAAATTAACATCTACTACTAAATCTAGTACTAACTAGTGGCAGGGGTGGGGCGACGGAGAGGTAGCTAGGGGCGGCGAGGTCGAGGCGGTGGGAGGCGGGCTGCCGGCGGAGGAGGAGGAGGGCGGCAGAGCGGATGGAGGAGGGCGGCAGGAGGAGGGAGGCGGCATGCGGAGGGGAGGATGTGCGAGGAGGATGGAGGAGGGATGGTAGGAGGAGTACCTCGGCGGACGAACGGCGGCGGCGGCGACGACACGACACGGTTGTCGCAAGCGAGTGAGAGTGTGAGTGAGGGCCGGTCCTCCCGTGGGGATAAGGTAGGGATAGTTGTGGCGTTTGGCGAAAAGCTACAGCTAACGCAAGTGATGAGAGCTCTCAAGATATAACGCCATCGCTATAGCTAGCGGGGGCCAAGGTCCTGGCAACTATAGCGATGAGCGCCAGATGCCTCAAGCGCTCTCGCTACTTCTAAGTCGATGAGCGTTTGGCGGACCTGTGCTGCTGCTAAGTAGCAGTAGCGTGGTATTTTGAAGCGCGCTGCAGATAAGATTCTGTGTATAGGCTTTTCCCTAGTAGTGTTAGTTTGATTCTTAGCTATTTCATGATTTAGTTGAATAAAAGTTTAGTATGATCTATTTTGAGTGCTAGTTTCTTGATCTATCTACCTATGTAATCGAGTGAGAGTTCTATAACAAAGTTTAGTTTTGAGTTTTTGCTTCTTTACTTTTCGTTCCAATCAAAATAAAAGAAAATGATGAAAAATATCTTATGCTAATCATATGGTAAGTATTGATACCACATAAGGAAAAGTATAAGTGCAAAATTTTATTGAAAGTTGACAGACATAGCATTGGTCAATGATGCAATTCATGAAAGAATTAATAAGGGAAGAGAAGATTCACATGCAAATACACTATCTCGGACATCTTTTTTGATTGTGAGCCCACATTAAATATCTTATGCCAAATTGTTGACGTTGGACAAGGAAGATAACATAATGATTTATGTTTGTTCATATTCACATAGAAGTTAATTATATTGTCATAGATCCTTCAACATGTGGTGCTTGCTCAATATCTTTGCCAGCCAAAAATCCGCACTAAGTAGAGATACTACTTGTGCATCCAAAACCCTTAAACCCAAATACATGTTTTGAGAGTCCACCATATCTACCTATAGATTGAGTAAGATCCTTCAAATAAGTTGTCATCAGTGCAAAAAAGGCAATAAAAATTGCTCCTAAAAGTGTTTGATCTTTTAGTTTAAAGGAAACTAAGCGTTGTACAAACTTGTGATGGCAAAGTAATAAAAGCGACGGACTACATAATAAAGGTTTCTATCATAAGGGGCAAAATAACGTGATGTTGTTTTGTATTAAGAGATTGTGCATACAAAACCAAAAAGCGCATGATAACATCTGCTTCCCTCTGCGAAGGGCCTATCTTGTACTTTTATGCCAGAGTCAAAGTATTTTCCTCTATTACTTTGTATTTTCTCATTAGCAAGCATCATGTGGTGGGGAAAGATCTAGGCACATATACCCAGTGGGATATGAGTGAGCATGGGTTATTATTGTTGACTTCACCCTCGAGGTGAATAAGTTGGGAGGCGAAACTATAAGCCCTTATCTTTCTATGTGCCGGGTCGAAACTTTTTGCTCATATATATGTTGTGATTGTTAGCAATCATAGAAAATTAAATGATGGTTGAGTATGTGAACTTGCCAAAAGGCTCCGATATGAGACCCTTCCTGAAAATATGATGAATTGTAGTTGCAAACTTGACTGAGAACATAGTTTGTTGGTTTTCAATAAAGTTTATGCTTTTTAGTTCGATGTTGTGATGAATTGTTACTTGTTCATGAGAAGTTCTGTGATAAAGTTTGTTGCTGATATAATAATAAGCATACTATGCCCGTATATTTTTCTTATCGATGCCTCTCTCTCAAAACTTGTGGACATGATTTTCGGTATCGGCTTTCGCTTGAGGACAAGCGATGTCTAAGCTAGGGGGAGTTGATACGTCCATTTTGCATCATGTTTTCCTACTGTTATTTATAGTGTTCTTATGCACTATAACACTTTGTGAGTAATTCTAATGACTTTTATCTCATAATATGCAAGGTTTACACAAAGAGGGAGAATACTCGCAGCTGGAATTCTGGAGCTGAAAAATTTATGTTAGTGATACCTATTCTGCACACCTGCAAATGAGCTGAAATTTTAGAAAGAATTATTTTGGATTATATAATAAATATTGGAGATAAAAACCACCAGAGGGAGTAGCCAGGTGGCCACAACGCACAATGCACACCAGACCCTCCCTGGTACGCCCTGGTAGGTAGTGGGCCCCTCGGCCCACCTCCGGTGCCCATCTTCTAGTATATAAGGTATTTTGACCTAGAAAAATAAGGAGATGACTTTCTGGATGGAGTACCACCGTCTCAAGGTGGAACATGGGCAGGAGCACTTTTGCCACCTGGAAGAGCAATTCCGCCGGGGGAACTTCCCTCCCGGAGGGGGAAATCGAAGCCATCATCATCACCAACAACCTCTCATATTTGGAGGCCAATCTTCATGAACATCTTCAAGAACACCATCTCACCTCAAAACCCTAGTTCATCTCTTGTGTTCAATCTTTGTGCCGGAACCTCAAATTGGTACGTGTGGGTGACTAGTAGTGTTGATTACATCTTCTAGTTGATGCTTGTTAGTTTATTTGGTGGGAGATTATATGTTCATATCCCTTATGCTATTTAATATCCATCTGATCTTGAGTATGAATATTATTTGTGAGTAGTTGCCTTTGTTCATCAGGCCATGGGAGAAGTCATGTTGCAAGAAAGAGTAATGCTACACCTACATAATATTTTTTATGTATCTTACATATAAGCTGAATTGGCAGATTTTTATTGGCCATTAGTTGGGTACGCGGGCCCACCCTTGAAATCAAGGGGCAGTTTTGATTAGTGGGAAAGGGATTACGTAGGTTTCGTAGAAGCTGTACGTAGGTGTAGCATTTTTGTGCAAGTAATCATGTGAATTTGGTATTTGTTCGATATTTTGTTGATATGTATGTTGTGATTCCCTTAGTGGTGTTATGTGAATGTCGACTACATGACACTTTACCATCTTTGGGCCAAAGGGAATGCATTGTGGAGTAGTTATTAGATGATGTGTTGCTAGAGTGACAGAATCTTAAACCCTAGTTTATGTGCTATTCTGTAAGGGGCAGATTCGGATCCATATGTTAAATGATATGGTTAGGTTTTATCTTAATACTTCTTTCGTAGTTGCAGATGCTTGCGAGGAGGTTAATCATAAGTGGGAGGCTTATTCAAGTAAGAACAGGACCCAGGCACCGGTCCACCCACATATCGAGTTATCAAAGTAGCGAACACAAATCAAACCAAAGCACTGGTCCACCCACATATCGAGTTATCAAAGTAGCGAACACGAATCAAACCAACGTGATGAAAGTGACTAGATGAGATTCCTGTGTGCCCTCAAGAACACTTTGCTTATTATAAGAGACCATTCCAGCCCGTCCTTTGCTACAAAAAGGATTGGGCTATCTTGCTGCACTTTATTTACCATTACTATTACTTGCTCATTACAAATTATCTTACTATCAAACTACTTGTTACCGCCAATTTCAGTGCTTGAGAAATTACCTTGCAGAAAGCTGCTTGTCATTTCCTTCTGCTCCTCGTTGGGTTCGACGCTCTTACTTATCAAAAGGACTATGATTGATCCCCCATACTTGTGGGTCATCAATATTCTAGAGCTACAATTCGAACTAAATTTGAATTCATTTCTCAATTTGAATAAGAATCTACAATCATGATTGTCGCCAAGTTAAACCATGATTTGTATATTATCTTAACAACACACCACTCTAGAGTTAGATATGAACTATGTGTACTATATGAACTCGAATTCAAAATTTTGATTACACTTGATGTTGATTCCAAATAATAGTACATTTGAAGTACTAGCTAGTGATAACCCACAAGTATAGGGGATCAATTGTAGCCTTTCTCGAAAAGAAAGTGTGTCGAACCCAACGAGGAGCTAAAAGTAGAATTTATATTCCCTTCAAGTTCTATCGACCACTGATACAACTCTGCGTGCACTTAACGTTCGCTGTACCTAGAATAAGTATGAAACTAGAAGTACTTTGTAGGTGTAAAGGGATATGTTTGTAAGATAATAAAGAACACGTAAATAAAATCTAGGGGCTGTTTGATAAAGAAACAACTAAGTTAGTCGTAGTAGAGAGCTTTTTGTCACAAGAAAGTTATTTGTCCCTAGGCAATACATACTAGACAAGTAATCATCATTATAATATTATACGAGGGAGAGGCATGAGCTAACATAATTCCTCTACATGGATCATATGCAGTTATGATTGGAACTGTAGCAAGCATCCGCAACTACCAAAGATCATTAAGGTAAAACCCAAGCACAGCATTAAAGTATCAAGTCCTCTTTACTCCCATACGCAACAACCCACTTACTCGAGCCTGTGCTTCTGTCACTCACGCCACCCACCATAAGTGAATCATGAACATATTGCAACACCCTATAGCAGGTACCCCTCACGCTTGTGCGACATGGAGAGCACCACACTACTAGGGAAAAGGCTAGCAGCAGCGCGGGTTTTAGATGTATCAGTAGCGCGGGTACCCACGCTACTAATACGGCGCTACAACTAACTCCTAGCAGTAGCGCGTGCGCACCCGCGCTACTGCTACACAACTGTAGCAGCAGCGAGGTTACGGGAAGCTCGCTACCGCTAGTAGCGCTAGCGCTCTTTGGCTGGACGCGCTACCGCTATTGAGGCTGCTGCTAACTTTTGTACACTCGCCATCGCTAATTTAAGTAGTTCTTTTTGGCATATTTGTTTTGTATTTGAACCGGCTTTGTAGAAGAATCTTTAGCACATAGAAATGTCATCATGATACACATACAAATGCCTGTGAGACCACAAATGTAATCATAGCATGTACATACAAATAGTCTCTTCATAATCATCATCCAACACAAAGTGATATCTTGTCATCATCTCGAAAATAGCAATACATGCAAGTCTCGAATACTTGCAACTACAACAACGTCATCCATCTAAACAAAGGTATACACAAGAAGTGCTATCACTATGAGTGAGAGCGGAACCATGCAGTACATGAGGTGGCAGTTACGAGTCCTCTCTCACGCTAGCGTGAACCTCAAGTAACTAGCTTCTCCTTCTTGTCTGCTTTTGAAGCCTTTATGGCTGGCGCCCGTGAACCCATTCACTTGTGCCTGACACTCATGCCACTCGTTGTACACCCCGGAACCTTCCTTTGTACATGACATAGCATTTCCATCTCGCCATCAAGAAACTAGGTACTGTTAGAGATGCATGTTCATGAAGAGGATGTACAATCATATATATGCACCAAAATATACTAGAGCAACACCAAAAAAGAAAGGTTAGCAACTAGATGCAACATATACAGTACGCAAATTAATTAACTAGAGGTACGCAGGTCATCGTACGCAAACTAACAAAGTAGCGTTACGCAAGTTCGGCAGGGACCGTGGACATCACAAAGTTTCATCGCTACAAAAAGTATACAAGCTCAACCGACACATATCATCATCATCGGCATCATAAATCACTAGAAGTTCCATCCTTCCATATCATCGAGGACAAACCCTAGCTGCTTGAACAGCGTGAGGTCTAGACGTTGCATGCCTATGCGAGTTCGGACGTCAGTTCGCGATATAGGGCCGTGGTGGAACATCCCCTTCTCATCGACGACTTCTTTCATGATGATCGTCGCAATGTCGCTTTGGATGCGAAAGAATTCATCTCTAAGTTTATAATTCGCTTCTCCATGAGATTCCAGCCACTTGTGGATATGATCATCATTTCTGCTTGTTAATGCTGAAGCTTTGGTGATCCGTGTTGAACTGAATCATGAGATGGACGATGTAGAATCCATCCTTCTTGCTTGGTTTTGGGACATGTATGCAGGAGAAGTTAGTTTTATCTTGCTAAACCCATCTTCTTGTTCCTTTGTTTCTTGATATGCACGTGGCCACCTCTAAAGCTGAAGCCTTGGAGAGCATCATCTAGAATATTCATTATGTGGGTGTGGTCCTTTTCTCGTAGTCTCTGGAAGGGTCAAAATACACGGCGTGGGAGACTTGCGGGTAAAGAACGATAAGGACGGCGCCCGTTGCTGCGAGGAAAAAGACACCTCAAATTATTCCCCATATGAGAGAGAAGGAATGATTGAAATGTACGAAAGGGTTGTCCGAACTGACTTACTTTGGATGATAAGGCACGAGGACAATTTCCGGTCCTTATTCTGTACCATGAAGTTTTGGAGGTACTCCTAGAAGTTTCACGCTCAAAGTCGCCGAGACTCAAGAAAGACTCATGCATGTAGTACGGATCCGCCACACAGATTTGCGAGACTTCTTCACTCTTCATGACGGAGCTCATATGTAGCGCAAAAAAAGCGGACGATAGTAAAATCAAGCCGCCTTGTTAGAAACATCTCAAAGATATGGTCAAACCGCAGGAAGAACACCTCCTGGCTGTGTGTCGACGTAGCACTGCCCCTCGTGCACACGAGCCGCGTATGTCGGATATCCCGGATCCTTTGAGGCTAGTAGGCTTTTCTCGATCGACAGACATGGTCGTGAAGTCTCCCGAGATCCTCGATAGTGCCTCCAGCGGTTTCGGCAAGAGCATCGGCTCGCCTGTGAGATGGAACATGACCGCACCTTTCACGGGTACACGCTCTTGAGAATGCATCGTCTGCTGCTGTGTGCTCGCTTGTTTGGAGGCGCACCTTCCCGATCTCTTCCTCTCCTTTTCTTGGGCACACCTTCCGACCCTTCCTTAACCCCTGCCCAAGTGTTCCCGGCTAAGCATCAGACGACCCTCGCGCCCGGCTAGTTGAGCCTGTGTTGAGGCGGCATCTTCAGGTATGTCCTGTGAGGATTTCATGAAGAGAGAATTTTTGCAATCCATGGTACGGCCCTGCCCGGGCATATCATCCATATCCTCATTAGCAAGCTGATAGCCCGATTCGTCATATGGTTGACTCATCATATCTATGTCACAGTCATACGCGTTTGTATTGAGGTAATCCATAGGGTCGACCTCCGTCTCATCATCCATTCTCTGTTCTACAGGAGAAATTACATCAACCAGTACTATTGCACCCCCTTCATCATGTCGTCCGCCGCTCTCACCCGGCACTACTACAGGAGCTGGTAATTGCGTAGGTGGGGTGGTGGTCTCCGCACATGCTTGTTGATGTGTGGTAGTTATTGGTGTGCTCTCGGCCGGCTCCAGACGAATAAGATTCTTCGGCCATAGCAGCACCCAACCCTTGCACCTAATTTGGAAGGAGACAACTTCAACTAGTGGAGGGGGAAGGAAAAAGAGAAAGGAGATGCATTAATGGAGGTGGTGTAGTTATGTAGGAGTAATGAAGAGAGAGAAGGTGGATAGAGAAGAGAGAGAGTAATGGGGGAGAAGTATTGAGAAGAAGAAGAGCGAGAGTGGGAGCATGTGGTGGAGGGAAGAGAGGAGAGGGGGAGGTAGGGGGAAGGGAAAAAGGAAGGGGAGGGAGGGACGGGTTGGGGTTGGTGGGGTTAGCAGTAGTGCGGGAGAGAAAACGCGCTGCTGCTAAGTACTTAGCAGCAGCGCTTATGATAAGGCGCCATCGCTAATCGGGACAAAAATTGTGGCAATTTGAAACTTACCAAAGAGCGATCTCGAGGAAAGCGCTACTACTACGTGCTTAGCAATGGCGCTGTTATTGCGACGTGCTATCGCTATTTAGAGTTGGGTGAACACCGCCGTCGATATTTGTAGCAGCTGCTTCGGTCGAAGCTCATCGCTAAATCTTTATCAGCAGCGAGTTTACGTAACACGCGCTACAACTACTTAGCAGCAGCGCTCTATTTTGAACCGCGCTGCTGCTAAGATTCTGTGTATAGGCTTTTCCCTAGGATAGCACCAATAATAAAACATACAACTCAAACCAATCATGATCATCAAGCAACCCATAGGACAAAATGGATCTACTCAAACATCAAAGGATAGCCACATAACATTGGATAATAATATATAGCGTTGAGCACCATGTTTAAGTAGAGATTACAGCAGGGAGAAGAGGTGTTAGAACGCTGCATAGAGGGGGAGAGAGTTGGTGATGACGGCGACAAAGTTGTTGGTGTAGATCACCATCACAATGATTGCCCCGGCGGTGTCCCGGCGTCATCAGGAGAGAGAGGTGGAGAGAGCCCCCTCCTTCTTATTCTTCCTTGACCTCCCCCTAGAGGTTTCCGCTCTAATCCATGGAGTCCATGGCGGTGGAGGGGTGGGAGCGCCTCTGAGATTGGATCTATCTCTCTGTTTCTCTTCTGTTTCGCGTTCCTGTTTTCTGGCCTTTCACCGTTTCTTAAATTCCCAAAGATCCATAACTCCAATTCAGATGGAATTTTAACACGATTTTTATTCGGATATTATCTTTCCTGTGGCAAAAGAAGGGCACCAACCACCTTACAGAGGACCCACAAGCCCTCTAGGAGCGCCCAGGGTAGGGGCGCACCCTTCGAGCTTGTGGAACCCTCGGGCATCATGTCGCGTTGATTCTTTTCAAAAAAATCACATATATTTCAAAATAAATCTCCATAAATTTTTATCGCGTTTGTACTTCGTTTGGTATGGACATTCTGTGAAACAAAAACATGCAACAAATAGGAACTGGCACTGGGTACTATATCAATATGTTAGTCCCAAAAACAATATAGAATGTTGCCAAAAGTATATGAAAGTTGTATAATATTGGCATGAAATAATCAAAAATTATAGATACGACGGAGACGTATCAGCATCCCCAAGCTTAATTCCTGCTCGTCCTCGAGTAGGTAAATGATAAAAGAAGTTAATTTTTGATGTTGAATGCTACCTAGCATAATGTAATCATGGCATGAACATTAAGACATGAGTGATTCAAAGTAATAGTCTATAATTTGACATAAAGACATCAATACGCAGGCATCCCAACAAACAATCATGTATTTCAAAATATCAATGATAAAGAACGATATCCCTACAAAATCATATAGTCTTGTCATTCTCCATCTTCTTAACACAAAGTATTTATCATGCACAAACCCGATGACAAGCCAAGCAATTAATTCATACCTTTTAACGCGCTTCAGCTTTTTCAAGCCCTACGCAATACATAACCGCAAGCCATGGATATAGCACTATATGTGGAATAGAGTATGGTGATATAGATAATATGGAGAAGACAAAAAGCAAGAAAGTCTCACATAGACGCGGCTAATCAACGGGCTATGGAGATGCCCATCAATTGATGTCAATACGAGGAGTAAGGATTCACATGCAACTGATGCACTAAGGACTATAAGTGTATGAAAGCTCAAACTGAAAACTAAGTGGGTGTACATCCAACTTTCTTGCTCATGAAGACCTCGGCCATTTGAGGAAGCCCATCATCGGAATATACAAGCCAAGTTCTATAATAAAAAATTCCCACTAGTATATGAAAGTGACAACATAGGAGACTCTCTATATGAAAAACATGGTGCTACACTGAAGCACAAGTGTGGAAAAGGATAGTAACATTGCCCCTTCTCTCTTTTTCTCTCATTTCTTTTTTTGTTTTCTATTTTTTTCCTTTTTTTCTTTTTTTGTTGGGCTCTTTTTGGCCTATTTTTTATTGTTCTTTTTTATTTTCGTTTGGAGTCTCATCCCGACTTGTGGGGAATCATAGTCTTCATCATCCTTTCATCATTGATGCAATGCTCTAATATTGATGATCATCGCACTTTTATTTACTTACAACTCGATGTTACAACTCGATACTAGAACAAAATATGACTCTATATGAATGTCGTTGGCGGTGTACAAGGATGTGCAATGATCTAGCGTAGCAAAGATATCAGAAAATAGATAAGCCATGATAATATCATGCTAGCTATCTTACGATCATGCAAAACAATATGACAATGAATGCTCAAGTCATGTATATGATGATGATGGAAGTTGCATGGAAATATATCTCGGAATGGCTATTGAAATGCCATACTAGGTAGGTATGGTGGTTGTTTTGAGGAAGATATAATGAGGCTTATGTGTGATAGAGCGTACCATATCATGGGGTTTCGATGCACCAGCGAAGTTTGCACCAACTCTCGAGGTGAGAAAGCGAAATGCACGGTACCGAAGAGGCTAGCAAATTGCGGAAAGGTGAGAGTGCGTATAATCCATGGACTCACATTAGTCATAAAAGAACTCACATACTTATTGTGAAAGTTTATTAGCCCTCGAAGCAAAGTACTACTACGCATGCCCCTAGGGGGATAGATTGGTAGGAAAAGATCATCGCTCGTCCTCGACCGCCACTCATAAGGAAGACAATCAATAATAAATCATGCTCCAATTTCATAGCATAACGAGAGACTATACGTGCATGCTTCGGGAATCACATACCTTCACACCAATATTTTATTAAACCACAATCATTCACTAGTACCTCCCACATATTACCATCTCTATATTGCAAAACTATTGCAAGGAATCAAACATATCATATTCAATGATCTACAAGTTTTGTGTAGGATTTTATGACTAACCATGTGAATGGCCAATTCCTGTTAACTCACTAAATAGATATAAGTGAAGAAAGAGAGTTTAATTCTTTCTACAAAATATATGCCCACGCTCTAACGAATATATGTGAAGCAAAAGAGCATTCTACAAATCAACTAAGGACTATCTCATACCAGCATGGTGCATAAAACAAAAAGGAAAAATAAACACAAAAGACGCTCCAAGAATTTGCGCATATCATGTGACGCATAAAAATATAGCTCCAAGTAAAATTACCAATGGTCGTTAGAAGAAAGACGGGATGCCTTCTAGGGCATCCCCAAGCTTACTTGCATGGGAGTCCTTGAATATTGCCTTGGGGTGCCTCGGGCATCCCCAAGTTTAGGCTCTTGCCACTCCTTATTCCTTCATCCATCGTGATCTCACCCAAAACATTAAAACTTCAATCACACAGAACTTAACAAAACCGTTGCAAGATTCGTTAGTATAATAAAGCAAATCACTACTTTAAGTACTGTTGGAAACCCATTCATATTTTATTTTTGCATTATAACTATTGTACTCTAACTTCACCACGGCTCATATCACCTATACAATCCATAGAGTCATCAAAACACGCAAAACAACACTTCAAAAATAGAATATGTCAAAAACAGAACAGTCTAGAGCAATCTGAACATTGACCATACTTCTGTGACTCCAAAAATTCTGAAACAATTAGGACAAAATAAACCATTTGCATAGCAATACCGTGTAAATTATTCAGATACTTTTGACGTTCCAGTAAAAAATATGTAAATTCACGCACTACAGCCAAAATTTCTATTTTTGCACTACACAAACCTAACAAGCAATCTAATCATCCTAAAGGAAAATCTTGGCACGTTATTTTTATAATGCAATGGATTGTACAAGGGGATAATTATTTTTGTGAGAAACTTCCATGAAAAATTCTACATTGTTTCGATGAGCATGAACACAAATGTTCAAGGTCGACCCTCACTTCTCCAATGCATAATCTTCCAATCACTTCTCTTTTTGAAGAATTTTTAAGTTCCCCTCTATATTTTTTTGTTTTTAAACTTTATAAAAGCACACAACAGAATTAAATGACTCTCTAAAACTTCCCAGTTGTCTCCCTGGCAGCGCTTTCTTTAAAGCCATTAAGCTAGGCATAAAGAGCTCAAGTAAATCATCCACCCGAATCCCAAGGTATATCAAAGCCAATTTTAATTAACAATGATTTGTAATTTAGTAGTGAGCACAAAGCAACATATATCATGCAATGACGAAGTCTATCTCTCTTCCTATGCATCCGCGTGTCATAAAAGAACAATTCATGCACATCAAGTAAGGGACAATGCATAGCATAAATAGTTTCTTCCAACTTAATAGTATTGGAAACGTAGAGAGGCGGAGATGTAGTTTCTCCCTCATAATAATTGCAAGTAAGAGCAGAAAGCACATGCATATTTGAAAAAATATGATAAAATATAGACCCAGGGGCCGTAGATTTCACTAGTGGCTTCTCTCGAGAAAATAGCATATAGTGGGTAAACAAATTACTATTGGGCAATTGATAGAAGAACAAATAATTATGACGATATCCAAGGCAATGATCATGTATATAGGCAGCACGTCCAAGATTAGTAGGCTGACTCCCACGGCATCTTCTACTATTACTCCACACATCGACCGCTATCCAACATGCATATAGTGTATTAAGTTCATGGAGAAATGGAGTAATTTAATAAGAACGTTGACATGATGTAGACAAGATCTCTTCATGTAGGAATAGACCCCATCTTTTTATACTAAATAGCAACAATACATGTGGGCCTCGCTACCCCTTCGATCACTGCGTGAGGAAATCCCAAGATCGAACCCATCACAAAGCACCTCTTCCCGTTGCAATAAAAGTCAATCTAGTTGGCCTAACTAAACCAAAGATTCGGAGAAGAAATACTAGGCTATAACAATCATGCAAAGAAAATATTCATGGATAGATCTGATTTAAACTCGAACTTCATTGGATCCCAACAAACACACCGCAAAAAGTCATTACATCAAATAGATCTCCAAGAACATCGAGAAGAACATTGTATTGAGAATCAAAAAGAGAGAAGAAGCCATCTAGCTACTACACGAGGACCCATAGGTCTATGGTTAACTACTCACGCATCATCGGAGGAGCACCAATGAGGATGATGAACCCCACCATGATCATGTTCCCCTCCGGCAAGGTGCTGGAATAGGGCTCTAGATTGGATATCGTGGTTCCGGAAGTTGTGGCGACTAGAATTGTGTTTTGATTTCTCCCCTCTAGTTTCTGGAATACCTGAGGACTTATAGAGCTAAGAGGTGGTGGAGGAGACCCTCATGCACCACCCATTGGGGCACGCCAGGGGCTTCTGGCGCACCCTGTGGGTTGTGGGCCCCATGGGCCTCCCTTCTGGTGCTTCCTTAGCTCCCAAGTTGTCTTCTGGTCCTAAAAAATCTCCAAAAAGTTTTGCTGCATTTGGACTCTGTTTGATATGGATATTCTACGAAGTAAAAAACAACAACTGGCACTGGGCACTATGTCAATATGTTTGTCCCAAAACATGATATATACATGCTATAAAATAAATGTAAAACATCCAAGAATGATAATATAATAGCATGGAACAATCAAAAATTAAAGATACGTTGGAGACGTATGAATATTATATTAATCAAAATCATCATGTGTAATGGTAGAACTCAACCCATCGATGTAATCCTTATTAAGAGCAAACTTCTCCGATATAGTTAGTTGGGACAATTCAGAAAGATAATATGACTACCATGTGTGGGTGCAATAGCAACAATTTCTTTCATAACATAAGGAACTATAGCAAGTTCATCTCCATAAGCATCATTCATATTTGCATCATGGCCACAAGCATATTAAGCATTAATTTCATCAAAAAGGGATATTTCAAACGAATCCAAGGGATCATAGCAATTATCATAGCATTCATCCTTCGATAATCATGAAGGGAAATTATACAATGTATGATTTCAAGAGTTACTCTCATTAGAAGGTGGACACGGGTAGCTAATTCGCTCTTCCTCCTTTTGTTCTTCGCTCTCCTCGTCATCTTTTTCATCCAATGAGCTCACAGTGTCATCAATTTCTTCTTCCATAGATTCCTGCAAAATATTAATCTCTTCTTGGACAGCGGAGACTTTCTCAATAAACTCATTAATGTCGGCATTATATTCATAATTCTCATAGTAATATTTAAGTATAGCATAATTTTCAGGTCTGTAAACAGCATCATCATAATTATCACACTTTTCAAACAAAGATTCAATTTCATAAAGCACCCTTAAAAGCAACAAATTCTTCTATTCATTCTACATCATAGTAATCATATATACCATTAGCATAAGAAGCCAAGGTTTCATTATCATTAAATTCACATGAGGAGGGAATGTGTGGAGCCTTCATCCTAGAGAAACAAGTATAATCATATCTCAAGCATAAATTCCAAGCATACCATTGCAACATTTCAATTTGATCCCATAAGAGTTTCCCTTTTTGAGTCAAGCGATAATCCCTAAAGTATTCATGTTGATCCAACGTGTCTCCCATTATCAAGTTGAACGGAGCTTTCTCAGGATTACCAAAGTAGTGTTTAATATTTTTCACATAACGAGCATCGAGGGTTTTAGGAGGTTCCCCATCTCCATGAGTAGCAAGTACAACTAACTGTTTTGGTATTTCGTGTTCCATATCCATATTGAAAGATAGAGAACAACTAACAATAGAAAATAAAATCTACTTAATGAGAAAGCAAAGAGGCACACATCAGAATATTCACCTCACGCAATTGCTCCCCGGCAGCAGCGCCAGAAAAAGCTCTTGATAACCCACAATTATAGGGGATCAATTGTAGCCTTTCTCAATAAGCAAGAGTGTCAAACTCAATGAGTAGCCAAATGTAGAACTTATATTCCCTTGAAGTTCTATCGACCACTGTCGGTGTCAAAACCGGCGGATCTCGGGTAGGGGGTCCCGAACTGTGCGTCTAGGCGGATGGTAACAGGAGACAAGGGACATGATGTTTTTACCTGTGTTCGGGCCCTCTCGGTGGAGGTAAAACCCTACTCCTGCTTGATTAATATTGGTGATATGGGTAGTACAAGAGTAGATCTACCACGAGATCAGAGAGGCTAAACCCTAGAAGCTAGCCTATGGTATGATTGTTGTTCGTCATACGGACTAAAACCCTCCGGTTTATATAGACACCGGAGAGGGCTAGGATTACACAGAGTCGGTTACAATGGTAGGAGATCTACATATCCGTATCGCCAAGCTTGCCTTCCACGCCAAGGAAAGTCCCATCCGGACACGGGATGGGGTCTTCAATCTTGTATCTTCATAGTCTAGAGTCCGCCAAAGATGATAGTTCGCTATCCGGACACCCCTAGTCCGGACTCCTCGGTAGCCCTCGAACCAGGCTTCAATGACAACGAGTCCGGCGCGCATATTGTCTTCGGTATTGCAAGGCGGGTTCCTCCTCCGAATACTTCATAGAAGATTTTGAACACAAGGATAGTGTCCGGCTCTACAAAATAAGTTACACATACCACCGTAGAGAGAATAATCTTTACACAGATCTGCTGACGTATTCCGTGGCGTGACATCACACCACCGCCAGGCCTTTATTCGAATCATTTTTTGCTGTCCCACCTCAGCGCGTTTAGCGAAGTGGTTTCCGTGGCACGTCTTGTCAAAGCAGAGATCGTGTCCCCTTATTCCGGGATTCTCATCAATACGGGCGTGGGTAACCCAACCGCGCCATTGATTACGGCACTTGGGAGATAAGCGAGTTTTACCAGGCTGGTGGGGACGCATAGTTTTGCCCGTCCATATAAGGGGATAAGGATCCACCTTATTACCTACGCCTTCTTCCTCCTTTGCTTATCCATTTCCGCGTACTCGAGCTCCAGCGCCCAAGTCCGCACAACTCGCCTCAACCTTCCCTAGCCATGTCCGGAGCGGGAGGCAAGTGGATGGCCTCCTCCGTCACGGAGGGGCACATCAAAAAGTTGAGGAAAGCCGGATACCTGCACAACGACATTGCGCACCGGCTTCTAGACGAGGGGCAGCTCATCCCCACCCCCAGGCCCCATGAGAGGGTAGTGTCCCTTCCTCATTTCCTCCGCGGACTGGGCTTCCCACTCCGCCCATTTGTCCGGGGGCTCATGTTCTACTACGTCCTGGATTTCCACGATCTGGCCCCAAATTTTATCCTCAACATCTCAGCGTTTATCGTTGTGTGCGAGGCCTTCCTCCGCATCAAACCCCACTCCAGCTTATGGCTGAAGACCTTCAATGTCAAGCCGAAGGTAGTGGGCGGCCAGCAGGCGGAGTGCGGAGGCGCCATGGTGGGAAAGATGCCCAACGTCACATGGCTCGAGGGCGCCTTCGTGGAAACCATCAAAGGGTGGCAATCGGGGTGGTTTTACATCACCGAGCCGCGTGACCCTGAATGGGCAGCAGCCCCCGAATTCAGATCTGGCATCCCCACACGGCTCACCTCCTGGAAAGAGAAGGGCCTGACATGGCGTGATTTGGAAGAGCTGACCGGACTCCAAACCTGCATCCAAAACCTTGTGAACAAGAAGATCAAGATTGTCAACGCAGTCCAGGTCATGCTCATCCGCTGGATCCTCCCGTGCCAACAACGGGCTTTCAACTTGTGGGAGTTTGATCCGGCACAGCACCAGACCTTGAGCAGGCTCTTCGACACTACATACGAAGATGCCTGGAGGGTGCTGTTCAAGGGTGCCGAGGCTCCCGCATGCACTACCGAAGATCGCGGATTCAGCTTGCAGCGTCAAGCCGGCGAGGTAAGCTATTTTACCCTTTACGGGACACTTGTTTTTCATAGTTTGACTCTATGCAGGATCTAAACTCCCTTACCTTTGACAGGCCTGGCAGAAAAAGTCCGAGCAGGTTAACTGTCCGACTCTCTTACCAGAAGACCCAGTGGACGCCCGATTGATGGAGCTGTTGGTTCTGGCGCCTTACGTGGTTCCGGAGAAGAAGGCCAAGAAGAAGGCCACGAGAACTCGAAGGAGTTCCCGGCGCCAGGTGTTGTCGGACTCATCGTCCGATGACTCCGAGGCAGACTCCTCCCGCGAAGACGGGGAGGAGGAAAAAGAGGGTTCTCCCCCAGCGGGGGGAGAGAAGAAAAGGAAGGCCTCCCCAACTGGGGAGGCCAGAGGGTCCAAGAAGGGAAGGACCCTTCCTCTGGACTGTTCCACCAACGCCGATGATGGCAAAGAGGATTGGTCCTCGAGGGCCAAGCCCCTGGCGAGATCGTAAGTGTCCGGATTCTAGAATAACTCATGATTTTTCCTTTGTCACATAGTGTCTTCTAACGCCGAATACAACCGTGTAGCCCGCCCCAGGATGAGCTCCCCGCTTCGTCGAGCGGCTCCCTGGATTCGTCGGATGTGAATAGCACTTCACTTCCGACCGCCTCCTCCCCCCGTGACGTAGACGATGCCGCGACGGAGTCCCAAAAGGGGCCCAACCAGGAGGAGGTGGTTCTGGAGGCGCCGCAAGGTGACCTCCCGGACTCCGGGCGCAAAGAGGGCCAAACCCCAGAGGGCTAAGTCTGCCTCAGGCCGGACTCCGCATCGAACCTCTGATGGTTCCAAGTCCGTGGCGGGCTCTTCGTAAGAAGGGCAAGACTGCGATGTCGGTGGCCTCCGTCCAACCGGAGGCACCAGATAACTTGCTGGAGGCGCTTAACGGCGCCTCCATCGATGAGGAGCACCGCCTCGTTATGAGTGCGGTGATCCAGAAGTTCATCCGCCAAGAGCGGGCTGATCAAGCTTGCACCAGCCTTTTAACAAAGCTTTGAGGTATGTAATTAAGATATGTAAAAATAGTACCGCATAGACAGTAGCCCCTGATGCTCAGCTTGGTGTTCGGGAGAAAAGCCGAAGTGAGGATCTAAAAAGATATACGCAGGAGTCTAACATAAGCATGTCAATATGGGGATGCAGGCCACGCTGCTGACCTCTGCCGCACTGACTGCGGAGGTCAATGAATTGAAGGAGAGCCTCGAGTGGTCCGAGAACGAGCTCGGTCGTGCCAAGAAGCGGCTCGAGGACAAGGAAGGTAAGTAATACCTTATTAAAGTAATACCTTATAGAAAGGATTTGGTTGCATAAAATGACAGGAATAACGTGAGTATTACAAGGGCCACGAACGAGGTGGCGACCCCGAAAGAGGCGTTGTCCAAGGCCGAAAAAAGTGCGGCCGCGGAGCGCACCGAGCGAGAGAAGCAGGAGGCACGGGTTGCGGAGGTGCGGCAAGAGCTCCAGGCTCTCGTGGAAAAACATGAGAGTTTGGAGCGTGACTCGAAGACTCGAGAGTCCGAGCTCGCCTCGGCTCTTGAGAGTGCCAAAGCCGCTAAGGCCGAAGCCCAAAAAGCCCTCCAGGAGATTGAGGCGATAAAAAAGATAGCGGCGGGTAAGGCATTCTTCATGCAAAGCAAGCATGTAAAAGTGAATTATCTGTTACTTACCCGAATTCAGAGCTCTCCAGGAGCGTTCACAGATCTGCCTCGTAGTGTGTCCGATGCTGCCGCGTTCTACCGAGCCGAGGAGGGGAGCTCGACGAAGAAGGTGTTCTGGTCTCAATATGCTGAGGCTGGACATCTGGTGCCCCTGAGCGACCAGCTGAAGCAGCTAGTCGAGCTCCACAAGGTGTCCGAACAGGCCATGAAGGGCCTCATAGTTCGGCTGTGGCCTAAAGAAGCCATGCCTGGAGCTACTTGATGCAGTGCGGCGGCTGGTGGACGCTTATCGATGGATTGAAGTCATCAAGCATTCCGCTCAAGATTGAAGGTGCCTGTCGGGCCTTGCTGCGCTTAAAGTGCACTGGGGCAAGATGGACGCCGAGAAGCTTGTGACGGACACGCCACCGCCGGGCAAGGAGTATCGCACGCCCGAGATGTACTATAAGGGTGTCGTGAAGGGTGCCCGCCTTATAGCGGGTGAGTGCTCCAAAGATGTAACTTTTTAGTAGACTCGCATTTTCTATCCTGTGCGCTGAAAACTTTGTTCATATGCGCTAAGCAACGCTTGTTAATTTAAAATATTACCTTCTGTGCGAGCGTTTATCAAATTTGAGAGATGGCAAGTCGTTGGCTTCAGCCCCCATGCCACGAGTGCTGGGGTGTTCGGGATAAACTTGAGCGCTCTTGTTCCCATTCTTGGGTCCTTCGAGGGAGGCGCTCAACACAACGAACAAGGCAACCGGACTTATAATGCTTGAACACTCCCACTTAGCCATAGAATTCTATAATTTTAAATTTCGGCGAAGCCCCTAGTGTTCGGAAGACCGAATTCGGGGCGCTATCCACGCCTGGGACGGACGAAGCTGACTCCTCGCTCTAAGCGGCATAAGTCTTTAGGGACTCGAAAAAACCTCTCGAACAGCGACCGGCTCTTGCCCTATCATGACGGTTAGTTTTAGCTTTCTCCATTGAGGTGCTCAACCCAGCTCAACTGGGGCACAATCGCAGTGGTTCTCCCTGCGCTACCTTAGCCAATATAACGGAACATAAGGTACCAAAACATGGGAGCCGGGCAAACCCAACTATTTACCCAAGACATGATTCGGAGCCGATGCATATAATGCTATAAGTTCGGGGTGCCACACTTGTGAAAGTGTTCGGACTTATCACACCATATTTTGGGGAACATAAGCCCTTGGTGTATTTGGCCGTACCAAAGCGTACAGATGCAACATGTCATAAGTGAACATATATAGATAAAAAAGGAATGCAATAATAGGCAAAAAGCGATGCATTGTTTACTCAAAAAATACTGCAATGAAAGCAGAATGATGCAAGTAGTGCGATAAGCAAGGGATGGGACTATTTAACATGTCCCCCTCTAGGGGTAGGCTGCGGGATGGTATGCAAAACAGGTATACTGCTCGTAATAGAGACCACCTGGACACTCGACGTAGCTTGTCTGCTTCCCTGGCTGTTGCATCATGAGTTCGGCAATTCTACTGCCGGACAGGGCTTCTGGAAAACGGAGTCCTGAGAATAAGAAAGAAAAAGAATGACACAATTGGGAGGCCCTGGTACGGTTGAGCCGCTCCCCAGGTATGCCGTGGTCGTGCCCCTACCCCTAAGCCCATGGTATCTCGAGAGCGTAGTTATGTACGCGTGGTACTGGTCTCGCGATTTCGCGAGGGCTGGGGTTGGGGCCGCATTGCTACACGTTCTCGGAACATGCCAGGCGGTCTTGTTGTAGGTTACTCCGGGCGCGCTTGACGGTGTCCGGCCGCTTAACAGCCGGACTCAAGAATTGCCTTAAGAGGCTGCTTTGCACTTCCGCCGTGAGAGCCGCTGTATGCTCCTCCGTTCGGAGAGAGCGTTCGGTGTTTCCGTTGACCGTAATGACTCCTCGAGGGCCTAGCATCTAGAGCTTGAGGTATGTGTAGTGTGGTACCACATTGAACTTTGCAAATGTGGTTCGTCCGAGCAGTGCATGATAGCCGCTGCGGAACGGGACTATGTCGAAGATTAACTCCGCGCTTCGGAAGTTATCCAGGGATCCGAAGACCACTTCAAGTGTAATCGAGCCTGCATGTTGGCCTCTACACCTGGTATGACACCTTTGAAGGTCGTCTTTGTGGGTTTAATCCTTGAGGGGTCTATGCCCATCTTGTGCACTGTATCCTAATAAAGCAGGTTCAGGCTGCTGCCGCCGTCCATGAGGACTCTAGTGAGGTGAAATCCGTCGATTATTGGGTCTAGAACCAATGCGTCGAATCCGCCATGGCGGATGCTAGTGGGTGGTCCTTCGATCGAAGTGATCAGCAGAGGACCACGGATTGAACTTTGGGGCGATCGCTCCATCGCATATATGTCCCTGAGTGCACGCTTCCGCTCCCTTTTGGGTATGTGGGTTGCATATATCATGTTCACCGTCTGTACTTGTGGGGGGAAACCCTTCTGTCCTCTATTGTTCGGTGGCCGGGTCTCTTCCTCGTCATTGCTATGCAGCCCCTTGTCATTGTTTTCGGCAATTAACTTGCCTGCCTGCTTGAACACCCAACAATCCCTATTGGTGTGATTGGCTGGCTTTTTGGGGGTGCCGTGTATCTGGCATGAGCAATCGAGTATTCGTTCCAAATTGGACGGGCCCGGAGTATTTCTTTTGAATGCCTTTTTCCGCTGACCGGGTTTAGAGCCTCTAAAACCGGCATTGACTACCGTATCGTCAGTATTGTCGCCATTAATGCGGCGCTTGTGCTTGTTGCGACGCGACCTGCCGTTGGTGTCCTTGGTATCCGAATTACCAGGGCTCTTGGTCATGTCATTACTACGAGCTAGCCAACTATCCTCTCCCACGCAGAAGCGGGTCATGAGTGTTGTGAGGGCTGCCATGGATTTCAGCTTTTCTTGTCCTAGGTGCCGGGCAAGCCACTCGTCGCGGATGTTGTGTTTGAAGGCTGCAAGTGCCTATGCATCCGGACAGTCGACAATTTGATTTTTCTTGGTTAGGAACCATGTCCAGAATTGTCTAGCCGATTCTTCTGGCTGCTGAATTATGTGGCTTAGGTCATCGGCGTCTGGTGGTCGCACATAAGTGCCCTGGAAGTTGTCGAGAATGCGGCTTCCGTGTCTTCCCAACAACCGATTGACTCTGGCGGCAAGCTGTTAAGCCAATGCCGCTGGGTCCTTTAAGCTTGAGTGGGAGGTATTTGATGGCGTGTAGATCATCACCGCGGGCCATGTGGATATGGAGGAGATAGTCCTTGATCCGCATCACGGATCTGTTGTGTTGTCGTATGATTCAATGTTTACGGGTTTGAAACCCTCAGGGATTTGATGATCCATCACTTCGTCTGTGAAGCATAGTGGGTGTGCGGCGCCTCTGTATTGGGCTATATCACGACGCAGCTCAAATGAGCTTTGTCTACTTTGTTCGGCCCGGCCGGAATTGCTGTATCCGACGTGACGGTTATCATCACATGTCGTGGGGCGCCCACGCGATCCGTAGATCGATCTTGTTTGCCTTGCCTTGCCTCGAGTATATCCCGCAGGTCTGGCGCATTTTCCCGTGCCTTGGTATTTTTTGAGCGGCGCCGGGGTACAGCTTGTGTGTAGGGCCGAGAGGCCTCTCTGTCGCGGCCACGAGGTGGCCGGTCGGCCGTATTATGTGTTGGTGATGTAGGTTTAGGTGCTTCCTCCTCTAATCGGGGTAGCAGCCTGCGTTTTGGGTAGCTCTTGGAGGGGCGTTCGAGTTCATACTCTTCGGCTGCAAGGACTTCAGTCCATCTGTCGGCTAGCAAGTCTTGGTCAGCTCTAAGCTGCTGCTGCTTTTTCTTGAGGCTGCTTGCCGTGGCCATAAGCCTGCGTTTGAAACGCTCTTGTTCGACGGGATCCTCAGGCACGACAAATTCGTCGTCATCGAGGCTTGCCTCGTCTTCGGAGGGAGGCATATAATTATCGTCCTCTACCTCTTTGTCTGCCGCTCTCTCATGAGGGCTGGCTTCGCCATCCTCCTGTGCTGAATCCTACTAGAGGGGGTTGTCTTCGGCACTGTCCAGGGTGTTATTGTCTCCGGTGCCGGAATCTCCATTTTTGCTGTGGCGGAATTTAGAGCGGCGCTGCTGACGCCGGCGCTTAGGCTGTTTCTTGGAGGGGTCGTCCTCTGTTGTTCGATCGCCATTCCCATCCTTTGGGTTGTCCACCATGTAAATGTCGTATGACGAGGTGGCCTTCCAAAGCCTCTCAGGGCGCTGGTTCTTGTCGCTCTCTGCATCGCCGCCCATACCGCCGATGTCTTGAGTCGAAGTCTAGCATGTCGGTTAGGTCATCGACAGTGGCTACAAAGTGGGTGGTGGGTGGGCTTTGAATTTCTTCATCGCCTGCATCCCAACCGTCCTGACCATAATTCGGCCAGGGCTCTCCTGATAAAGAGAGACACTTTAGCGAATTCAGGATGTCGCCGAAGGGCGAGTGCTGAAAGATGTCCGTAGTGGTGAACTCCATGATCGGCGCCCAATCGGATTCGATTGGCAGGGGCGCGGAAGGTCTGGAGTCCGGAGAGGAGTCCGGCACCTTGGAGTCACGAGCTTCACAAAGGATAGGGTTGGTATTCGGCTCTATCGCCATAGAGGTAGCAGCCCCCGAGGCGGTGTCCAGCCACCCGTCCTCGATCGGCGCAGTCGGCTTCGAGCTAAAGGTTGAAGCGGACACTTGTGCGGCCTCCAGGACACTGTCCGGTAGCAGAGCTAGATCATGCCCATCGTGACAGTGCGGCGTGCTTGGCTGTGGCTCGAACCCGTCGAAGATCAAGTCTCCGCGGACGTCAGCCGTATAGTTCAAAGTTCCAAATTTTACCTGATGGCTAGGGGCGTAGCTTTCAATATGCTCCATATGGCCAAGTGAATTGGCCCGCAGTGCAAAGCCGCCAAATACGAAAATCTGTCCGGGGAGAAAAGTCTCACCCTGGACCACGTCGTTGTTGATGATCGAAGGAGCCATCGGGCCTAAAGGTGACGACACAGAGGAACTCTCAATGCAAGCACCAATGTCGGTGTCAAAACCGGCGGATCTCGGGTAGGGGGTCCTGAACTATGCGTCTAGGCGGATGGTAACAGGAGACAAGGGACACGAAGGTGGAGGTAAAACCCTACTCCTGCTTGATTAATATTGATGATATGGGTAGTACAAGAGTAGATCTACCACGAGATCAGAGAGGCTAAACCCTAGAAGCTAGCCTATGGTATGATTGTTGTTCGTCCTACGGACTAAAACACTCCGGTTTATATAGACATTGGAGAGGGCTAGGGTTACACAGAGTCGGTTACAATGGTAGTAGATCTACATATCCGTATCGCCAAGCTTGCCTTCCACGCCAAGGAAAGTCCCATCTGGACACGGGACGGAGTCTTCAATCTTGTATCTTCATAGTCTAGGAGTCCGGCCAAAGATGATAGTTCGGCTATCCGGACAACCCCTAGTCTGGGACTCCCTCAACCACCGATACAACTTTACGCGCACTTAACGTTCGTTTAACCTAGAACAATTATGAAACTAGAAGTACTTTGTAGGTGTAAGGGATAGGTTTGCAAGATAATAAAGAACACGCAAATAAAAGCTAGGGGCTGTTTAGATGAAGAAACAATTAAGTTAGTTTTAGTAGAGAGCTTTTTGTCACAAGAAAGTTATTTGTCCCTAGGCAATCAATAACTAGACCGGTAATCATTATTGCAATTTTATATGAGGGAGAGGCATGAGCTAACATACTTTCTCTACTTGAAGAAGGAGTTGCAGAATAAATAGGGACTAGTTGAGGATGAAGTACCGATGTGTGTTGGAAGTGGTTCCAAGATTGATATGATCATCATCGAGCACTCCCTATACTTTCGGGATTAGTGTTGAACCAAAATAATGTTATTTGATGTTTGCATTGAGCATGAATATGATTAGATCATGTTAATTGCGATACAGTTATTAATTTAAGACAGAGAATAATTGTTATTTTGTTTACATGAATAAAACCTTTTATGGTCATACACCCAATGTTGATGGTTTATTAAATCTCGATCGTGGTAATACACATATTCATAGTATTGATGCCAAAATATGCAACGTTAATAATGATAGTGCAACTTATTTGTGGCACTGCCGTTTGGGTCATATCGGCATAAAGCACATGAAGAAACTCCATGCTAATGGACTTTTGGAATCACTTGATTATGAATCTTTTGATGCTTGCGAACCGTGCCTTATGGGCAAGATGACTAAAACTCCGTTCTCCGGAACAATGGAACAAGCTAGTAACTTATTGGAAATAATACATACCGATGTATGCGGTCCAATGATTGTTGATGCTCGTGGCGGGCATCATTATTTTCTGACCTTCACAGATGATTTAAGCAGATATGGGTATATCTACTTAATGAAACACAAGCCTGAAACATTTGAAAAGTTCAAAGAATTTCAGAGTGAAGTGGAGAATCATCGTAACAAGAAAATAAAGTTTCTATGATCTGATTGTGGAGGAGAATATTTGAGTTACGAGTTTGGCCTTCATTTAAAACAATGTGGAATAGTTTCACAACTCACGCCACCTAGAACACCACAGCGTAATGGTGTGTCCAAACATCGTAACCGCACTTTGGATATGGTGCGATCTATGATGTCTCTTACCAATTTACCACTATCATTTTGGGTTTATGCATTAGAGTCAGCTGCATTCACGTTAAATAGGGCACCATCAAAATCCGATGAGACGACGCCTTATGAACTGTGGTTTGGCAAGAAACCAAAGTTGTCGTTTCTTAAAGTTTGGGGATGCAATGCTTATGTGAAAAAGTTTCAACCTGATAAGCTCGAACCCAAATCGGAGAAGTGTGTCTTCATAGGATACCCAAAGGAAACTGTTGGGTGCACCTTCTATCACAGATCCGAAGGCAAGATATTCGTTGCTAAGAATGGATCCTTTCTAGAGAAGGAGTTTTTCTTGAAAGAAGTGAGTGGGAGGAAACTAGAGCTTGATGAGGTAATTGTACCTTCTCTCGAATTGGAAAGTAGTTCATCGTAGAAATCAGTTCAAGTGATTCCTACACCAATTAGTAAGGAAGCTAATGATGATGATCATAAAACTTCAAACCAAGTTACTACAGAACCTCGAAGGTCTTCTAGAGTACAGTCCGCACCAGAGTGGAACGGTAATCCTATTCTGGAAGTCATGTTACTAGACCATGATGAACCTACGAACTATGAGGAAGCGATGATGAGCTCAGATTCTACGAAATGGCTTGAGGCCATGAAATCTAAGATGGGATCCATGTATGAGAACAAAGTGTGGACTTTGGTGGACTTGCCTGATGGTCGGCAAGCCATATTAAATAAATGGATCTTCAAGAGGAAGACGGACACTGATAGTAGTGTTACTATCTACAAAGCTCGACTTGTCGCAAAAAGCTTTTCGACAACTTCAAGGTGTTGACTACAATGAGATTTTCTCAACTATAGCGATACTTAAATCCGTCTGAATCATGTTAGCAGTTGCCATATTTTATGAAATCTGGCAAATGGATGTCAAAACTACATTCCTTAAATGGATATTTCTTAAAGAAGAGTTGTATATGATGCAACCGGAAGGTTTTGCCGATCCAAAGGGTGCTAACAAAGTGTGCAAACTCCAGCTATCCATTTATGGACTGGTGCCAGCCTCTCGGAGTTGGAATAAATGCTTTGATAGTGCGATCAAAGCATATGGTTTTATACAGACTTTTGGAGAAGCCTGTATTTACAAGAAAGTGAGTGGGAGCTCTGTAGCATTTCTAATATTATATATGGATGACATATTATTGATTGGAAATGATATAGAATTTATGGATAGCATAAAGGGATACTTGAATAAGAGTTTTTCAAAGAAACACCTCGGTGAAGCTGCTTACATATTGGGCATCAAGATCTATAAAGATAGATCAAGACGCTTGATAAGATTTTTCAATGAGTATATACCTTGACAAGTTTTTGAAAGAGTTCAAAATGGATTAGTCAAAGAAGGAGTTCTGGTCCGTATTACAAGGTGTAAAATTGAGCAAGACTCAAAACCCGACCATGGTAGAAGATAGAAAAAGAATGAAAGTCATTCACTATGCTTCAGTCATAGGTTCTATAAAGTATGCTATGTTGTGTACCAGACCTATTGTGTACCTTGCCATGTTTGGCAAGGGGGTACAATAGTGATCTAGAAGTAGATCACTGGACAGCGGTCAAAATTATCCTTAGTGAGGACTAAGGAAATGTTTCTCGGTTATGGGGGTGATAAAGAGTTCGCCGTAAAGAGTTACGTCGATGCAAGTTTTTACACCGATCCAGATGACTCTAAGTCTCAATCTGGATACATATTGAAAGTGGGAGCAATTAGCTAGAGTAGCTCCATGTAGAGCATTGTAGACATAGAATATTTGCAAAATACATACGGCTCTGAAGACAAACCCGTTGACTAAACTTCTCTCACAAGCAAAACATGATCACACCTTAGTACTCTTTGGGTGTTAATCACATAGCGATGTGAACTAGATTATTGATTCTAGTAAACCCTTTGGGTGTTGGTCACATGGCGATGTGAACTATGGGTATTAATCACATACAGATGTGAAGGATTGGTGTTAAATCACATGGTGATGTGAGCTAGATTATTGACTCTAGTGCAAGTGGGAGACTGAAGGAAATATGCCCTAGAGGCAATAATAGAGTTATTATTTATTTCCTTAATTCATGATAAATGTTTATTATTCATGCTAGAATTGTATTAACCAAAAACTTAGTACATGTGTGAATACATAGACAAAACATATACTCCCTAGTATGCCTCTACTTGACTAGGTCATTAATCAAAGATGGTTATGTTTCCTAACCATAGACATGTGTTGTCATTTGATGAACGGGATCACATCATTAGGAGACTGATGTGATGGACATGACCCATCCGTTAGCTTAGCATTATGATCGAGTTAGTTTCATTGCTATTGCTTTCTTCATAACTTATACAAGTTCCTTAGACTATGAGATTATGCAACTCCCGAATACCGGAGGAACACCTTGTGTGCTACCAAACGTCACAACGTAAAAGGGTGATTATAAAGGTGCTCTAGGGTGTCTCCGGAGGTGTTTGTTGGGTTGGCATAGATCGAGATTAGGATTTGTCACTCCGTGTTTCGGAGAGGTATCTCTGGGCCCTCTCGGTAATACTCATCACTATAAGCCTTGCAAGCATTGTGACTAATGAGTTAGTTGCACGATGAAGTATTACAGAATGAGTAAAGGGACCTGCCGGTAACGAGATTGAACTAGGTATGATGATACCGACGATCGAATCTCGGGCAAGTAACATACCAATGATAAAGGGAACAACGTATGTTGTTATGCGGTTTGACAGATAAAGATCTTCGTAGAATATGTAGGAACCAATATGAGTATCCAGGTTCTGCTATTGGTTATTGACCAGAGACGTGTCTCGGTCATGTCAACATAGTTCTCGAACCCGTAGGGTCCGCACACTTAACGTTCGATGACGATTGGTATTATGAGTTTATGTGATATGATGTACCGACGGTTGTTCGGAGTCCCGGATGTGACCACGGACATGACGAGGAGTCTCGAAATGGTTGAGACATAAAAATTGATATATTGGACGACTATGTTGGAACACCAGAATGGTTTCGGATGAGTTCGGGCATTTATCGGAGTACCGGGATGTTACCGGAACCCCCCGAGGGGTCAATGGGCCCTCATGGGCCTTAGTGGAAATAGAGGGCAGCAAGGGAGTTGTGGGCCCCCCTAGGCCCAAACTAAATTGGTTTAGGGCTTTGGGGGGCAGCACCCTATTTCCTTCTCCCCTCCTCCTCTTTCATTCCTCTCCTAGTTGGACTAGGAAAGGGGGAACCTACTCCTAGTAGGAGTAGGATTCCCCCCTTGGGGCGCACCCTATGAGGCCGCTGGCCACCTCCCCTTGCTCCTTTATATACAGGGGCAGCCTAGAACACACAAGTTGATTGTTTAGCCGTGTGTGGTGCCACCCTCCACAGATTTCCACCTCGGTCATATCGTCTAGTGCTTAGGCAAAGCCCTGTGCCAGAAACTTCATCATCACCATCACCACGCCATCGTGCTGACGAAACTCTCCCTCGACCTCAGCTAGATCTAGAGTTCGTGGGACGTCATCGAGCTGAACATGTGCAGACCGCGGAGGTGCCATACCTTCAGTGCTAGGATCGGTCAGATCATGAAGACGTACGACTACATCAACCGTGTTGTCATAACGCTTCCTCTTTCGGTCTACGAGGGTACATAGACAACACTCTCCCCTCTCGTTGCTATGCATCACCTAGAGATAGATCTGGCGTGATCGTAGGAATTTTTTTGAAATTACTGCATTCCCGAACAGTGGCATCCGAGCCAGGTCTATGCGTAGATGTTATATGCACGAGTAGAACACAAAAGGTTGTGGCAATAATAGTCATGCTGCTTACCAGCATGTCATACTTTGATTCGGCGGTATTGTTGGATGAAGCGGCTCAGACCGACATTACGCGTACGCTTACGCGAGACTTGTTCTACTGACGTGCTTCGCACATAGGTGGCTAGTGAGTGTATGTTTCTCCAACTTTAGTTGAATCGAGTGTGGTTACACCCGGTCCTTGTTGAAGGTTAAAACAACAGACTTGACAAAAAATCATTGTGGTTTTGATGCAGAGATGTCCCGGCGCGCCGCGGAGCCCTCGAATGAGCTCTCACAGGCGCACTCGCCGCATCGGCGATTGTGAGGAGCTAGCATTGCTGAAGTACTTGGCCAGCCATGACGACATTCTCGCTGGCCTCATTAAGCAACTGGAGCTGGTCGTCGGCTTGATGAAGCTGCTCGGGATCAGTGATGCCTCAGTTGACAAGGCAACCGGCCTCGTCGAGCAACTCATGGGTGACAATGCGAAGCTCCTCGAGGCACTCACCGAGAAGGAGTAGGAGGCCGCCAGCTGGAAGATGCTGCATCAGCAGAGCAGTGCCTCGGGGATGACGCTGACAGCGATTGTCGAGGAACTGATGGGTGACTTGAGGAAGCTTCGGATCGAGCGCGAGAGGAGGTGGAGGAATCCGTGGCTGATTTCAAGCAAAGTTGTGAGAAATTGAGGAAGGAGCTGGAGGATGTCATCGCCCGGCGATCCATCGAAGAGTAGATACAGTAGCGATCTAGATCGTTGTCTGCGATTTCCTTCTTCTCTTGCCCCATGTCTTTCGGGCTTTGCCACATGTGGCATTTAAAATTATCTGGAATATGTAAGACAATTATTGTCTGCGCCATTGTAAATTTCTCGCCGTACTATCCGTTGCCATTTTATTTGTCGTCATATTATCCATTGCTCTATGTGGCATTTTAAATTAGGCCGGAATACGAGTTGAAAACACGAACAAAGCAAGTGCTGCCATGGGATCACAACCAAACACCCTCCGTCCACCCCTAAAAAATCCTCTATCCAGGCGCTTTAATTAACCCATTAATGGAGAAGTTGTGAGCGAGGCGGGCGGCGGCTGGTGCATGGAGGTCAAAGAGCTCCCTTCCCAGTGAGCATGGGCGGCCTTGCTGCTCACACGTGTCCGTCGAGCCTGCGAATGGGATAGGATGCGCGTGTTCCGTCGAGCCTGC
The DNA here is from genome assembly GCA_021437245.1 of Aegilops speltoides. NCBI lineage: Eukaryota > Viridiplantae > Streptophyta > Magnoliopsida > Poales > Poaceae > Aegilops > Aegilops speltoides. The sequence continues at coordinate 238,144,364 of CM038146.1, read as the reverse complement.
GCAGCGGACTGCTCGCACGCGTCTCGTCGAGCCTGCAAGGTGGACTTCTCCCGCTCGTCCCGTCTAATCAAACAGCTGCACGCATGCCACTGAGTATGGTTAAATGTTGATACGGTTCATATAATACAACCGTTTTTGATATTAACGTGTCACCTTTTTGTTTCAAAAAGGACTTCATTGGCTACTAATGTGTGCGCCTCTTCTCAAACTGGATGATATGTTTTACCATGGCATATATGTGCCATGTCATGAAACCATGCCAAGTTTCATGTTTTTTGGGTGAGTTTTTGATTTACTAGGATTTGAAAACCGAGCTTCTCAATGTTCAGGACGGCGACAAGTTTGTTATTCATTCCCATTCCTTAAATGAGACCTAAACATGCACCCAATGACACATGTATGATTTCCCACCCATTTTGCTTCACTGGAGCATGTGCTTGTAGTTCAAATTTGAATTATGGGCTACATTAATGCATAGGAAACTCAATTAGTAATAGATACAATGGCCAAACGAACCCTAAACAGTTTCAAATTTTGGCATGACTCTCCTGTTATTCTATGTTGCGTGTAGAAAACAAAGTTCAAGGCTTGAAGATGCAACGATTATCGTTTCATCCACCGAAACCACGAGGGTTGCAAGAAGCTTCAGTTTGTAAGAGCTTGTAATATAGCTTGGTCCAAATTGGACAACTATATGTACCATGTAGTGACACCCTACCAAGTTTCATGATTTCCTGGTGAGTTCTGGATTTACAGAGATTTATAAACCGAGATTCGCAATGTTTGTGGCCAAGGTAGGACGGCGAGATGGTTGAATTCATTCCCATTCGTTCCATGGGATATAAACATGCACCCCAAGGACACACATGTACGTTTTTTCTAGCCATTTTGGTGTACTAGAGAATGTATTTGTTGTTCGGATTTGAATTATGGACATGAAATGCCTAGAAAACTCAATTAATGAATAAAAAGGGTCGAACAAACCCTAAATAATTTCAAAGTTCAGCGTGAATCTCCCGTTGTTTCGTGTTGCGTGTAGAAGAAAATACGAGGCTAGAAGAGGGAGCGATTATCGTTTGGCCCACAAGGGGACACGTTTCCCTATCAAAACCACGAGGGTTCTTGTGACAAGCTCCGGTTTGTAAGAGGTTTGTAATAAAGCATGGCCCAAATTGGCAATGTCTTTACCACGACATATATGTGCCATGACGTGACACGTCCCACCTTTGATGACTTTCTGGTGAGTTTTGGATTTATGGGGATTTAAAAACCGAGATTCCAAATGTTTGAGGACGAGCCAGGACGCCGGTAAGGCTGTAATTCGCTCCCATTCTTGGCATGGAACCTAAACATGCACCCAAGGACACATGTATAATTGTTGCCATTTTGGTGAACTGGAGCATGTATTTGTAGTTTAGATTTCAATTTTTGACATTCAATGCCTGGGAAACTCAATTAGTGTATAAAAAGGCCAAATGAACCCTGAATAAGTATTAATTTTAGCATGGATATCATGTCGTTCCATGTTGCCCATAGAAGAAAACACAAGACGAAAAGAGGCCGTGATTACGTTTCAACAACAAGGGGAACATGTTTCCCTGTTGGAACCAAAAGGCTTCTTTGAGAGAAGCTCCGGTTTGTAAGAGGTTTGTAATAATGCTTGGCCCAAATTGGACAATGTTTTTACCATGACAAATATGTCCCATGACGTGACACCATGCCCACTTTCATGACTTTCTGGTGAGTTTAGCATTTACGGGGATTTAAAAACCAAGATTCCAAATGTTTGAGGACGAGCCAGGAAACAGGTACAGTTGTAATTCATTCCCATTCCTGGCACGGGACCTAATCATGCACCCAAGGACACATGCATGTATAATTTTTCTAGCCATTATGGTGAACTGGAGCATGTATTTGAGGTTCAGATTAGAATTATGGGCATTAAATGGCTAGGAAACTCAATTAGTGTATCAAAAGGCCAAACAAACCCTGAATAAGTATAAATTTCAGCATGGATATCATGTCGTTCCATGTTGCCCTAGAAGAAAATACAAAGACGAAAAGAGGCAGTGATTACGTTTCGCCGCAAGGGGAACACGTTTCTCTATTGGAACCACGAGGCTTCTTTGAGAGAAGCTCCGGTTTGTAAGAGGTTTGTAATAAAGCTTGGCCCAAATTGTACAATGTTTTTACCATGACATATATGCACCATGACCTGACACCATACCAACTTTCATGACTTTCTGGTGAGTTTTGGATTTACGAGGATTTAAAAACGAGATTCTAAATGCTTGAGGACGAGCCAGGACGCTGGTACGGTTGTAATTCATTCCCATTCCTGGAATGGGACCTAAGCATGCACCAAAGGACACATGTGTAATTTTTAAAGCCATTTTGGTGAATTGGAGCATGTAGTTGAAGTTTAGATTTGAATTATGGACATTAAATGCCTAGGAAACTCAATTAGTGTATAAAAAGGCCAAACGAACCCTGAATAAATTTAAATTTCAGCACGATATCATGTCGTTCAATGTTGCCCGTAGAAGAAAATACAAGGCGAAGAGAGGCAGTGATTATGTTCCGATAACAAGGGGAACACATTTCCCTATGAGAACCACGAGGCTTCTTTGAGAGAAGATCCAGTTTGTAAGAGGTTTGTAATAAAGCTTGGCCCAAATTGGACAATGTTTTTACCACGACATATATGTGCCATGACGTGACACCATGCCTACTTTCATGACTTTCTGGTGAGTTTAGGATTTACGGGGATTTAAAACCCGAGATTCCAAATGTTTGAGGATGAGCCAGGACGCCGGTACGGTTGTAATTCGTCCCCATTCCTGGCATGAGACCTAAACATGCACCCAAGGACACATGCATGTATAATGTTTCTAGCCATTTTGGTGAACTAGAGCATGTATTTGAGGTTCAGATTTGAATTCTGGACAATAAATGGCTAGGAAACTCAATTAGTGTATAAAAAGGCCAAGCAAACCCTGAATAAGTTTGAATTTTAGCACGGATATCTTGTCATTCCATGTTGTCGGTAGAAGAAAATACAAGGCGAAAAGAGGCAGTGATTATCATTTCCCCCAGAAGGGGGACACGTTTCCCTATCGGAACCACGAGGCTTTCTTTGAGAGAAGCTCCGGTTTGTAAGAGGTTTGTAATAATGCTTGGCCCAAATTGGACAATGTTTTTACCATGACAAATATGTCCCATGACGTGTCACCATGCCTACTTTCATGACTTTCTGGTGAGTTTAGCATTTACGGGGATTTAAAAACCAAGATTCCAAATGTTTGAGGACGAGCCAGGAAACAGGTATAGTTGTAATTCGTTCCCATTCCTGGCACGACACCATGCCCTCATGTCTATATTTTATTTTATCGACACCTCTATCTCTAAACATGTGGACATATTAATTGACTTTGGCTTTCGCTTGAGGAAAGCGAGGTCTAAGCTTGGGGGAGTTGATATGTCCATTTTGCATCATGCTTTTATATTGTTATTTATTGCATTATGGGTTGTTATTACACATTATGGTACAATATTTGTGCCTTTTCTCTCTTATCTTACAAGATTTACATGAAGAGGGAGAATGCCGGCATCTAGAATTCTGGACCGGAAAGGAGCAAATCTGAGAGTCCTATTCTGCACAACTCCAAAAGTCCTGAAAATTTACGGGTAATTATTTTGGAATATATAAAACATATTGGGCGAAGAAAATACCTGAGGAGACCCACCAGGTGGCCACAAGCCTGGGGGCACGCCCTACCCCCCTGGGGGGGCCCTAGGGCTTGTGGGCCCCCTGGCAGGTCTCCGGTGTCCATGTTCTGCTATATGAAGGGTCTTACCTGGACAAAATCATAAGGAAGCTTTTGGGACGAAGCGCCGCCGTCTCAAGGCGGAACTTGGGCAGAAGCAATCTAGGGCTCCGGCAGAGCTGTTCTCCGACGAAACTTCCCTCCTGGAGGGGGAAATCGCATCGTCATGACCAACGATCCTCTCATAGAGAGGGGGTTAATATCCATCAACATCTTCGCCATCACCATCTCTTCTCAAACCCTAGTTCATCTCTTGTATCCGATCTTTGTCTCAAAACCTGAGATTGGTACCTGTGGGTTGCTAGTAGTGTTGATTAATCCTTGTAGTTGATGCTAGTTGGTTTATTTGGGGGAAGATCATATGTTCAGATCCTTAATGATACTCAATACCCCGCTGATCTTGAACATGAACATGCTTTGTGAGTAGTTATGTTCATTCCTGAGGACATGGGAGAAGTCTTGTTATAAGTAATCATGTCAATTTGATATTCGTTTGATATTTTGATGAGATGTATGTTGTCTTTCCTCTAGTGGTGTTATGCGAACGTCGACTACATGACACTTCACCATGATTTGGGCCTAGGGGAAGTCATTGAGAAGTAATAAGTAGATGATGGGTTGCTAGAGTGACAGAAGCTTAAACCCTAGTTTATCTGTTGCTTCATAAGGGGCTGATTTGGATCCACATGTTTCATGATATGGTTAGATTTATCTTAATGCTTCTTTTGTAGGTGTGGATGCTTGTGAGAGGGGTTAATCATAAGTGGGAGGCTTGTCCAAGTAAGGATATCACCCAAGCACCGGTCCACCCACATATCAAATTATCAAAGTAACGAATGCGAATCATATGAGCATGATGAAAACTAACTTGACAATAATTCCCATGTGCCCTCGGGAGTCCTTTGCTTTATATAAGAGTTTGTCTAGGCTTATCCTTTGCTACAAAAAGGATTGGGCCACCTTGCTTCACCTTTGTTACACTTGTTACTTGTTACCTATTACGAATTATCTTATCACAAAACTATCCATTACCGATAATTTCAGTGCTTGCAGAAAATACCTTGCCGAAAACCGCTTGTCATTTCCTTCTACTCCTCGTTGGATTCAACAATCTTACTTATCAAAAGGACTATGATATATCCCCTATACTTGTGGGTCATCAGTATGTTGGCTAGAAATGATGCTAAAGCTCACTAGTCGCATGCGCTAGTCGGATCCTGAGTCACTGAGAGTTTGCGGAGGGATGCCGATTTTAGTGGGAGTATTTCGGTTTAAGGCTTGAATTACTCTACATAAACACATTGCTTAGTGATTGCATATTTCTGTTCTAAATCAATGACACCACCTGCTCAACCCAACTTTGCATTGAAATCAATTCTGGAAAAGGATAAACTGAATGGAGCAAACTTTACCACATAGTATAGAAATTTGAGAATTGTTCTCAAGCACCATAAGAAGGAACATGTTCTAGAGGATCCACTTCCGGAGGAACCTACTGATAATGCTAATACCACAACCAGGAATGCCTACTAGAAACTTGTTGATGAATCAAACGAGATCAGATGCCTCATGTTGGCTTGTATGGAGCCTGATTTGCAGCAACATTTCGAAGATGTTGGGTCTTTCGATATGATCGAGAGTCTCAAGAGCATGTTTCAGGTGCAGGCTAGGACCGAAAGGTTCAACGTCTGGTGATCCTTGATAGATTGTAAGCTAAAGGAAGATGATCCACTGAGCCTGCATGTGATCAAGATGATCGGATACATGCAAGCTTTGGATCGAATAGGCTTCCCGCTCTTGGATGAGCTGGCTACCGATGTAGTTCTTGGTACTCTTCTGCCTAGCTATGGGATGTTCATCTTGAACTATCATATGCATGACATGGATAAGAAGCTCACTGAATTGCATGAGATGCTCAAGGTGGCACAGCAGGATATAAAGAAAGGCACGAATCAAGTGTTGATGGTGCAGAATTCGGGCAAGTTCAAGAAAAGTTGGTCCAAGAAGAAGGCTAAGGCAAAGGGCACGGAGACGGTAACCTTCGCCGCTGCGCCAAAGTCAGGACCGGACTCGAAGACCATTTGCTATCATTGCAAGGAAACTGGTCACCGGAAGAGGGACTGTAGCAAGTGGCTTGCTAAGCATGGTATGGTCGGAAATGCTTCTTCGGGCAAAGGTACACTTATTTCATATGTTATATACATTTACGTTGTTGGCATACCTAGTAGCTCTTGGGTATTTGATACCGGATCGGTTGTTCATATTTGCGACTCGATGCAGCGGCTGGTAAGAACTAGGAGTGTGGCACAAGGGGAGAGTGACATCAGGCTCGGCAACAAATCAAGATTTGATGCGTTGGAGGTTGGCACGATGCAGCTCCATCTTCCTTCTGGATTTATTTTGGAATAGAATAATTGTTATTAAATTCCAGCACTTGCTCGGAACATTATTTCTGCCTCATGCTTGATGATTTAGGGTTATGAGTTCAAGTTAAAGGACAATGGTTGTTTGTTTTATTTGAATGGAATGTTCCACGCTATGCACCCATTGTTGATGGGCTTTTTATATTGAATCTGGAACAGGAACCGGTCTATAACATGAATGTCAAGAGGCATAAGCCTAATGAGATAAATCCGACATACTTCTGGCATTGCCGGCTTGGACACATTAGTCTGAAACGAATGAAGAGGCTCCATGATGATGGACTCCTAACTTCGTCTGACTTCGGGTCGTTCGAGACATGCGAATCATGCTTGCTCGGCAATATGACTAACTCTCCTTTCGCAAAGAGTTTCGGGAGGGCGCTCGAGCTGTTGGAGCTTATACACAGTGATGCGTGTGGTCAAATGAGCCCAGCTGCTAGAGGTGGCTATCAGTACTTCGTGACTTTTTGCCGATGACTTGAGTAGGTATGGATATATCTATTTGATGAGGCACGAGTCGGAAACTTTTGAAAAGTTCAAAGAGTTTTAGAACGAGGTTGAGAATCAGCTCGGCAAGACTATAAAGCTTCTACGATCTAATCATGGAGGTGAGTACATGAGCCAGGAGTTTGATAATCATCTGAAAAGTCAAGCTATAGTACCTCAGCTCACACCTCCGGGTACACCACGGAGAAATGGTCTGTCAGAACGGAGGAATCATACCTTGTTAGACAAGGTTTGATCTATGATGAGCAAATCAGATTTACCCTTGTCATTCTTGGGATACGCTCTATAAACCGTAGCTTTCACATTTAACAGGGTACCATCAAAATCCGTAGACAAGACACCACATGAGATGTGGACCCGGAAGAGTCCTACTTTGTCTTTTCTAAAGATTTGGGGTTGTGAAGCATTTGTCAAGCGACTTATGTCAGACAAGCTTACATCCAAGTTGGACAAATGCATATTCGTGGGATATCTGAGGGAAACCTTGGGATATAGCTTCTACAACCAGGAAGAGAACAAAGTGTTTGTTGCTCGGAACGGGGTTTTCCTTGAGAAAGAGTTTCTTAGTCGGAAGGCCAGTGGCAGGATGGTCCAACTCAAAGATATTCGAGGACCACTCGAGGACGACTTGGCTGGTGATGAGATCATACCAGAGTCGGTCATGGAACCCGTAGTGGAAGCGGCACCGGAACCACAGAGGTCGGAAAGATTGCACAGAGTTCATGGTGTCTTGGTGCTAGAGAGCGATGAGCCGGCCATGTGTACGGAAGCGATGGTGAGCCCAGATTCCGAGGCATTGCTGGAGGCCATGAGAATTGAGTTAAAGTCCATGGATGAGAATCAAGTCTGGGACCTTTTTGATCTGCCTCCTATCGTAATGGCCATTGGTTGCAAATGTGTCTTTAAGAAGAAAACCGATGTGGATGGAAATTTTCAGATCCACAAAGCTCGGCTTGTCACTAAAGGTTATGGACAAGTTCATGGAATTGACTACAATGAGACTTACTTGCCGGTAGCGATGCTAAAGCCGGTGAGGATCGTACTAGCCATAGCTACATATTTCGATTAACAGATATGGCAGATGGATGTCAAAACGGTTTTCCTTCATGGAAATTTAATCGAGGATGTGTACATGATACAACCTGAGGGTTTTGTCTATCTGACTAGTGCTAGTAAGGTATGAAAGCTCAAGAGATTCATTCATGGGTTGAGGCAAGCATCTCAGAGCTGGAATATTATGTTTTGATGAGGTCGTCACTGGTCTTAGTTTCATAAAAAACGAAGAGGACGCTTGTTTATACAAGTAGTTGAGTGGGAGATCGATAGTGTTTTTGAACCTGTATGTGGATGACGTATTGCTGATCAGAAATGATGTTTCAATGTTGAACTTGGTCAAGGAATCATTGAATGGCAAGTTTTCAACGAAGGACCTCGGCGAGGCAGTGTATATCTTAGGCATTAAGATCTATAGAGATAGATCGAGGAGGTTGCTCGGCTTGAGCCAAAGCACATACACAGATAAAGTGTTGAAATGGTACATGAATGAGGCCAAGAAAGGGTTCTTTACTGTCTCGCATGGTATAAGGCTAAGTGAGACTCAGAGTCCTTCAACATTTTATGAGCGGAGTAGGATGAGCCGGATTTCGTATGCCTCGGCAATTGGATCCATCATATATTCCATAATATGTACACGGCATGATATTTCTTTTGCAATAAGCCTAACAAGTATATACCAAAGTAAAAGTCAATGGGCGGTGGTAAAGACTACTATGAAGTACCTGAAAAGGACTAAAGAGATGTTCCTAGGTTATGGAGGTGAGGAATAGCTCGTCGTAAGGGGTTACGCCGCACAAGTTTCCAAACTGACCGAGATGATTGTTGATCATAGTCCGGATTCATGAACGTCATGAGTGGAGGATCAGTGAGCTGGACGAGTTCCAAGCAAGGTACGGTGGCTGATTCTACCACAGAAGCTGAAAACATTGCGGCTTGTGCAGCTAGGAAGGTGTTTGGATCCAGAACTTTCTGGATGATCTTGGTATTTTCCCAGCCTCAGTAAAACCATTGGACCTTTATTATGATAATTTTGGTGCCATAGCACAAGCCAAGGAGCCTAGGAATCACCACAAGACCAGACACATAGATCGGAAATATCACCTGATACGTAAGATCGCAAAGAATGGTGATACAGAGTTATGCAAAATTCACATGGATGCAAATGTTGCAGATCCGCTGAGTAAGCCGCTTCCACAACCCAAGCATGAGGGGCACGTTAGAGCTATGGGAATCCAATATTTGTTTGTTTGACTCTAGTGCAACTAGGAGACTATTGAAGATATGCCCTAGAGGCAATCATGTATGATGATATTTCCTATGTGTTCATGAATAATTATAGTCCTTGGACATTACCAATTATGTGTATCAACAAGTACGTGACTTGTTTGTGGACTATGCATTGTATGATGACTGTCCTAAAAGGTCCATAGTCGAAAGGGTTGTGTGGACGCACAGCCGACTAGACTAGAATATGACATGGTGAATTGCTCGGTCTCACTGGCCTTGGAGCATTTGATGCTAACCAATTAGTATGGACTAGGAAGGATCAGGTCGGATTCGACATAGTCGGATCCGAGTCGAGATAAGGTCCGAGTCGGACATACCCAACTACGAGACGCAACGATATGCCATTTGTGAGTCTCTAGTACAACACACGTTCTATGTCTTAAGACCTGAGCTGGTGCATGTACTTAGGATGGCAACAAACCTGCTTTGGGCCTTCCAAACGCTGCTCCGTGACTGGATAGTTAAAAAGGTAGCTTTTGGTCTTGTCCAAACCCATGCTGCAAGATATGGTCGAGCAAGATGGCATTTGCCCCTCTGATCAAGAGAGATATACTATGGGTCCCTCGTGTGATCTAACTAAGATAAGCATGGCCATGCTACATGAATTATAAGATAATCTAGTTTGTGGTAGGAATCACTAGAATGAGAAACAGGTCGGGCTAGCACTAGGATGACAAACTCTCCTTGAGCCCGACAACATATAGTATCTTGTGGCAAATGGAACAGAAGTGTGACATGTTGTATAGGTTCGCCAACCGGCTTCATAGTCTACTTGGTGGTTGGCACACCTAGCTAGAGGCCCCTACGAGCAGAGCAGGTCACAGATGATCCAACCTGTAACCAAGCCGACTTGAACCTAAGGGGTCGCGCGCTTAAGGGAAGGAACCTGTGAGGCCCGATCCGACTCCACGAGTCAGAAGTGATCCTACTCGGACTCGGATCTAGGCCGAGCGGACTTTGGGCTTTAGAATCCATGCGAGGCCGAAGTGCTGAGCCCGGGATGGATGCCTTGCAGCACACTCATTTGGTTGTTCGCTTCGGTGCCGTCACTAGGTTTTGCATGTGTTGCGAATAGCCACCTCCACTCACCGTCGACTATGTGATCAGAATTAGCAGTCCGCCGCATGGGGTTCCTCATGCACACGTGGATACCGTTAAAGGCAATGCACTTGCGCTTCGCCGGTGAACCAGTACATGGGATCGAATGACTGGTTGTTTGAGGGAGATCAGACAAGGAGGAGACGATCCACGTGAACGCGCTGCCCCAACTCTTCTTCCGCTACACGACACTACGCATCTAGTGGTAGTGATTAGTGATCCATCTCCCATAGCATGATCTTGGTTGTTCTATGCATAGGAAAATTTTATTTTGCAATCGACGCACCCTGTCCTAGAACCCAACAGTCTTCTCTTCGTTTGTTACTTTCGCAAGAGGCTCATGGACGAGGACTTATGGGACAGTTTGGACACGATAAGACATTCACGACGCTCTCCAAGAACTACTATTGGCGGAAGATGTTCTGCGACTTCTCTTGCTACACCAACCGATGATCTACATGTCGCAAAGCTAAGTCTAAAGCTCAATCCCATGGTCTCTATATACCACTTCCTATTCCGTATCACCCATGGGATGATTTTAGTATGACTTTGTGCTTTGGTTGCCTAGAACTAGAAATGTCAAAGATTTTCTGTTTGTTGTTGTGGACCGTTTCTCTAAGATATCACATTTTATTTCATGCAACAAGATAGATGATACTTCACATGTTGCCAATCTCTTTTGTAGGGAAATGTTATGTTTACATCGAGTGCCAAAGACAATTGTCTCGGACCGTGACATCAAGTTCCTTATCTACTTTTGGAAGACCCTATGCACAAAGCTCGGAATCAAGCTACTCTTCTCATCTACATACCATCCGCAAACTGACGACCAAACGGAGGTCACAAACTGGACGCTCTCGACTCTCCTCCGTGTGTTGATCAAGAAGAACATCAAGGAGTAGGAGGAATGCTTACCCATCATCGAGTACGCCTACAACCGCACAAGACATTCGACTACTGGTAAGTCCCCCTTCCAGGTTGTCCACGGCTTCAACCCGTTGCCCCCATTGGGCATACTACCTCTACCACTACAAGAGTGCATCAACATGGACACGAGCGCATGAGCAAGCTATCTCAAGAAGGTGCATGAAGATACACAACAAGCGGTCGAGAGCCAGGTACACCACCTCGTGACCAAGATCAACATCAACAAGCACCCCATGATATTCAACACTGGATATCTTGTGTGGCTACACCTTCGCAAGGATTGCTTCCACAATGAACGCAAGTCCAAACTACTACCTTGAACCGATGGCCCCTTCAATATACGACCGACATACCACGCGACAAGTACAACGTGAGCGATATCTTCAAAGTCAAGGATCTCCCTACCATGGTGAGGTTTTTGATCTGAGGTCGGATCTTTCCCAAGAGGGGGGGTGATGCGGAGCATCCTATGGTCATCCCCATGGACCTACAGACGTCTCACCAAGTGCCAAGTGGACCATTGACATTAGCACATGCAAGAGCTCTCGAGACCGAGGTGACATATCTCATTAGTGATATTCCATATGACCCGCATGAGACATGGCTACTACCTAAAGCCGGAACACTATGTGTTATTAGGTATGAAGAACACCCCCTCGGAGATGCTCGTGATGATGGACAAGTCCCCAAGTGCATGGATGAAGATGAGCAACAAAAGGAACCGGAGAAAGTTCCTAAGACCCAAGCCTTCGGCCCCTGAAGCTAGCAGCCGCAACAGCACCTACATGCACCTTACATTTGTCCCAAGCCCGGACATCTAGCCCGAGCCGCCCGAACATCTGGCCCAACCTCGGAAATCTGGCCGCTCCTTCACATAACATACCCGAGGCCTGCCCACACCGACTCCAGACATCCAGCCCCCCTCGAAGACCCAGACATCCGGCCCCCCTCTATCTGCGCATAGTAACGGGCCAAAGCCCGTGTATCCCTTCGCCCCCTAGACTATATATACTCCTCCTCCTCCACCATTTTAGGGTTAGCATTGTGATAGCTCATTTTGGAGACAGAGCTTTGCTCATCCACTTGTACCCATACTTCTTTGGAGATCAAGGCCTCCTAGGAGAAGATCCCCCAAGTTGATTCAAGCCCTGCCCAGGGAAGATCCCCTCGTGGATTTAAGACCCCATCTCCTCACGTATTGGGAAGAAATAGCTACCATTTGTATCATCTCTTGTTGCATTTGGAGTGTGTTTCTCTCCTTAAGTACTTCAATCTAGCACATGTGTGATTGGATCTAGTTGATTTGTGTGTTTTCCTCTTGTGTGTTCTTCATGTGTTTGTTGTGTTCTTCGGGAATCCACCTCCAAATCATGAAAGATCGGCCCTAGAGTTCCACCCTACATCAGGGTGGGGCCTGATACGTCTCCAACGTATCTATATTTTTTGATTGTTCCATGCTATTATATTACCCGTTTTGGATGTTTATGGGCTTTACTTTACACTTTTATATCATTTTTGGGACTAACCTACTAACCGGAGGCCCAGCTCGAATTTCTATTTTCTTTGCCTATTTCAGTGTTTCGAAGAAAAGGAATATCAAATGGAGTCCAAATGGAATGAAACCTTCGGGAGCGATCTTTTTGGAACAAACGCAATCGAGGAGACTTGGAGTGGACATCAAGAAGCAGCCAAGGCGGCCACGAGGCAGGAGGGTGCGCCCCCCACCCTCGTGGGCCCGTCGTGGCTCCCTGATGTAACATCCCAAATTTTTAATTTGGAATGTTATACATTAGATCATCATTCCATACCATACTTTATTGTTGGGAAGACCCCATCTCCTCACGGATTGGGAAGAACTAGCTACCATTTGTATCGTCTCTTGTTGGATTTGGAGTGTGTTTCTCTCCTTAAGTACTTCGATCTAGCACATGTGTGATTGGATCTAGTTGATTTGTGTGTTTTCCTCTTGTGTGTTCTTCATGTGTTTGTTGTGTTCTTCGGGAATCCACCTCCAAATCGTGAAAGATCGGTCCTAGAGTTCCACCATACATCAGGGTGGGGCCTGATACGTCTCCGACGTATCTATATTTTTCGATTGTTCCATGCTATTATATTACCCGTTTTGGATGTTTATGGGCTTTACTTTACACTTTTATATCATTTTTGGGACTAACCTACTAGCCGGAGGCCCAACTCGAATTGCATTTTTTTGCCTATTTCAGTGTTTCGAAGAAAAGGAATATCAAACGGAGTCCAAATGGAATGAAACCTTCGGGAGCGATCTTTTTGGAACAAATGCAATCCAGGAGACTTGGAGTGGACGTCAAGAAGCAGCCAAGGTGGCCACGAGGCAGGAGGGTGTGCCCCCCACCCTCGTGGGCCCCTCGTGCCTCCCTGATGTAACATCCCAAATTATCAATTTGGAATGTTATACATTAGATCATCATTGCATATCATACTTTATTGCATTTTGGTTTGATCCTAGAAATTTCACGCAACTCAAGGACCCACGGAGAGAGTTGGGGATTTCGTTATTTTCATATTTGAGTTTTCTCAAAATTTTAAAATAGGACCATTTGATTTTAATTATTTTATCTTCGAATATTTCTTTAATCAAAATAAGAGAGAGGGAATAAAATGACTTTCCCAAAATAAAGAAATATTGGGGATTTAATAATAAAATCAAATAAGATTTTATTTCAGAGTGTTATCGCTATTTCATTTGAATTTAGGAAAAATACACGTTTTTCAAAATTGCATTTCAGGCCTAAAAAAATGTTCATCTTGTCCGGCTTATTTTTAGAGGACGGGGAAAATTTATTTCGGGATTTTTGGAGTCCGTTTAGTATTTCTTTTCTTTCTTTTTCTGCACCTCGTAATTATTTTAGAAAAGGGGAAACCGACTTCGGGCCGTACCCGAGCGGGACTCCGCCGGGGGGGGCTTTATAAGCAGGGGGCCCTGCCCCGAAGCCCACACTGCCGCCGAAGCCCACCCGCGCCCCAAACCCTAACCCTAGCCACCGCCCCGCTGCCGCCGTCGCCCGCCGCCCGTCTGCGCCGCCTTAGCCGTCGGACCCCACCACCTCGCCGCCTCGCCGACCGGGTAGCCATTGCTTTTTTATAAAACCAATCGGTTTTTTTAGAACCCTAGATCGTTTTTTAGATTGGTTCGTCGGTTTTCTCAGTTTAGTTATTTAAGGGACGTTCGTCCGTACGTTCATTTTAACGTATGGTTTTCGCCGTTTAGCCGTAGACAGCGAACATTCGTTCGTTAGCCTATTCATCGGTTTTTCTTTTTCTCAGATTGTTTGCGATTATTTCCGATCGTGATTTCTGATCCGATTTTCGTTCTAGTATAACTTTTCGCTCGTTTAGCAGAATCAGGCGATTCAAGCGCCTAGAGTTTCTTCTCGAAACCCTGTTTCCGTTTAACAAAATCAAACAAGTTTTTTCTACTTTAAATTTGACTTAGGTCCAGATTGGTAAACGAAGCTTGTTTCTTTCACCGTTTGAATTTCGTTGCTTCATTTGATTCGATTCTTTTTGCAAACCGGAGTTCTTAAGTTGAACTTTCTGGTTAGATCTCTTATTTGAGTCTTACCAATGCATTAGATGAATGCTTATTGTATGCTTGTTTGTTTGCGACAGAGTACCCGGAGTGCGCAGCTTGCTACTACGAGTCTCTAGGTTTCACGGATCATCAGCAAGCCAAGTAACAGTTTGATCATACCTCTTTACTACCCAGTTTTGTAGCATTAGATCAAATCCTCAGACAATTGCATGATTAGGATCTGATCAATATGTGGGTTATGGGAAGTAGATGAGGTAGTACCTATTGTCCTGTTTATTATCAAACCCTTGGGAGTTACGTCTATGTTTGCTTATATTGCTATGCTATGCTAGTAGACGTGGATTGGGTGAGTGTATTCCATGACAGATGTGAGATTGTTAATTAATGGTTAACTTAAGGTTGCAACTTTAATACACATCTGGGTGGATTGAGGCACCTGGGGAACCTAGTGCTGCCTGTATTTTTTGGACATCCCGGGGTACCATGTGATTCTCCTATGGACCGCCACCCAGGCTCAAAGGGATCATGAGATTATTCATGCTGGAAACTTCCGTGTGCAGCCGCAAGCTACTATGGGCTCTAGCATAGTTGAGTATGTTGTGTGACCTCTTTCAGTGATAGACTAGCAGATGTAGGGGATGTAGGTTGGTACTGTCTACCCAGAGTAAAGAGTTAATGCTTCTGAAAGACTATGTCTCGGTCATCTGTTTCTCAAACACCATGTAGTGCGAGAAATCCAACGGTGGAGATCGAGTCTTGTAGGGAAAAGTGCTCAAATTTCTGTAGAGTGTACAAACTAATCATGGTTAGTCGTGTCCTCGTTTAAGGACGTTTTGAGTATCTAGTACCTGGATTATCATGTGAATCTCATCATGTTACTTAATTTAACTTTGTTGGGTTAATGTTGAAGCTTAATTGGGATTGAGTTGGAGGAACCTTCTCAATGTTTAACAACCACCATGATAGTTAAATAAAATTTATTCCTTTGATGTAGGGAAAATTGGCTTTATGCAAAACTGTAACCATAGAGCTTTCCAGCAGCCATATATGCATGTAGTGATAGCATTATTCTGTTCATTGCTCTCTATGAGTTACATTGCCAGCATATTCTATGTGCTGACCCATTTTCGGGCTGCAACGTTCATGTTGCAGACTTTTCAGACGACGAGTAAGGTTCCTTAGGTCATGGACTTTCACTTAGTGATGTCGTTGGAGTTGATGGAATTGCTTTATCTTCCAAGCCTCCCGCTATTGTCGTTATTAGATGGCCTTAAGCCATATTTATTGTAATAAGTTCTCTTTTGAGACATTCGATGTAATAAGTGTGTGATTGCTACTCTGTTATAAATCCTTCAAGTACTGTGCGTCTCAGCATTATCGATCCAGGGATGACACTGATGCATAGATATCAGACTGTTTGAGGTCTAGTCGCTACAAGATGCTACCAGAGCACACGCTGACTATAGGACACGACCACTAAGTTAAAGCCCTAGATCACTACTCTCTTATCATTTCTGACTCCTCACCTTTTTCTACTCTTTAGGATGGCGGATGCAAGGAACAAGTTCACGCAATCGGATGAAGATACACCCTTTGGATGCCACTTGAAGGAAGTCACTAGGTACCTGAATATCGGAGTGCCAAGCTTCACCGGAACCTACATCACCACTTTACCAGAAGAGGAGCGTTGGATGATTCAAGTTCAAGTTCCAAGAAGGACGTTCATGCCCGTCACTGAGCCCATAGAGTTTTCCTTTGATGCACCAACTCGGAGTCTAGGAAAGAGCATGGCAGCCCACATCACCATGGGACGCATTGGAGAAGTTTACCACAAGGATCTCAAGGATACTATTTACCAGATTTGTGGGCGCCGAGATGAGAAATGGGGGATGATCAGCACCAGGAAGGATAGATCAATTGCAGCTTTTATCCAGGAGTTAAACGAGCACATTCGTCGCTAGGAGAACCAGATTTGCACAGGCATGATAGATCTGAACAAGGCAATGACCAAGATCACGGAGCTGGAGGAAGAACTTAAGTCTACACGCGATGGATATAAGGAGGAAATGACGAGACTCGTGGAGAAGAATGATGATCTGAAGAAGAAGCTAAAAGTATTTATGGGATTCCCCTCGACTGGAGGAGAAGACGATGATTGCACTTGCCCGGAGATCTACATCATCATCGACGACACCGATTTGGACCCCAACGATAGCGATGATGACTTTGTTGATGAGGCTAGAGCAGATATCATGGAGTCCTCGATCAATCAATTTTTTTAGTCGACCACCATAACAGTAGTAGTATTCCCCTTGTATATAGTATAGTCCAAGCACTTTTGTAACGATATCTAGACCGTTGTATGCCCTTGTTTGAATTGATTGAAGTGATATTGATTGTGTTTGTCTCATGTGCATATGGGTAGTGTTTTCTCTCTAGACCTTATTCTATTCTATATTCTCATCTTTTCTAAACCCTCAGATGCCTCCGAGACGTGACAATGGATTTGCTTCCCACCAGAGCTCACTCAGTTGATCCAGCAGCAGAATGCATTGACGCAGATACTAGTCCAGAATCAGAATCAGGGGAACAACAACAACAACAACAACAACAACCCACCACCACCACCACCTGTTGATCACTTAGCCCGTTTCTTGAGGCTGAATCCGTCGGTGTTCTCCAGTTGCACCGAGATGATAGTTGCAGATGATTGGCTCCGCAAGATGGGAAGGGAGTTGACCACTGCAGGATGCACAGATGCGGAGAAGGTGCGTTTTGCCGCACATCAGCTTGATGGACCCGCAGCATCATGGTGGGAGAATTTCACGGCCACTTATCCTATCGACACTTTCACATGGGACCAGTTTCCACAGGCTTTCAGTACTGCCAATTTTTCAGCAGGAACTATGGCCATGAAGAAGCGTGAGTTTCGTAACTTGCGCCAAGGAGGACGTACAGTTGGCCAGTACATGGATGATTTTAGTAAGCTAGTGCTATGCTCCGGATGACGTTGCTACGGATGCAGCTAAGTAGGAGAAGTTTCTAGAAGGACTGAATGACGAGCTAAGCATGCAGTTGATGCTGGCAACCTTCAACAACTACTAGGAGTTGGTAGACCGAGCTCTCATGATTGAAGGGAAGCAGTAGTAGATTGACAGCCGCAAGAGAAAGTATGGACAAGGGAAGTACAGTTCTGGAGCTCAGCAGAAGCCTCGTTTTACACCGAACTCGGGAGGACCTTTTCAGCATACCCATGGAGGTCACAACCATAATGGAGAGAGTTCTCACAACCATATTGGCCCCAAGAATGGTAATTGGAATGGAGGAAGCAACGGACAGAACCGTACCAACCCATCAACACCAGCCAAGAGGGATCTAAGCCACATTACCTGTTTCAAGTGTTAGAAGACTGGACATTATGCCACTGAATGTCCTGAAGCTAAGAATGGAAATGGCAATGGAATATCTGGGAAGAAGCCTAACCCTTTCAACAGGGGACAGGTGGAACCACGTTAGCGTGGAGGAGGTTGAAGCCCAGCCCGATGCAGTAATAGGTAAGTTTTTGGTTAAGTCATTTACTGCAATCGTTCTTTTTTATACTGGTGCATCACATTCATACATATCAAGGGGATTTGTAGATAAGTATAAACTGCGAACCCAAGCCCTTAGGTCACCCATGTTAGTAACCTCACCGGGAGCAGAGTATATGGCTAGTCTGGTGTGATCGGTTAACATTAAGGATTGGTAACTATGTGTTCCCCTCAGACCTAATAGTATTGGAGTCGCAAGGACTGGATGTGATATTAGGCATGGATTGGTTATCGAAGTATGGAGGGAACATTGAATGCGCTAGTAAGTCGATTTTGCTTACCACCCCAGAAGGAAGGATGATCAAGTATGTATCCCGGCATGTGCCCAAGAGGACTCAAGTGAATCCCTTATCAGTAGTTGTATAGGAGGAAGTACAAGTGGTGAAGGATTTCCCTGACGTATTTCCAGAGGAGTTGCCAGGCATGCCACCGGAGAGAGACATTGAGTTTTTGATAGAGCTTTTTCCAGGCACAGGGCGAATATCTAAGAGACCGTATAGGATGCCCGCAAAAGATTTGGAGGAAATTAAGAAGCAGATTAAGGAGTTACTGGATAAAGGCTATATCCGCCCAAGTTCGTCACCTTGGGGATCACCAGTGCTTCTAGTGGAGAAGAAGGATGGATCATTGAGGATGGTTGTTGATTATCGAGGATTGAATAAAGTGACAATCAAGAACAAGTACCCACTACCGATGATCAATGATCTGTTTGACCAGTTGCAAGGAGCTAAGGTATTTTCCAAGATCGATCTGCGATCAGGATACCACCAGCTGAAGATTCGAGAGCAGGATATACATAAGACAGCTTTTACCACCAGGTATGGGCTATATGAGTACACTGTTATGTCATTTGGTCTGACTAACGCACCTGCCTATATCATGAACATGATATACAAGGTGTTTATGGAGTTTCTGGATAAGTTCATCATGGTGTTCATTGATGATATTTTGGTCTACTCGAAGAATGAAGAGGAGCATAAGGAACATTTGCATTTGGTACTTGGGAAGCTCAGAGAACATCAGTTATATGCCAAGTTCAGCAAGTCCGAGTATTGGTTGAAGGAAGTTGGATTCCTCTGACATGTTATATCCGGAGAAGGAATAGTAGTAGACCCCACCAAAGTTGTCACTGTGACAAATTGGGAAGCACCCACGTCAGTTGGAGAGATCCGGAGTTTCCTTGGACTTGCAGGATACTACCGAAGGTTCATTGAGAATTTCTCGAAGATTGCAAAACCCATGACGGAGTTGTTGAAGAAGGACACCAAGTTCAAAAGGACTAAGGAATGTGAGGCTAGTTTTCAGGAGCTGAAGAAACGTTTGGTTACATCACTGATGTTGATTCTGCCAGATCAGCGCAAGGATTATGAAATATATTGCGACACTTCTCGTCGAGGACTTGGAGCAGTGCTTATGCAGGAAGGAAGAGTCGTTTCGTATGCCTCACGATAGCTTAAGCCCCATGAGTTGAATTATGCCACACATGATTTGGAGTTAGCAGCCGTAGTACATGCGTTGAAGACATGGAGACATCTTCTCATCGGAAACCATTGTGAGGTGTACACGGATCACAAGAGTTTGAAGTACATCTTCACACAGAAGGAGTTGAATCTCAAGCAAAGGAGATGGTTGGAGCTCATAAAAGATTATGATATGAGATTGCATTATCACTCCGGAAAGGCTAACGTAGTAGCCGATGCGTTGAGCCGCAAGAGCCATGTCAACACACTCTTGACCGGAGAGTTACCAAAGGAACTAGCCGAGGATCTTCGTGAGCTATGCTTGGAGATAGTTCCGAGAGGCTATGTAGCAGCATTGGAGATTCAGTCTACTTTGATGGATAAGATCAGAGAAGCTCAGAAGACAGATAAGGAGATTGCCAAGATAAAGGAGAAGATGAGCAAAGGAAAAGCTAAGGGATTTCGTGAGGATGAGCACGATACCTTATGGTTTGAGGACCGCGTTTATGTGCCCAACGACCCGGAGATTAGGAAGTTGATTCTGCAAGAGGCCCATGATTCACCGTATATGATTCACCTAGGAAATACCATGATGTATCTGGATTTGAAGTACACTTTCTGGTGGACCGGAATGAAGAAGGATATTGTGGAGTATGTAGCAATTTGTGATGTATGTCAGAGAGTGAAGGCAGAACATCAGAAGCCAGCAGGATTGCTACAGCCATTGCAGATACCCGAATGGAAGTGGGATAAGCTAGGCATGGATTTTATTACGGGATTTCCCAGGACTCATTCAGGCTATGACTCAATATGGGTTGTAGTCGATCGTTTGACGAAGGTAGCTCATTTCATCCCAGTGAAGACCACTTACACAAGTGCTAAGTTGGCAAAGATATACATGACCAAGATCATATGTCTGCATGGAGTTCCGAGGACCATTGTATCAGACAGAGGAACCCAGTTTACCTCAAAGTTCTGGAATTAGTTGCATGAAACTTTTGGTACCAGGCTAGAGTTCAGTACAGCCTTTCATCCACAGATAGATGGATAGACCGAGAGAGTCAATCAGATCTTGGAGGACATGCTGAGAGCTTGTGCGGTAGATTATGGATCTAGTTGGGACGACAATTTGCCATATGCAAAGTTCTCTTACAACAACAGTTATCAATCTAGTTTGAAGATGGCCCCTTTCCAAGCTTTGTACGGAAGGAGGTGCAGGACACCGTTGTAGTGGGATGAAGTTGGAGACCGTCAGTTGTTTGGACCAGATATGATCAAGGAGTCTGAAAAGAAGGTTAAGCTAATTCGCGATAGGCTCAAGGTAGCCCAGTCCAGGCAGAAGAGCTATGCAGATTCTAAATGCAAGGAGACAGTTTACGAAGTCGGAGACAGAGTTTATCTTCGTATGTCCCCACTTCGAGGAGTTAAGCGTTTTGGTGTTAAGGGAAAGTTAGCGCCACGTTTTGTGGGACCATACAAAGTTTGCGAGCGTATGGGAGAAGTTGCTTACAAGTTAGAATTGCCCGAAGGATTGTCAGGAGTTCATGATGTGTTCCACGTTTCCCAGTTGAAGAAGTGCCACGCAGAGATGGCTGATATACCGCTGAGACATACAGTGCCACTAGAAGCGATTCAGTTGGACAGCGATTTGACCTATGAGGAGAAACCAGTTAAGATTCTCGAGTTTGCCAGCCGAGTGACGCGCAGCAAGGTTATTAAGTTTTGCAAAGTTTAGTGGAGCCACCATACTGAGGATGAAGCAACCTGGGAGCGAGAGGAAGATCTACTGAAGGACCAGCCCCACCTATTTTCTAGCCAACCCGAATCTCGAGGGCGAGATTCATCTTAAGGGGGGTAGGTTTGTAAAATCCCAAATTATCAATTTGGAATGTTATACATTAGATCATCATTGCATATCATACTTTATTGCATTTTGGTTTGATCCTAGAAATTTCACGCAACTCCAGGACCCACGGAGAGAGTTGGGGATTTCGTTATTTTCATATTTGAGTTTTCTCAAATTTTGAAAATAGGATAATTTGATTTTAATTATTTTATCTTCAAATATTTCTTTTATCAAAATAAGAGAGAGGGAATAAAATGACTTTCCCAAAATAAAGAAATATTGGGGATTTAATAATAAAATCAAATAAGATTTTATTTCGGAGTTTTATTGCTATTTTATTTGAATTTAGGAAAAATACGCATTTTTCGAAATTGCATTTTAGGCCCAAATAAATGTTCATCTTGTCCGTCTTAATTTTAGAGGATGGGGAAAATTTATTTCAGGATTTTTGGAGTCCGCTTAGTATTTCTTTTCTTTCTTTTTCCGCATGTCGTAATTTTTTTTTAAAAAAAAGGGGGAAACCGACTCCGGGCCGTTCGGCGGGACTCACCTGGGGTCTTTATAAGCCGGGGGCCCCCTGCCCCGAAGCCCACCCTCGCCCCAAACCCTAACCCTAGCCGCCCGCTCTCGTGCACGCTGCCCGCCACGCCGAGCCATGGGACCCGCCGCCTCGGCGGAGACCTCGCCGGACCCGAGGTAGCCGCCGCCGGGTTTTTTATGAAACCGATCTGGTTTTTTTAGAACCCTAGATCCTTTTTTAGATTGGTTCGTCGGTTTTCTCGGTTTAGTTATTTAATGGACGTTCGTCCGTACGTTCGTTTTAACGAACGTTTTTCGTCGTTTAGCCACAGACAGCGAACGTCCGTTCGTTAGCTTGTTCGTCCGTTTTTCTTTTTCTCGGATTTTTCACGATTATTTCCGATCGCGATTTCTAATCCGATTTTCGTTCTAGTATATCTTTTTGCTCGTTTATCGGAATCAGGCGATTCAAGCGCCTAGAGTTTCATACCGAAACCCTCTTTCCGTCTAACCAATTCAAACAAGTTTTTGCTACTTCAAAACTTGACTTAGGTCCATATTAGTAAATGAAGCCTGTTTCTTTCGCCGTTTGAGTTTCGTTGCTTCGTTTGATTCGATTCTTTTTGCAAACCGGAGTTCTTAAGTTGAACTTTCTGGCTAGATCTCTTATTTGAGTTTTACCTATGCATTAGATGAGTGGTTATTGTATGCTTGTTTGTTTGTGATAGAGTACCCGGAGTGCGCAGCTTGCTACTACGAGTCTCTAGGTTTCACGGATCATCAGCAAGGCAAGTAACACTTTGATCATACCTCTTTACTACCCAGTTTTATTGCATTAGATCAAATCCTCAAACAATTGCATGATTAGGATTTGATTAATATGTGGGTTTTCGGAAGTAGATGGGGTAGTACCTATTGTCCTGTTCATTATCAAACCCTTGGGAGTTACGTCTACGTTTGCTTATATTGCTATGCTATGCTAGTAGACGTGGATTGGGTGAGTGTATTCCATGACAGATATGAGATTGTTAATTAATGGTTAACTTAAGGTGTCAAGTTTAATACATATCTGGGTGGATTGAGGCACCTGGGGAACCCAGTGTTGCCTGTATTTTTTGGAAATCCCGGGGTACCGTGTGATTCTCCTATGGACCACCACCCAGGCTCAAAGGGATCATGAGATTATTCATGCTGGAAACTTCCGTGTGCAGCCGCAAGCTACTATGGGCTCTAGCATAGTTGAGTATGTTGTGTGACCTCTTTGAGTGGTAGACTAGCAGATGTTGGGGATGTACGTTCGTACTGTCTACCCAGAGTAAAGAGTTAATGCTTCTGAAAGACTATGTCTCGGTCATCCGTTTCTCAAACACCATGTAGTGCGAGAAATCCAACGGGGGAGATCTAGTCTTGCGGGAAAAAGTGCGCAAACCTCTGCAGAGTGTACTAACTAATCATGGTTAGCCGTGCCCCCAGTTATGGACGTTTTGAGTATCTACTACCTGGATTATCATGTGAATCTCATCATGTTACTTAATTTAATTTTGTTGGGTTAATGTTGAAGCTTAATTGGAATTGAGTTGGAGGAACCTTCTCAATGTTTAACAACCACCATGATAGTTAAATAAAATTTATTCCTTTGATGTAGGGAAAATTGGCTTTATGCAAAACTGTAAACATAGAGCTTTCCACCAGCCATATATGCATGTAGTGATAGCATTATTCTGTTCATTACTCTCTATGTGTTACGCATATTCCATGTGCGGACCTGTTTTCGGGCTGCAACATTCATGTTGCAGACTTTTCAGACGAGAAGTAAGGTGCCTTAGGTCGTGGTCTTTCACTCAGTGATGTAGTTGGAGTTGATGGACTCGCTTTATCTTCCAAGCCTTCTGTTGTTATCGTTATTAGATGGCCTTAAGCCATTTTATTGTAATAAGTTCTCTTTTGATACATTCGATGTAATAAGTGTGTGATTGCTACTTTGTTATAAATCCATCAAGTATTGTGCGTGTTAGCATTACCAATCCAAGGATGACACTGATGCACAGAAATCAGACTGTTTGAGGTCTGGTCGCTAGAAGATGGTATCGGAGCAGACGCTGACTGTAGGACACGACCACTAAGCCAAAGCCCTAGATCACTACTCTCTTCTCATTTCTGACTCCTCACCTTTTTCTACTCTTTAGGATGGCGGATCCAAGGAACAAGTTCATGCAACCGGATGAAGATACACCCTTTGGACGCCACTTGAAGGAAGTCACTAGGTACCTGAATATCGGAGTGCCAAGCTTCACCGGAACCTACATCACCACTTTACCAGAAGAGGAGCGTTGGATGATTCAAGTTCAAGTTCCAGGAAGGACGTTCATGCCCGTCACTGAGCCCATAGAGTTTCCTTTGATGCACCAACCTAGAGTCTAGGAAAGAGCATGGCAGCCCACATCACCATTGGATGCATTGGAGAAGTTTACCACAAGGATCTCAAGGATACTATTTACCAGATTTGTGGGCGCCGAGATGAGCAATGGGGGATGATCCGCACCAGGAAGGATAGATCAATTGCAGCTATCATCCAGGAGTTAAACCAGCACATTCGTCACCAGGAGAACTAAATCTGCGCAGGCATGATAAATCTGAAGAAAGCAATGACCAAGATCATGGAGCTGGAGGAAGAACTTAAGTCTACACGCGATGGATATGAGGAGGAAATCACGACACTCATGGACAAGAATGATGATTTGAAGAAGAAGCTAAAAGTATTTACGGGATTCCCCGCGACTGGAGGAGAAGACGATGATTGCACTTGCCCGGAGAACTACGTCATCATCGACGACACCGATTCGGACCCCAACGATAGCAATGATGACTTTGTTGATGAAGCTGGAGCAGATATCATGGAGTCTTCGACCGATCATTTTTTCTAGTCGACCACCATAACAGTAGTAGTATTCCCCCATGTATATAGTATAGTCTGTGCACTTTTGTAACGAAAGCTAGTCCGTTGTATGCCCTTGTTCAAATTGATTGAAGTGATATTGATTGTGTTTGTCTCATGTGCATATGGGTAGTGTTTTCTCGCTAGACCTTGTTCTATTCTGTATTCTCATCTTTTCTGAACCCTCAGATGCCTCGGAGACGTGACAATGGATTTGCTTTGCCACCGGAGCTCACTCGGTTGATCCAGCAGCAGAATGCATTGATGTAGATAGTAGTCCAGAATCAGAATCAGGGGAACAACAACAACAACAACCCACCACCACCACCTGTTGATCACTTAGCCTGTTTCTTGAGGCTGAATCCGCCGGTGTTCTCCAGTAGCACCGTGCCGATAGTTGCAG
Source organism: Aegilops speltoides (assembly GCA_021437245.1). Taxonomy (NCBI): domain Eukaryota; kingdom Viridiplantae; phylum Streptophyta; class Magnoliopsida; order Poales; family Poaceae; genus Aegilops; species Aegilops speltoides. The sequence continues at coordinate 238,118,915 of CM038146.1, read as the reverse complement.
ATGATTGGCTCCGCAAGATGGGAAGGCAGTTGACCACTGCAGGATGCACAGATGCGGAGAAGGTGCGTTTTGCCGCACATCAGCTTGATGGACCCGCAGCATCATGGTGGGAGAATTTCACAGCCACTTATCCTATCGACACTATCACATGGGACCAGTTTCAGCAGGCTTTTCGTACTGCCTATGTTTTAGCAGGAGCTATGGCCATGAAGAAGTGTGAGTTTCGTAACTTGCGCCAAGGAGGACGTACAGTTGGCCAGTATATTGATGATTTTAGTAAGCTAGCGCCTTATGCTCCGGATGACATTGCTACAGATGCAGCTAAGCAGGAGAAGTTTTGGAAGGACTGAATGATGAGCTGAGCATGCAGTTGATGGTGGAAACCTTCAACAACTACCAGGAGTTGGTAGAGCGAGCTCTCATGATTGAAGAGAAGCAGCAGCAGATTGATAGCCGCAAGAGGAAGTATGGACAAGGGAAGTACAATTCTGGAGCTCAGCAGAAGCCTCGTTTTACCCCGAACATGGGAGGACCTTTTCAGCATACCCATGGAGGTCACAACCATAATGGAGGGAGTTCGCACAACCATAGTGGCTCCAAGAATGGTAATGGGAATGGAGGAAGCAATGGACAGAACCGTACCAACCCATCAACACCAGCCAAGAGGGATCTAAGCCACATTACCTGTTTCAAGTGTTAGAAGACTGGACATTATGCCACTGAATGTCCTGAAGCTAAGAATGGAAATGGCAATGGAAGCTCTGGGAAGAAGCCTAACCCTTTCAACAGGGGACAGGTGAACCATGTTAGCGTGGAGGAGGTTGAAGCCCAGCCCGATGCAGTAATAGGTAAGTTTTTGGTTAAGTCATTTATTGCAATCGTTCTTTTCGATACTGGTGCATCACATTCATACATATCAAGGGTATTTGTGGATAACTATAAACTGCCAAACCAAGCTCTTAGGTCACCCATGTTAGTGACCTCGCCACGAGCAGAGTATATGGCTAGTCTATGGTGTGATCGGTTACCATTAAGGATTGGTAACTATGTGTTCCCCTCAGACCTAATAGTATTGGAGTCGCAAGGACTGGATGTGATATTAGGCATGGATTGGTTATCGAAATATGGAGGGAACATTGAATGCGCCAGTAAGTCGATTTTGCTTACCACCTAGAAGGAAGGAGGATCAAATATGTATGCCGGCATGTGCCCAAGAGGACTCAAGTGAATTCCTTATCAGGAGTTGTACAGGAGGAAGTACCAGTGGTGAAGGATTTCCCTGACATATTTCTAGAGGAGTAGCCATGCATGCCACCGGATAGAGACATTGAGTTTTTGGTTGAGCTTTTGCCAGGCACAGGGCCATTATCTAAGAGACCGTACAAGATGCCTGCAAAAGATTTGGAGAAAATTAAGAAGCAGATTAAGGAGTTACTGGATAAAGGCTATATCCGCCCAAGTTCATCACCTTGGGGTCACCAGTGCTTCTAGTGGAGAAGAAGGAAGGATCATTGAGGATGGTTTTATATACGAGGATTGAATGAAGTGACAATGAAAACAAGTACCCACTGCCGATGATCAATGATCTGTTTGACCGGTTGCAAGGAGTAAGGTATTTTCCAAGATCGATCTGCGATTAGGATACCACTAGCTGAAGATTCGAGGGCAGGATATACCTAAGACAGCTTTTACCACCAGGTACGGTCTATATGAGTACACCGTTATGTCATTTAGTCTGACTAACGCACCTGCCTATTTCATGAACATGATGAACAAGGTGTTTATGGAGTTTCTGGATAAGTTCGTCGTGGTGTTCTTTGTTGATATTTTGGTCTACTCGAAGAATGAAGAGGAGCATAAGGAACATTTGCATTTGGTACTTGGGTAGCTTAGAGAACATCAGTTATATGCCAAGTTTAGCAAGTGTGAGTTTTGGTTGAAGGAAGTTCGATTCTTCGGACATGTTATATCCGGAGAAGGAATAGTAGTAGACCCCACCAAAGTTGTCACCGTGACAAATTGGGAAGCACCCACGTCAGTTGGAGAGATCCGGAGTTTCCTTGGACTCGCTGGATACTACCGGAGGTTCATTGAGAATTTCTCGAAGATTGCAAAACCCATGACAAAGTTGTTGAAGAAGGACAGCAAGTTCAAATGGACGGAGGAATGTGAGGCTAGTTTTCAGGAGCTGATGAAACCTTTGGTTACATCACCTATGTTGATTCTGCCAGATCAGCGCAAGGATTATGAAGTATATTGCGACGGTTCTCGTCGAGGACTTGGAGCAGTGCTTATGCAGGAGGGAAGAGTCGTTTCGTATGCCTCACGACAGCTTAAGCCCCATGAGTTGAATTATGCCACACATGATTTGGAGTTAGCAGCCGTAGACATGGAGACATTTTCTCATCGGAAACCATTGTGTGGTGTACACGGATCACAAGAGTTTGAAGTACATCTTCACACAGAAGGAGTTGAATCTCAGGCAAAGGAGATGGTTGGAGCTCATAAAAGATTATGATATGACATTGCATTATCACCCCGGAAAGGCTAACGTAGTATCCGATGCGTTGAGCTGCAAGAGCCATGTCAACACACTCTTGACCGGAGAGTTACCAAAGGAACTAGCCGAGGATCTTCGTGAGCTATGCTTGGAGATAGTGCCGAGAGGCTATGTAGCAGCATTGGAGATTCAGTCTACTTTGATGGATAAGATCAGAGAAGCTCAGAAGACAGATAAGGAGATTGCCGAGATAAAGGAGAAGATGAGCAAAGGAAACGCTAAGGGATTTCATGAGGATGAGCATGATACCTTATGGTTTGAAGATTGCGTTTATGTGCCTAACGACCCGGAGATCAGGAAGTTGATTCTGCAAGAGGCCCATGATTCACCATATTCGATTCACCCAGGAAATACCAAGATGTATCTGGATTTGAAGGACACTTTCTGGTGGACCGGACAGAAGAAGGATATTGCGGAGTATGTAGCAATTTGTGATGTATGTCAGAGAGTGAAGGCAGAACATCAGAAGCCAGCAGGATTGCTACAGCCATTTCTGATACCCGAATGGAAGTGGGATAAGCTAGGCATGGATTTTATTACGGGATTGCCCAGGATTCATTCAGGCTATGACTCAATATGGGTTGTAGTCGATCATTTAACGAAGGTAGCTCATTTTATCCCAGTAAAGACCACTTACACAAGTGCTAAGTTGGCAAAGATATACATGACCAGGATCGTATGTCTGCATGGAGTTCCGAGGACAATTGTATTAGATGGAGGAACCGAGTTTACCTCAAAGTTCTAGAATCAGTTGCATGAAACTTTGGGTACCTGGCTAGAGTTCAGTACAACCTTTCATCCGCAGACAGATGGACAGACCGAGAGAGTCAATCAGATCCTGGAGGACATGCTGAGAGCTTGTGCGCTAGATTATGGATCTAGTTGGGACAACAATTTGCCATATGCAGAGTTCTCTTACAACAACAATTATCAATCCAGTTTGAAGATGGCCCCTTTTGAAGCTTTGTACGAAAGGAGGTGCAGGACACCGTTGTTGTGGGATGAAGTTGGAGACCGTCAGTTGTTTGGACCAGATTTGATCAAGGAGTCTGAAAAGAAGGTTAAGCTAATTCACGATAGGGTCAAGGTAGCCTAGTCCAGGCAGAAGAGCTATGCAGATTCTAAATGCAAGGAGACAGTTTACGAAGTCGGAGACAGAGTTTATCTTCGTGTGTCCTCACTTCGAGGAGTTAAGCATTTTGGTGTTAAGGGAAAGTTAGCGCCATGTTTTGTGGGACCATACAAAGTTTTGGAGTGTATGGGAGAAGTTGCTTACAAGTTGGAATAGCCCGAAGGATTGTCAGGAGTTCATGATGTGTTGCACGTTTCCCAGTTGAAGAAGTGCCACACAGAGATGGCTGATATACCGCTGAGAGATACAGTGCCACTGGAAGTGATTCAGTTGGACAGCGATTTGACCTATGAGGACTCGAGTTTGCCAGCCGAGTGACGCGCAGCAAGGTTATCAAGTTTTGCAAAGTTTAGTGGAGCCACCATACTGAGGATGAAGCCAACTGGGAGCGAGAGGAAGATCTACTAAGGGACCACCCTCACCTATTTTCTAGCCAACCCGAATCTCGAGGGCGAGATTCATCTTAAGGGGGGTAGGTTTGTAACATCCCAAATTTTCAATTTGGAATGTTATACATTAGATCATCATTGCATATCATACTTTATTGCATTCTGGTTTGATCCTAGAATTTCACGCAACTCAAGGACCCACGGAGAGAGTAGGGGATTTCGTTATTTTCATATCTGAGTTTTCTCAAATTTTGAAAATAGGGTCATTTGATTTTAATTATTTTATCTTCGAATATTTCTTTAATCAAAATTAGAGAGAGGGAATAAAATGACTTTCCCAAAATAAAGAAATATTTGGGATTTAATAATAAAATCAAATAAGATTTTTATTTCGGAGTTTTATAGCTATTTTATTTGAATTTAGGAAAAATACGTGTTTTTCAAAATTGCATTTTAGGCCCAAATAAATGTTCATCTTGTCCGGCTTATTTTTAGAGGATGGGGAAAGTTTATTTCTGGATTTTTTTGAGTCTGTTTAGTATTTCTTTTCTTTCTTTTTCTGCACGTCGTAATTATTTAAAAAAAAGGGGTAACCGACTCCGGGCCGTACCTGAGTGGGACTCACTTGGGGATTTATAAGTCGGGCCCCCGCCTGAAGCCCACACCGCGCCAAGCCCACCGCGCCCAAACCCTAACCCTAGCCGCCGCCCATTGCCGCCGCCGCCCGCCGCCCACGCCACCGCCGCCACCGCCGCGCGCCCGCTGCCGGAGCACGCGGACCCCACCGCCACCTCGCCACCTCGCCGGACCCGAGGTAGCCGCCGCCAGTTTTTTCTATAAAATCGATGGGTTTTTTAGAACCATAGATCCTTTTTTAGAACGGTTCGTTGGTTTTCTTGGTTTAGTTATTTAACGGATGTTCATCCGTACGTTCGTTTTAACAAACGGTTTTCTTCATTAGGCGGAGATAGCGAACGTTCATTCGTTAGCCAGTTCGTCCGTTTTTCTTTTTCTCGGATTTTTTGCGATTATTTCCGGTCGCAATTTCTGATCCGATTTTCGTTCTAGTATAACTTTTCGCTCGTTTATCGGAATCAGGCGATTCAAGCGCCTCGAGTTTCGTCTCGAAACCCTCTTTCCGTTTAACCAACTCAAACAAGTTTTTGCTACTGTAAAATTTGACTTAGGTCAAGATTAGTAAATGAAGCTTATTTCTTTCGCCGTTTGAGTTTCATTGCTTCGTTTGATTCGATTCTTTTTGCAAACCAGAGTTCTTAAGTTGATCTTTCTGGTTAGATCTCTTATTTGTGTTTTACCTATGCATTAGATGAGTGCTTATTGTATGCTTGTTTGTTTGCGATAGAGTACCAGGAGTGCGCAACTTGGTACTACGAGTCTCTAGGTTTCACGGATCATCAGCAAGGCAAGTAACACTTTGATCATACCTCTTTACTACCCAGTTTTATTGCATTAGATCAAATCCTCAAATAGTTGCACGATTAGGATTTGATTAATATCTGGGTTTTGGGAAGTAGATGAGGTAGTACCTATTGTCTTGTTTATTATCAAACCCTTGGGAGTTACGTCTACGTTTGCTTATATTGCTATGCTATGCTAGTAGACATGGATTGGGTGAGTGTATTCCATGATAGATGTGAGATTGTTAATTAATGGTTAACTTAAGGTGGCAAGTTTAATACACATCTGGGTGGATGAGGCACCTGGGGAACCCAGTGTTGCCTGTATTTTTTGGAAATCCCGGGGTACCGTGTGATTCTCCTATGGACCGCCACCGAGGCTAAAAGGGATCATGAGATTATTCATGCTGGAAACTTCCGTGTGCAGCCGCAAGCTACTATGGGCTCTAGCATAGTTGAGTATGTTGTGTGACCTCTTTCAGTGGTAGACTTGCAGATGTAGGGGATGTAGGTTGGTACTGTCTACCCAGAGTAAAGAGTTAATGCTTCTGAAAGACTATGTCTCGGTCATCCTTTTCTCAAACACCATGTAGTGCGAGAAATCCAACGGAGGAAATCGAGTCTTGCGGGGAAAAGTGCGCAAACCTCTGCATAGTGTACAAACTAATCATGGTTAGCCATGTCCCCGGTTATGGACGTTTTGAGTATCTAGTACCTGGATTATCATGTGAATGTCATCATGTTAGTTAATTTAATTTGTTGGGTTAATGTTGATGCTTAATTGGGATTGAGTTGGAGGAACCTTCTCAATGTTTAACAACCACCATGATAGTTAAATAAAATTTATTCCTTTGATGTATGGAAAATTGGCTTTATGCAAAACTCTAACCATAGAGCTTTCCACCAACCATATATGCATGTAGTGATAGCATTATTCTGTTCATTACTATCGATGTGTTACATTGCCAGCATATTCTATGTGCTGACCCGTTTTTGGGCTGCAACATTCATGTGGCAGACTTTTCAGACGACGAGTAAGGTGCCTTAGGTCATGGTCTTTCACTCAGTGATGTTGTTGGAGTTGATGGACTCGCTTCATCTTCCAAGCCTTCCGTTGTTATCGTTATTAGATGGCCTTAAGCCATATTTATTGTAATAAGTTCTCTTTTGAGACATTCGATGTAATAAGTGTGTGATTGCTACTCTGTTATAAATCCTTGAAGTACTGTGCATGTCAGCATTACCAATCCAGGGATGACGCTGATGCACAGAGATCAGACTGTTTGAGGTCTGGTCGCTACACCTGACCAACCTCCTTCGCGTATATATATCCACGTACCCTGAAAACATCCATGAGCACCACGAAAAACTATATCCACTGCCGCAACCTTCTGTATCCGCGAGATCCCATCTTGGAGCCTTCGCCAGCGCCCTGCCGAAGGGGGAATAGACCATGGAGGGCCTCTACATCATTTCCAAGGCCTCACCGATGAGTTGTGAGTAGTTTACCACAGACCTTCGGGTCCATAGTTATTAGCTAGATGGCTTCTTCTCTCTCTTTGAATCTCTATACAAAGTTCTCCTCGATCTTCTTGGAGATCTATTCGATGTAACTCTTTTTGCGGTGTGTTTGTCGAGATCCGATGAATTGTGGGTTTATGATCAAGTTTATCTATGAGAAATATTTGAATCTTCTCTGAATTTGTTTATGTATGATTGGTTATCTTTGCAAGTCTCTTCGAATTATCAGTTTGGTTTGGCCTACTAGATTGATCTTTCTTGCAATAGGAGAAGTGCTTAGCTTTGGGTTCAATCTTGTGGTGTCCTTTCCCAGTGATAGCAGGAGAAGCAAGGCACATATTGTATTTTTGCCATCGAGGATAAAAAGATGGGGTTATATCATATTGCATGAGTTTATCCCTCTACATCATGTCATCTTTCTTAATGCATTACTCTGTTCTTCATGAACTTAATACTCTAGATGCAGGCAGGAGTCGGTCGATGTATGGAGTAATAGTAGTAGATGCAGAATCATTTCGGTCTACTTGTCACGGACGTGATGCCTATATACATGATCATGCCTAGATATTCTCATAACTATGCACTTTTCTATCAATTGCTTGACAGTAATTTGTTCACCCACCGTAATACTTATGCTATTTTGAGAGAAGCCACTAGTGAAACCTATGGCCCCCTGGTCTATCTTTTATCATATAAGTTTCCCATCTACTTTTATTTGCATCTTTACTTTTCAATCTATATCATAAAAATACCAAAAATATTTATCTTATCTTATTATCTCTTTCAGATCTCACTTTCGCAAGTTACCGTGAAGGGATTGACAACCTCTTTATTGCGTTGGTTGCGAGGTTCTTGTTTGTTTGTGTAGGTACGAGGGACTTTTGAGGAGCCTCCTACTGGATTGATACCTTGGTTCTCAAAAACTGAGGGAAATACTTACGCTACTTTGCTGCATCACCCTTTCCTCTTGAAGGGAAAACCAATGCAGTGCTCAAGAGGTAGCAAGAAGGATTTCTGGCACCGTCGTTGGGGAGGTCTTCGCTCAAGTCAAGACATACCAAGTACCCATCACAAACTCATCTCCCTCGCATTACATTATTTGCCATTTGCCTCTCGTTTTCCTCTCCCCCACTTAAACCTTGCCAATTTATTCGCCCTTCTTCTATTTGTCTTGATGTCTTACTTGGCTCGTTTGCTCATTTGGTTGGAATAGTTGTTTATTTATTGCTAAACAGAGAACCTAAGATCTATGGATCATCATCCGCTTGCTAATCTTTTTAAGAGATCCAATTATGATGAACCAATTGCTAGTGAGTTTTGTGCACTAGATTATTTTATGAAGCTTTGCTCGATATTCGCGAATCTGAAAATTATGATGAAGAAATTTATGAAGAGATTCACGATAACTCCTTGAATAAAAAGCATGATTGCAATGATTTTACTATAAATTCTCTTGATGTTAATTGTGCTAATAATATGCAAAACCCTAAGCTTGGGGATGCTAGTTTCGCTATGTCTACTACTTGTTGCAATGATCATGACTGGGGTGATTCTTCTTATAATCTTGAAAATTTATTTAAGCCCCGTGATGAATATGATATTGATAATAGTGTTTGCAATAATATTCAAAGTGGGTTTGGAAGAGTGTCAACTTTAGATCCCACATATTTGGAGTATGTTCAATCTTATGATATTTTTTGATAAAATTGGGTTTGGAGAGGTCATGACTTTAGTTAATGTTAATCCCACTATCTTGGAAGAGTGTCAACTTTGCATGCATGTGGATCGTGTTGAGAATATGTTATGTGATAGCTATTTTGTTGAATTTGCTTATGATCCTACATGTAATTATTATGAGAGAGGAAAATGTGGTTGTAGAAATTTTCATGTTACTAAATTACCTCTCCTCATGTTGAGATTGCTATCATCTTCTTCCTTGCATATGCTAGTTTTTGCTTGCCTTGATAATTTGTTTTCTTATAAAAAATCTATGCATAGGAAGTATGTTAGACTTAAGTGTGTTTGGCACATGTTTTATGATGCTCTCTCTATGCTTCAATTCTTGTCCTTCATGTGAGCATCATTGAAATCTCAATGCCTAGCTAAAAAGGCTCTAAAGAAAAGCGCTTGTTGGGAGACAACCCAATATTTTTACTTGCTGTTATTCAATAAATAATTCATCTAGCTTCTGTTTAGATTTGGTTTTATGTTTTAATTAGTGTCTGTGCCATGTAGAACCTATAGGATAACCTACGGTGATAGTTAATTTGATTCTGCTGAAAAAACAGAAACTTTTGCGCGCACGAGAATAATTTTAATAAATCACAGAAACGTGATTTTTAGTTGATTATTTTTGCAGTAGATCAATAGACAAATTTCCCAGGACTTCCTGTTTTGGTAGGATTTGTAGAGTTCCAGAAGTATTAGAAAGTTACAGATTGCTACAGACTGTTCTATTTTTGACAGATTCTGTTTTTCGTGTGTTGTTTGCTTATTTTGATGCATCTATGGCTAGTATCGAAGGGTATGAACCATAGAGAATTTGGAATACAGTAGGTTTAACACCAATATAAAGAAAGAATGAGTTCATTAAAGTACCTTATGTGGTGGTTTTCTTTCTTGCACTAACGGAGCTCATGAGATTTGCTGTTGAGTTTTGTGTTGTGAAGTTCTCAAGTTTTGGGTAAAGATTTGATGGACTATGGAATAAGGAGTGGCAAGAGCCTAAGCTTGGGGATGCCCATGGCACCCCAAGATAATCCAAGGACAACCAAAATCCTAAGCTTGGGGATGCCCCGGAAGGCATCCCCTCTTTCGTCTTCGTTTATCGGTAACTTTACTTGGAGCTATATTTTTATTCACCGCATGATATGTGTCTTGCTTGGAGCGTCTTGTATGATATGAGTCTTTGCTTTTTAGTTTACCACAATCATCCTTGCTGTACACACCTTTTGGGAGAGACACACATGATTTGGAATTTATTAGATTACTCTATGTACTTCACTTATATCTTTTGAGCTAGATAGTTTTGCTCTATGTGCTTCACTTATACTTTTTAGAGCACGGCGGTGGCTTGATTTTGGAGAAATTGTTGATCTCTCATGCTTCACTTATATTATTTTTAGAGTCTTTTAGAACAGCATGGTATTTTCTATGGTTATAAAATTGGTCCTAGAATGATGGGCAACCAAGTTGGGTGTAATAAAAACTATCATAGAAAGTGAATTGGATGCTATGATCAATTTGATGCTTGATAATTGTTTTGAGATATAGAGGTGGTGATATTAGAGTCATGTTAGTTGGGTAATTGTGAATTTAAAGAATACTTGTGTTGAAGTTGGCAAGTCCCATAGCATGCATGTATGGTAAAAGTTGTGTACCAAATTTATTGCATGGAGTGCTCTTTTGATTGCCTTCCTTATGTGTGGAGGTCAGGGGCTCGCGATGGTTAACTCCTGCCAACCTCCCCCCTAGGAGCATGCGTAGTAGTACTTTGCTTCGAGGGCTAATAAAACTTTTGCAATAAGTATATGAGTTCTTTATGACTAATGTGAGTCCATGGATTATACGCACACTTACCTTTCCATCATTGCTAGCCTCTTCGGTACCGTGCATTGCCCTTTCTCGCCTTGAGAGTTGGTGTAAACTTCGCCAGTGCATCCAAACCCCGTGATATGATACTCTCTATCACACATAAACCTCCTTATATATTCCTCAAAATAGCCACCATACCTACCTATTATGGCATTTCCATAGCCATTCCGAGATATATTGCCATGCAACTTTCCACCGTTCCATTTATCATGACACGCATCATCATTGTCATATTGCCTTGCATGATCATGTAGTTGACATAGTATTTGTGGCAAAGCCACCTTGCATAATTTTTCATACATGTCACTCTTGATTCATTGCTATCCCGGTACACCGCCGGTGGCATTCATATAGAGTCATATCTTGTTCTAGTTTCGAGTTGTAATTCATGAGTTGTAAATAAATAGAAGTGTGATGATCATCATTATTAGAGCATTGTCCCTTATAAAAAAAGAAAGGTCAAAGAAAAAAAGAAAAAGAAAAAAGAAAGGCCAAATAAAAAAAGAAAGGCCCAAAAAAAGAAAAAAAAGGGGGGGTGGGGACAATGTTACTATCCTTTTACACACTTGTGCTTCAAAGTAGCACCATGTTCTTCATCTTGAGAGTCTCTTATGTTGTCACTTTCATATACTAGTGGGAATTTTTCAATATAGAACTTGGCTTGTATATTCCAATGACGGGCTTCCTCAAATGCCCTAGGTCTTCATGAGCAAGCAAGTTGGATGCACACCCACTTAGTTTCTTTTGTTGAGCTTTCATACATTTATAGCTCTAGTGCATCCGTTGCATGGCAATCCCTACTCCTCATGTTGACATCAATTGATGGGCATCTCCATAGCCCATTGATTAGCCTCGTCAATGTGAGATTTTCGCCTTTTTTGTCTTCTCCACACAACCTCCATCATCATATTCTATTCCACCCATAGTGCTATATCCATGGCTCACGCTCATGTATTGCGTGAGAGTTGAAAAAAGCTAAAGCGCGTTAAAAAGTATGAACCAATTGCTTGGCTGAAACCGGGGTTGTGCATGATGGGAGTATTTTGTGTGATGAAAATGAAGCATAACCTAACTATATGATTTTGTAGGGATGAACTTTCTTTAGCCATGTTACTTTGAGAAGACATGATTGCTCGTTAGTATGCTTGAAGTATTACTATTTCTTATGTCAATATGAACTTTTATTTGACCATAGGCCTTGCTTCTAAGCATTGCAATACCGTTTGTGCTCACTTTTGTTACTTGCTACCTTGCTGTTTTTCATTGTTCCTGTTACAAAAATCAATATCTACTATCATTACAACACTTGTATCACCATCTCTTCGCCGAACTAGTGCACCTATACATTTTACCATTGTATTTGGTGTGCTGGGGACACAAGAGACTTGTTGTTATTTGGTTGCAATGTTATTTGAGACAGACCATCTTCATCCTACGCCTCCCACAGATTGATAAACCTTAGGTCATCCACTTGAGGGAAAATTGCTACTATCCTACAAAACTCTGCGCTTGGAGGCCCAACACAAGTCTACAAGAACAAGTTGTGTAGTAGACATCAAGCTCTTTTCTGGCGCATTGACGGGGAGGTAAGTGGTTGAAGGTATATCTTTACATCTTACAATTCAATCTTTTAGTTTCTTGTTTTATCACTAGTTTGGTCTATGAAAGAAAACTACAAAAATATGGAATTGAGGTTGCATCATATTATTCATCTTTATCATGTCTTTCTTGAAAATGATGGAAAGTAAAATTGTGCTCAATTATTAGAAGAAGAAATCAATAGAATATTTGGCATTAAATCCTTGAATGATGAGCATGATTGCAATGTCGTTGGTATGAATTCTTTCAATATCCATGATGCTAATGATATGCAAAGCCATAAGCTTGGGGATGCTATGTTTGATGAAGATGATGTTTTTAGTCCCCCAAGTTTTTATGAGAAAATTTGTTATGATGATTGCATGCCTCCTATTTATGATGATTATATTGATGAAAGTGGGTTTGGAAGAGTGTCAATTCTAGATAGTAATGATCCTACTATTTTGGAGGGTGTTGAATCTTATTCTAATAATTATGAAAGTGGATTTGGAGATGTCATGACTTTATTTAATGATGAACCCACTATTTTGGAAGAGGTTTCAATTGATTATGAGAACAAAGTTGCTATCTATGATGATTATGGTGATGACATGTATGCTACAAAGAGTAATGATAACCATGAAACTTGTCATCATGATTTTAATGTTCAATTTGATTATGCCAATCAAGTATCACATGATAGTTATTTTGTTGAGTTGATGTGGAGAGTAATAAAATTTTCTTATGTGGAGAGTAATAAAATTTCTATGCTTATGGATCATGAAAAGAGTGCTTTATGTGATAGTTATATTGTTGAATTCATTCATGATGCTACTAAAAATTATTATGTGAGAGGAACATATGCTTCTACATATCTCAATAATATTAAGTTTCCTCTCTTTATGTTGAGAATTTTGAAGTTGCACTTGTTTTGCCTTCCTATGCTAGTTGATTCTTGTTCCCATGAGTTGTTTCCTCATAAAATCCCTATGAATAGAAAGTAGGTTAGGCTAAAATGTGATTAACATGCATTTCATGATGCTCTTGTTATGTTTCAATTCTTATCTTTTATGTGAGCATCATTGAAATCATCATGCCTAGCTAAAAAGGCATTAAAAAGCGCTTGTTGGGACACAACCCAACACTTATACCTACTATTTTTGTGTGTTCACATGATTAAGCTACTGTAGTAATTATGTTTTATAACTTTTGTTTCGACAAAGTACCAAGTAAAGCCTTTGGGCTAGTGTGGATGATAGTTGACTTGATTCTGTGCAAAAACAGAATTTTTTTCTTCCAGTAACAGAATTGTTAAAAATCACTGGAGCGTCAAAAATTTCTAATTTTTTACAGATAATTGATATACAAATTGCCTACGTTGTCCTAATTTTTTAGGATTTTTGGATAAATATAAGTATGGTCATTGTCCAAATCATTACATATTGTTCTCTTTTTGATAGATTCTGTTTCCAATGCATAGTTTGCTTGTTTCCTAGTTTTTATGGCTTATATTGCTCAATATAAATTGTGGAAATGATAAGGTACAGTAGGAATTGTGTGAGAACAATTATGAATCGTGCCTTTGACAGCACCAAAGTGAATGGTCTGCTCTTTATCATACTAACCTATCTCACAGAGTTCCGTTAAGTTTTGTGTGATTCAAGTTTTTATGTTTTGGGAGAGATATCGATATGAGGAAAATAAGGAGTGACAAGATTCTAATATTGGGGATTACCAAGGCAGACCAAGGTAATATTCAAGGAAGATCGAAGCAACTAAGCTTGGGGATGCCCCGGAAGGCATCCCCTCTTTCGTCTTCAACATTGTCGGTAACCTCACTTGTAACTATATTTTTATTCGTCACATGATATGAGTTTTGCTTGGAGCATCATTTTATTTTAGTTGGATTTGCTTGCTGCTATTTAGAATAATGTTCCGCATGTTTTACTTCAATAAAAATGTCAAGTATAGCCTTTACCATGCTTATTTTGCAAGTCTACATGTTGTTCAAAAACAAAAAGTTTTCTATCATTGTCTGAATTCTTCTAGAAAGTCAGAATGTGATAAAATCTTTAATTTTTTACATGATAAGGTAAAACAAATATTCTACAATGTCATAACTTTTCATAATTTTTGGAGTTAGAGAAGTATGTATCTTCTTGCATTCTTTACAGATTGTCCTGTTTAGACAGATTGTTGTTATGTTTGCATTGTTTGCATGTGTTTGATTGTTTAATGATTCTATTTGAGGATAGGACTACTGGATATGCAGAGGCATTTAGTATGCAATGTTAAATAATAATTTTAGTGATTTGCTACAGTAGAGAATGATAAGGTTTTTGCATTGATTTATACTAACTCATCTCCCGAGTTCTTGTTGAGTTTTATATGGATGAAGTTTTTGAGATTTAGGGATACCGTGATATGAGAGGAATGTAGAAGACACAAGAGCTCAAGTTTGGGGATGACCAAGGCATCCCAAATTAATATTTCAAGAAGTCTCAAGCATCTATGCTTTGGGGATGCCCCCGTAGGCATCCCACCTTTCTTCATCAACAATTATAGGTTAGTATCAGTTGAGCCTAAGTTTTTGCTTCTTCATAGGAGTTGTGCTATTTTTGTGACAGAGGCAAAGGTGTCCCGTATTTCGATGAGATGGTGGCTATCATTTTGGGTGGAGTAGACTTCGACGACCTGACTACGAACGTGCGAGGACGTCGTGCCTTAGCAATCGCTAAACCAACTCCGAGAGGTTATTAACCACGCCGGAGCATGATCAACCTGACCACGAGGGTCTATTTCCTGCAAGCAAACGAAGAACAAGCAAGAAACTAGATTGCAATCTGGATATTGCGCATATAAGAGGAAAGCTTTATTGATGAATGTGGGGTTTTGTGACGTCTTTGTATGGTCGTTAAAGACAATTATACAAAGTTGCAGCTATGGCGAACTTTAATCTAAACAAAACCCATAGTCTAACCAACGCCCTAAGGGTTGTATATATGCAGGAAGAGGGGGGAATTTCGTGGCCCTTGTGGAAGGGGTCCGAAACCAACCCTATCTCTTGTTTCCCCGCACATACGAACTCTAAAAACAGCCTATACTCTAGTATTTTGAAATTACATGGGCTTGGCCCAATAATAAGGCGACGCAGCACCTATAATAGCATGTGGACGAAATTTAGGAAGTGGCATCTTGTATATTTTGTCCAAGCCTTCATACACTCATTATGGTGGCTTCAAAGTCCTGAAATCATCAATTGAAACTCCAGTCTTGTTTCCCTTGCTCATGCCATCATCTCCATGCTTGATCTTGCTCAAGTGATCACCCCTCTTGTCCATGCTAGGCCCTTCATTTTCATTTGTAAGCAAAACAAATATATCCAATTTAGGCAGCATCATATTCTCATGAACATTAGAATCATTACCAAGAAACGGAAGTACTGATAATTTAATTGGCGTCTTGCGAGCTCTAGTAATTGGTTCAAGATATGTAGCATGAGGGGCTGTGGGTGTAACAATGGTATTGATGTCCTCATCATCCTCCCTTCTTGAAATGAAGTCGCCCTCGACGAAGCTCATCTTCCTCACCCAAATAAGGCTTCAAATCTGCAATGTTAAAAGTGGGACTAACCCCAAAATTTGCAGGCAGCTCAAGTTTATATGCATTATCATTTATTTTCTCTAACACCTTAAAAGGACCATCAGCATTTGGCATTAGCTTTGATTTGCGCAAATCAGGAAATCTATCCTTACACAAATGTAACCAAACAAGATCTCCTGGTGCAAACACGACATGTTTTCTACCCTTATCGCCAACAAGTTTATATTTAGCATTCATATGCTCAATGTTTTCCTTAGTTAACTCGTGCATTTTTAAAATCAATTCAGCAGGTTGTTTAGCATAAAAAATAACCTTCTCCGAAGATGGAAGAGGCAACAAATCAATAGGTGCACGAGGTAGGAAATCATACACAATTTCAAAAGGGCACATCTTAGTAGTAGAATGCAATGAACGATTATAAGCAAATTCAATATGAGGCAAGCATTCTTCCCACATTTTCTTATTATTCTTCAAAACAGCCCTAAGCATCGTAGATAATGTTCTATTAACTACTTCAGTTTATCCATCGGTTTGGGGTGAACAAGTAGTACTAAAAAGCAGTTTAGTCCCCAACTTAGCCCATAAACATCTCCAAAAGTGTCTAAGAAATTTAGTATCACTATTTGAAACAATAGTATTTTGCACACCATGCAAGCGAATAATTTCACGAAAGAACAAATCAGCAACATTAACAACATGATCGCTTTTATGACATGGTATAAAGTGTGCCATTTTCGAGAATCTATCCACGACAACAAACATGCTATCCCTCCCGTTCTTTGTTCTAGGTAAACCTAAAACAAAGTCCATAGATATATCCTCCCAAGGAACACTAGGTACAGGAAAAGGCATATAAAACCATGAGGATTGAGTCGTGACTTAGCTTTTTGACATGTAGTGCAGCGAGCAACAAAACGCTCAACATCCCGTCCCATCTTCGGCCAAAAGAAATGTGTAGAAAGTACAT
This sequence comes from Aegilops speltoides, assembly GCA_021437245.1. NCBI lineage: Eukaryota > Viridiplantae > Streptophyta > Magnoliopsida > Poales > Poaceae > Aegilops > Aegilops speltoides. Next base: position 238,102,153 of record CM038146.1, on the reverse strand, counting down.
CCTCCGTATTCTTCACGCTAAAGTGTCCCATTAATCCTCCTCCATGTGCCTCCTGCAACAACAAAAGACGAACGGAGCTAGCTAGAATGCACAGCTTGTTAGCACGAAACACAAATCCATCATTAGCGACGAACTTGTTCCATGTCCTTCCTTGTTTACAATTCTGCAATACATCTTTAAAATCAGCATCATGCACATATTGATCTTTGATGGTCTCCAAACCAAATATTTTGAAGTCAAGTTGTGAAACCATAGTATAGCGACAAGAACAATGCATCAACAATAACATTTTCTTTACCCTTCTTGTGTTTAATGACATAAGGGAAAGTCTCAATGAATTCAACCCATTTAGCATGTCTACGATTCAATTTAGCTTGACTTTTATTATGTTTCAAAGATTCATGATCAGAATGTATAACAAATTCTTTGGGCCATAAATAATGTTGCCATGTTTCTAAAGTCCAAACAAGAGCATATAATTATTTGTCATAAGTAGAACAATTCATACTAGGCCCACTCAATTTTCAAGAAATGTATGCAATAGGTTTGCCATCTTGTAATAACACACCTCCTAATCCAATTCCACTAGCATCACATTCAAGCTCAAAAGTCTTATTAAAATCAGGAAGTTGGAGTAAAGGAGCATGTGTCAACTTATCTATCAATACCGTGAAGGCTTCTTCCTGTGCGGTACCCCAAACAAAAGGCACATTCTTCTTGGTAAGCTCATTGAGAGGTGCAGTAATGGTGCTGAAATCTCTCACAAAACGCCTATAAAAAACAGCGAGGCCAAGAAAACTCCTCACTTGTGTGACCGTTTTGGGTTGCGACCAACTCCCAATAGCTTCGATCTTGGCTTTATCAACTTCAATTCCCTGTGGAGTAACAACATAGCCAAGAAAATATACTCGATCGGTGCAAAAGGTGCACTTCCCAAGGTTACCAAATAAACGTGCATCACGTAGAGCAATAAAAACAGCACGTGAATGTTCCAAATGTTCCTCCATAGATTTGCTATAAATCAGTATATCATCAACATAGACTACCACAAATCGTCCAACGAAAGCATGTAAAACTTTGTTCATTAATCTCATGAAAGTACTAGGTGCATTAGTTAACCCAAAAGGCATGACTAACCACTCATATAAACCAAACTTAGTTGTAAATGTTGTTTTCCAGTCATCTCCCAATTTCATACGAATTTGATGGTATCCACTACGCAAATCAACTTTGGAGAATATTGTAGAGCCACTCGGTTCATCAAGCATATCATCTAGCCTAGGAATAGGATGACGATAACGAATAGTAATATTATTAATGCCTCTACAATCAACACACATACGCGACATACCATCCTTTTTTGGCACTAGTATAATAGGAACAACACAAGGACTAAGAGATTTGCGTATATAACCATTGTCGAGAAGCTCCTGTACTTGACGCATAATCTCCTTCGTCTCCTCTGGATTAGTACAGTATGGCGCACGGTTTGAGAGTGAAGCACCAGGAATTAAGTCAATCTGATGCTCAATCCCTCGAATAAGTGGTAGTCCCGGTGGCACGTCTTGCGGAAATACGTCAGTGAACTCCTGCAAAATGTTAGTGACAGTAGGAGGCAAAGAGGAAGGCACATCCTTGAATGAAAATAATGCCTCTTTGCACACAAAAGCATAGCAAACAGATTTGCTGAAATCTAGCTCATCCATATCAGATTTGGTGGGAAGTAAACATGCACTTTTCAATTTAATTTCAGAAGCAACACTAGATGGTTTATTATTAGGCTTCATTTGTTGCTCAAATTCTTTTGCCACAATCTGATTTTCACTCTTAGTTTTCTCCTATTTTGCTTTATTAGCTCTATTAACATCATCTTTCAAAATGGAATCAGGAGTCATAGGAAGCAAAGTAATATGTTTATCCTTATGAACAAGAGTATATTGATTGTTTCTACCATGGTGTATAGAATTTTTATCAAATTGCCATGGTCTGGCAAGTAATAAGCATGGTTACTGTCGGTGTCAAAACCGGCGGATCTCGGGTAGGGGGTCCCGAACTGTGCGTCTAAGGCTAATGGTAACAGGAGGCAGGTGACACGATGTTTTACCCAGGTTTGGGCCCCCTCGATGGAGGTAATACCCTACTTCCTGCTTGATTGATCTTGATGATATGAGTTCTACAAGAGTTGATCTACCACGAGATCGTAGAGGCTAAACCCTAGAAGCTAGCCTATGATTATGATTGTTGTTGTTGTCCTACGGACTAAACCCTCCGGTTTATATAGACACTGGAGGGGGCTAGGGTTACACAGAGTCGGTTACAGAGAAGGAAATCTACATATCCGAATATCCAAGCTTGCCTTCCACGAAAAGGAGAGTCCCATCCGGACACGGGACGAAGTCTTCAATCTTGTATCGTCATAGTCCATAGTCCAGCCAAACTATATAGTCCAGCTGTGCGAGGACCCCTTAATCCAGGACTCCCTCAGAAGCCCCTGAACCAGACTTCAATGACGATGAGTCTGGCGCGCAAATTGTCTTCGGCATTGCAAGGCGGGTTCCTTCTCCGAATACTCCGTAGAAGATTTAGGACACAAGGATCGTGTCCGACTCTGCAAAACAAATTCCACATTCGACCGTAGAGAGTATAATATTCCACAAATCTAATCTGTTGAAAGCTTTTATGACATCACGCCATGGTCTGGTTTTTATTCGAACCATTTTCATAACCAGCCACTACGCGCGCTGCGAGGCGGTTTTATTTGCACGTCTTGTCAAAGCAGAGATCGTGTCCCCCTTATTGCGGGATTCTCATCAATACAAGTGTGGGTAACCCAACCGTGTTTGTTTACTATGACTCCTCGATTTTAGGCAAGTCCCAAACGGTCACGCGCGAGATGCTTGATATTCGTCCTCTTTGTAAAGGGGGCCAAGGCCTGTCCTTTTCTTTCCACGTTCGATCCTTCCCCTCCCGTACCTCGAGTTCCAATACCCAAGGCTCAAGCTAAAAGCACTTCGGTCCTCCGACCATGTCTGGATCCAATTTTCGAGGCCGGTGGATGGCCTCCTCCGTCACAGAGGAGGACATCCGGAAGCTTAGGGAGGCCAGGTATCTCACCGCCGAGATTCCGCACAGGCTACCTGCTCAAGGGAAGGTCGTCCCCACTCCCGAACCCAACGAGAATGTTGTTTTTATCTCCCACTTTCTCCGAGGGCTAGGTTTTAGAGTTGATCCCTTCGTAAGAGGGCTCATGTTCTACTACAGACTAGATTTCCATGATTTAGCTCCGGATTCCGTCCTTCACATCTCGTGGTTTATCGTCGTGTGTGAAGCCTTCCTCCGCATCACCCCCCACTTCGGCCTATGGCTCAATACCTTCAATGTAAGGCCGAGGGTGATCGACGGGCGTCACGCGGAGTGCGGAGGCGCTATAATAAGCAAAGGCGCCGACGTCCCATGGCCAAAAGGTTCTTTCGTGGAGACTTCTGATTTATGGCAGCGGGAGTGGTTTTACGTCACCGCCCCCCGAGGTACAAAGCGGGTGGCCGCTCCCGCGTTCCGCCCGGGCCCCCCACTACAACTGGCATCATGGGTCAACAAGGGGCTGGAATGGGGGCCGGTTAACGACGTGCTGACATTGCAAAGTCGCATCCGAGACCTTCTCAAGAGGGATGTTAGTCTTGTCAAGATAATGCAAGTGATGCTGCTTCATCGAGTCCTGCCCTGCCAACGTCGTCCTCTCCATGTGTGGGAGTTCAACCCGGAAGGACCGCGAACCGTTCAACAATTCTTCGGCCTGACGCTCAAAGAGATGTACAAATCATTCTTCAGATCACGAATAAAGTGTCCGGACACCACCGAGGACGCAGGTCTCAATTGCAACCGCCCGGATACGCAAGTAAGTAATTCTGCTACCGAACACACCATCCTTTATGTTTATTGTAACATCATTCTAAAAAATCGTTCTCTGCCAGGACTGGCTGAAGAAGGCGGAGAGGATTAGGTGTCCGGCCCCTCTTCCCGAAGGCTCGCCGAATCAGTTGTTGACCAGGACGCTTGACCGTGTGCCGTATCAGGTGCCATCAGGAGAGGACAAGGGAAGGAATAGAGAAACCACAGATGGGCCTCATTTTTTACACATCCAGATTGGAGGAGTAGGTGTCTCCACGAAGGAGGATAATCAGGGAGGGGAATCCAAAATCCCCTCTCCTCAAGGTAAGAAAAGGGCCGCCTCTGAAGACTTCGAAACGGATCCTTCCAAGCGAGGGAAGAGAACCTCGCAAGGGGGCCGGCCCTCCACCGAGCCGTAAGTGAAAGAGTACTTTGGTAGACATACCCCGTTTTGTCTCTGAGGATAATGACCGAAACATATTTGTTGCAGTCCGACTCGCAACCCTTCTCCACAAAGTTCGTCCTCGGGATATCTTCCTCCGGAGATGATGGAGAGCGAGAAGCCTTCCCCTGCCTCCCCGTCACATGGGGCGGACGACCCCGAGGTGTCGTCACGGAGGATTTCTCCTGATCCACCAAGGCCTGAAGTTGACATTTCGGCTGTCTGGAGTCTGGAATATCGGGCTCCCAAAGAGAGCTTCAGGAGGAGTCCGGGATTTTCCGGCACACAGCCGGACATAGTGATGGGCCTTCTGGAGCGAGTGGACATCTCAGAGACACATCGTGCCTTAATGGGCACGGTGGTTGAGAGGATTTCATTCGTGAAAAGCGGTTTGAATGAAACTTTTACGAGTCTACTGAGAGGCTTTGAGGTACGCAAAAAATGTATTTTTGATGGTTCCGCACATGCTAACTGTGATCTGTACAGATAGTAGCCCCTGAGACTCTGGTTGCCATCAATATGGCGAACAGAGGATCGTAATCTCTAGTAATAAGCGCGCTGCTTTATGTGCAGGTGGCTGAGGGTCCAGTGGCCGATCGGTCTGCTGATTTTGCTGAACTAAAGCGGCTGCTGGATGTGGCCGATGCCGACATCGCGCTGGTTAACAAGTGGCCGGACGAGGCCCAGGGTATGTATATTCGGCTTGCCAGCAAATGTTTAAGAGGAGCATGATGCTAGTATCTATAACATGCTGTGATTGCAGATGGAGCTGCTGCCATGGAGACTGTTGGGGATATTACCACTAGGCGTAAACCGGCCTACTTGGGCCAGGTTAACTTCATTAGTGGTATAAGCAGATGAAGGCCCAAGGCCTGTAGTCGGTTTAGAACCTGTAGCCGTAAACCGGCCTGATGTATAACTTGTATTGTAAGTTAGGAATAGAGAGAGACCGACCGGGATACGAGTATGAACCGGTTGGGACTCTATGGACCGACGGGCGTCACCCGTGTATATAAGGGGACGACCCGGCGGCGGTTCAGGACGGACAACCACAACTCGAGCCTAGGCGAAGCTTGTTTGCTCCCTAGCCATCGAGACTACATCAATTCCATCACAACTAGACGTAGGCTTTTACCTTCATCGAAGGGGCCGAACTAGTATAAACCCTCGTGTCTTTGTGTCCTCTTTAACCCCTTCAAGTAAACTCGTAGCGATGGCTCCACGACTAAGTCCTTTCACTAGGACATCTGCCGTGAAAAATCCACGACAGTTGGCGCCCACCGTGGGGCTATCGCACGATGGTTTGACGATCTTGGAGGGCAAGCTCAAGGGACTCGAAGGCTATGTTGTGGGCCGGATGACCAAGAGTCGTCGTGGCAGGATCTACATCGACGATGCAGGATGGGGGCCCGAGGCTGATTCGATCGAGTACGGGTACCGGGTCCCCTTTGGTGGCATACACATTTTCATCGGCAAGATCAGTGAGCCTGGGCCTGAGCCGGACATCTGCACCAACCTCGTCGAGACGGCTCAGCGTGCGAGATCTACCCAGGCTAAACCGGCCGTGAAGCGTGTCTTCGTTGGAGTCATCCACGGAGGAGAGCATGAGGACGGATCAGAACACGGTAGCGAAACCGTCATCTATTCCGGTGACGAGTCCTCAACCGGAGAGACCGAATCGCTATACCGGTTGCAAGACGATATGGTTAGGGTTGTTCCGATGGCGATAGATATTCGGACCCCCGTGCCAGGTCAACCGGTTGGAATATTCATGGCCGCACACAGCGGCGAATCACTCTTCGACCGCCGCAGCGATGCTCTGCGGATCAGCCAGCGGCAGCGGCAAGCAAGGGCAGGAGGCCTTGTGCGCCCGCCGTTCAAGTTCTATCTGATCTGTTTGATGCACTAGCCGCGCTTATGGCAGAGGACAATCCGGCGGATCAGGAGGCCCATAATGCAGAAATTGCAAAGGTGAGAGAGCAGATCGTGCAAGCCAAAGCGGATCTAGCACCAGAAAAAGACAGGATGGCCGCAGAGCGGGCCGCTTTGGACGCCCAGGCTTATAAGCTCATGCTTGACCAGAACACATCACAGGAGGTCTTAAAGTGGAAGCACAGATCACGCCTGCCGTTAGGGTTTGATCCCCGGAATCTCTTTTACACTCCAGGAGCTGGACCCAGTAATCCGCCGCAGCACCTGGAGACAAACCGGATTGAGGCACCAGGACCAGGGGCGACGGTCCAACCTCGCCTGATGGAACCCCCTCGCAGAACATTGTGATTCCTCCGCTGGTCCAAACGCCCCCAGGTCATTATTCTAATCCTGTGGACAACCTTGTTGCAGCTGCCGCGCGATTAGAGGCTATCCTAGTTGAAGGGGACTCTCCGCAAGCGATAGAGACGCGTCGGGTTAAGGAGCTTCTCCGGACCGCGCTGATTCAGCAGGAAGCATATTCATACAGCCGTGATCGGATTCACTCTACGCCCCGTCCAAGCCGGAGCTATAGCAGGCGCATGGATGAACCGGCCATATCGAGCAATGCGCGAGGCCGTGAAGCGGCCCGTGGCAATAACCCGGCAGGTGGTGTTCGCGATGCTCAGGATGTGGTGGACCGGCCCGCACGGCGAGGCCGAGTTAGCAGCACAGATGATGTGGGTCAACTTACGCCGGTTCGCCCTACCACCTTCGCCGGACCAGGAGTCGCATCCGCTTTGGGAGTGCCTTGTTTAATCCCCGCTTTACGCAATGTGCGCCTGCCCAAAGATTTCAAGGGTCCGCGCAAGGTGCCGAATTACACCGCTGATTTATCCTCAAGCGTGGGTAGAGAGTTATGAGATGTCCATGGAGATGCTAGACGTGGATGAGACCGCTGTGCAAAATACTTCACCATGATGCTTGAAGGCACGGCGCGCATTTGGTTGAAGAGCCTACCGCCCAATTCTATCAGCTCATGGGCCCAGTTGCGGGCCCGGTTTATCCAGAATTTCAAGGATACATGTAAGCAGCCCAAGTCCATAGTAGACCTAGCGGCTTGTGTCCGGAGGAAGGAGAATCAACGACCCGTTGGGCGCGCCAGCGTTTGAAATTTTGCACTCGCGGCGACAGATTAATGCTGACTCGCGATCTTAACCACGAAGGCAACTGCCGGTTTGAGCCTTTAAAGTTGAAATTGGGACGCATGAAGCGGTTCTGTAATGACATGGGAACCCTCATGTCCGCTTTAGTAAAGTATGCTGATTCGGACAGTACCAAGGATCCCGAGACTGATGATGATGAAGCAGGGAAGGGAAGGAAGAATAGCAACTCCAAACAGCAGCAGTACAAACCGGTGGGTCATGGAAACGGAGGCAAGCGCAAGGCGGATGGCAGCATGGATTTTGTGGCCAACACTAATGCACAGAACAGGGGGCAGCGGCGCAGAGGTAAAGCGCAAATCGTAATGGGGCTCCCAATCCTAACGCCACCGCTTGAATTATTTGTTGAATCAGCCTTGCCAAGCACGGACGAAGGAGGCGCCGCTAACCATCTTTGGAAGGATTGTTATATTATGCAGGAGTTTAAAACTCGATGCCTTCCGTATGACCATGGGTCGTGGCGTTCAGATCCGGTTTTCATGGACCGGTCACGATGGAGCTTCCGTTCAGTCTCAATCGGCGGTCACAACAACCATAATAATCGAACGGCCAAAGAAGCGGCAGCAGCAATGAGTTATCGAGCCAGCCAAAGTAGTTGAACAATGGGCAATATCATGTTTTCACAACTAGCTTGGATAAGCGCGAAAAGCTCCACAAGCGAAGCGGTGAATTTCGTTGAACCGCCTTACCACGCTATTTACGCTGGTCGAGCAGCCTATCGTGTGGAGCAGAGAGGATCATCCGCCCGGTTGATAATCCGGGCCACCGGCATTAGTGGTAGACCCTCGGTGGGCGGTTATAAGTTCACCAAGGTACTCATGGATGGAGGAAGCAGATAACATACTATACTATGAGACATTTCGCCGCATGGGTCTAACAGACAAGGATCTCAGACCGTCTAATACGGTGTTCCATGGTGTAGTACCAGGTAAATCTGCATATCCTGTTGGTAAGATAGCCCTAGATGTGGCTTTTGGAGACGATCACGATTCCCGGTCGGAAAAACTAACCTTTGAGGTGGTGAAGATCCGGAGCCCGTATCACGCCTTGTTTGGGCGGCCGGCTTATGCCAAGTTCATGGCGCGGCCTTGTTATATCTACTTGCAGCTCAAGATGCCGGGTTACAACGGGACGATAACGGTTCATGGGAGCCGTAGGGTCGCTTTGGAATGTGAGGAAGGTGATGCGGCTTATGCAGAGTCGGTCTGTGCCACGGAGGAGCTGAAGTACTACAAGGACAATGTTGATCCGGCGGATATGACCCCTTTGAAGAAGCCAACTACAGAGCATGATTCGGATCTGAAGTTCAAATCGGCAGCTGAGACCAAGCTTGTTGACTTCGTGCCCGGCGATTCGTCCAAGCAGTTCACTGTCGATGCTAACTGATCCTAAATAGGAAAGCGCGCCATCGAAGTTCATCCGTGAGAATCGGGACATCTTTGCATGGAAACCGTCCGACATGCGGTGTACCAAGGAACTCACCGAGCACACTCTTAATGTGGATCCTAAGTATAAACCGTGAAACAGTTCCTCCGCCGGTTTAACGAAGAAAGGCGCAGCCATTGAGAGGAAGTGGCGGTGCTTTTAGCAGCTGGCTTTATCATTGAAGTGTTCCATCTAGAGTGGCTTGCTAATCCGGTCTGGTTCTCAAGAAAACGGCACTTGGCGATGTGTGTGGATTACACAGATCTTAACAGGGCTTGTCCAGCGGATCCTTTTGCCCTTCCCCGCATTGACCAGATCATTGATGCCACGGCGGGTTGTGAGCGTTTGAGTTTTTTGGATGCATATTCTGGATATCATCAGATTAAAATGGCGGTTAAGGACCAGGAGAAAACATCGTTTATTACTCCCTTTGGAGCCTTCTGCTATGTATCTATGCCCTTTGGGCTCAAGAGTGCCCAAGCCACCTATCAACGGTGTGTACAGAATTGTCTGCATAAACAGATCGGCTGCAATGTGCACGCCTATGTGGATGATATTGTAGTAAAGTCAAAGCAGAAGGAGACGCTGGTGGACGATTTGAAGGAAACCTTTGACAACTTGCGAGTGTACAAGATGATGCTCAATCCGGCCAAGTGTGTCTTTGGTGTTCCGGCAGGCAAGTTATTGGGATTCTTGGTGTCCAACAGAGGAATTGAGGCTAATCCGGAGAAGATTACGGCTATTACCTCCTTGGCTAAACCGAAGTATTAACGATGTTCAACGCTTGGCGGGCGAATCGCCAGATCGAGCCGGTTTATCAGCCGCCTCGGAGAGAAGGCCATCCCTTTGTACCAAATGTTGAGGAACACAGACAATTTCGTCTGGAGTCCGGCTGCTGATGAGGCATTTGAGGACTTGAAGCGGCAATTAGCTAATCCGCCTGTTCTTGTAGCTCCAGTTGACAAGGAGCCGCTATTGTTATATGTAGCAGCCAATGCTCGGGCAGTTAGTGTGGCTATTGTGGTGGAGCGCAAGGAGGCAGGCAAGGAATATCCGGTTCAGCGGCCGGTTTATTATATCAGCGAGGTGCTTATTGAATCCAAGCAAAGGTATCCGCATTGGCAGAAGCTGGTCTATGGTGTTTTCATGGCCATCGGAAGTTGAAGCAATATTTTCAAGGGCACCCCATCACAAAGGGTAAGTTCAGCTCCTTGGGTGATATCATACGAACCGGAGGCGATTGGCGGATTGCCAAGTGGGCTATAGAGCTTGGGCCACACGGATCAAGTATGTACCTCGGACGGGTGAAGTCTCAAGCACTTGTTGATTTCATCAATGATGGGACGGAGTTACAAGCACCGAGGAGAAGCCGGATCACACATATTGGACTATTCATTTTGATGGATCCAGCATCCGAAGGCTCGGGGCTGAGTCGATTAACTTCCCCACGAGGTGATAAGTTTTGTTATGTTCTCCGCTTAATGTTCCCTTGTACTAATAATGCAGCTGGGTACGAAGCCTTGCTCCATGGTCTCCGGATGGCTAAAGAGATGAATTTAAGCCGGGTTAAGTGCTTCGGTGACTCGGACCTCGTGGCTCAACAGGTGTCTGGCACTTGGGATTCTAAGGACCCGCTCATGGCTGCATATCGTCGGGAAGTGGATAATATTGCAGGTTGCTTCAAGGGTTATCAAGTGGATCATGTGGACTGTCGGAAGAATGAAGCGGCGGACGCTTTAAGCCGGTTGGGTTCTCAGCGCAAACCGGTCCCGCCTAATGTCTTTCTGGACATGTTGCACAACCCGTCAGTCCAGCTCCCAGGTGAAGCGGATTTGGCTATTCCTGATCCGGAGGCTCAATTGGTGGCAGCCCTGCATATTATTCCAGATTGGACAGTTCCTTATCTTGCATACATGAACCGGGGGGAGTTACCAGAGGATGAGATTCTAGCCAGGCAGATAGTCCGGCGATCCAAGTCTATGACGATTCTCAATGGTGAATTGCATCATTGCAATTATATCGTATGCGTTTCAACGTTGTGTTTCTCCTGAGGAAGGCTGTGCAATCTTAAGAGAAATCCATTAAGGGGATTGTGGACACCACGCCGGTTCAAAGTCTCTGGTGGCAAAGGCGTTTCATCACGGGTTTCTTGGTTGATGCAAGCATGCTGATGCGGAGGATTTGGTTAAACGGTGTGATGGATGTCAGAAATTTTCAAGGCGTGCTCATGTGCCGGCTCAAGAATTGAGGATGATTTCAATAACGTGGCCGTTTGCAACTTGGGGGTTGGATATGGTCGGACCTTTTAAAAGATCCAAGGATAAGAAAACCCACCTTTTGGTGGCAGTTGAGAAGTTTACCAAGTAGGTTGAAGCGGAGCCTGTCAGCAATTGTGATGCAGCAACAGCGGTGCAGTTCATCAAAAAGGTGATTTTTCGGTTTGGCTTTCCACACAGTATCATTACTGACAATGGTACCAATTTATCCAAGGGTGCTATGAAGGAGTTCTATGAACGTGAGCACATCCGACTTGACGTGTCGTCAGTGGCACACCCCCAGTCCAATGGACAGGCAGAATGAGCTAATCAAGAGATCTAGCGAGGCATCAAACCCCGGCTTATGGTCCCATTGCAAAGAACACCAGGATGTTGGGTTGAAGAGCTACCATCTGTGCTATGGAGTATCAATACTACGCCAAACCGGTCCACAGGATACACACCATTTTTCATGGCCTATGGAGCAGAGGCAGTTCTCCCTAGTGATATCCGGCACGATTCGCCTCGTGTGGCAGCTTATGTTGAAGCGGACAATGAGACAACACGGCAAGACGCTTTGGACCTATTGGATGAGGAGCGTGATATAGCGGCTACCTGTTCAGCGATTTACCAGCAAGATCTTCGTCGCTATCACAGTCGCCGGGTTAGAACCAGAACTTTTCAAGAAGGAGATTTGGTGCTTCGACTCATCCAAGACCAGATAGATATGCATAAGTTATCCCCACCTTGGGAGGGACCTTTCGTGGTCAGTGTCGTTGTCAAAACCGGCGGATCTCGGGTAGGGGGTCCCGAACTGTGCGTCTAGGCGGATGGTAACAGGAGACGAGGGACACGATGTTTTTACCCAGGTTCGGGCCCTCTTGATGGAGGTAAAACCCTACGACCTGCTTGATTAATATTGATGATATGGGTAGTACAAGAGTGGATCTACCACGAGATCAAGGAGGCTAAACCCTAGAAGCTAGCCTATGGTATGATTGTTGAGATGTATGTTGTCCTACGGACTAAAGCCCTTTGGTTTATATAGACACCGGAGGAGGCTAGGGTTACACAGAGTCGGTTACAATGGTAGGAGATCTACATATCCGTATTGCCAAGCTTGCCTTCCACGCCAAGGAAAGTACCATCCGGACATGAGCCGGAGTCTTCAATCTTCTATCTTCGTAATCTGGGAGTCCGGCGGATATTGAAAGTCCGGCTGTCCGGACACCCCCTAGTCCAGGACTCCCTCAGTAGCCCCTGAACCAGTCTTCAATGACGATAAGTCCGGCGTGCATAATGTTCGGCATTGCAAGGCGGGTTCCTCCCTTGAATAATCCGGAGAAGATTATGAACACCAGGATAGTGTCCGGCTCTGCAAAATAAATTCCACATTCCACCGTAGAGAGAATAAAATGTACACTTAGCTCAATCTGCTGACGTATTATGCGGCGTGTCATCACACCGCAACCAAGCCTTTGTTTGAATCTATACCACCTCAGCACGTTTAGCGAAGCGGTTTCCTTGGCACGTCCTGTCGAAGCAGAGATCGTGTTCCCCTTATTCCGGGATTCTCATCAATACGTGCGTGGGTAACCCAACCGCGCCATTGATGGTGGCGCTTGGGAGATAAGCGAGTTTTACCAAGCCGGTGGGGGACGCATAGTTTTGTCCGCCTATATATAAGGGATAAGGATTCACCTTCTCACCTACGCCTTCTTCCTCCTTTGCTTATCCATCCCTACGAACTCAAGCTCCAACGCCCGAGCTCGCGCATCTTGCCTCGACCTTCTCCGAATATGTCCGGAGCGGGAGGTAAATGGTTAGCCTCCACCGCCAAGGAGGAGGACATCACCAAGCTTCGCGACGCCGATACCTTTCCGGCGATATCACGATCGGCCGCCCGACGAGGGGCAGCTCATCCCTACCCCCGGCCTCATGAGAGGGTCGCCTTCCTCCCCACTTCCTCCGTGGATCGGGCTTTCCGCCCATCCATTTGTCCGGGGCTCATGTTTTACTACGGCCTGGATTTCCACGATCCGGCGCCAACTTCATCCTCAACATCTCGGCGTTTATCGTGGGTGCGAGGCTTTTTTCTCGCATCCAGCCCCACTTCGCCTCGGGCTCAAGACCTTCAACGCCGTCAAGGTTGTGAAGGGCACGCAAGCGAATGCGGAGGCGCCATGTTGGGCAATTGCCCAACGCCCCTTGGCAAGAAGGGACCTTCGTGGACTCCGCCAAGGGTGGCAATCGGGTGGTTCTACATCACCGAGCCGCAAGCCCACATGGGCGGCGGCCCCCGAGTTTAGATCTGGAATCCCCACGCAGCTCACCTCCTGGAAAGAGAAGGGCTTGAAGTGGGGCAATCCGGTGGAGGTGACGGGACTCCGAGCCTGCATCAAGAAGATGGTGAGCAATAAGCTCCGGCTCGTCGACGTGGTCCAAGTCATGCTCCTCCGGCGGATTCTCCCATGCCAAGAACGGGCATTCAACTTGTGGGAGTTCAATCCGGAACAGCACCAGGCGCTAAGCGGGCTCTTCGATACAACATACGAAGGCGCCTGGAGAGTGCTGTTCAAGGGCGCCGAAGCCCCCGCATCCGCGACGGAAGATCGCGGATTCAGCTCGCAGTGTCCAACTGACGAGGTAAGTGATTCAACCCCACTACGGGACACTTGTGATAATTAGATTGACTCTAGTGAGGTTTCATTCTGCCTCTTCTTTTGACAGGAATGGATGGAGAAGGCCAAGCTGCTCATCAGCCCGGCTCCCATGCCAGAAGACCCAGTGAACGCCCGCTATCAGGCTATCGGTTCCGCACCGCACGTGGTGCCGAGAAGAAGGCCAAGAAGGTGGCCACGGGACTCGAAGAGTTCCTCACATCATCGCCCGACGACGACGACGATTCCTCCCCTGAAGACGAGGAGGAGGAGTACTCTCTCCCGGAGGAGGGAGAGAAGAAGAGGAAGGCTTCCCCAATCGGGGCGGCCGAAGGGTCCAAGAGGGGGAGAACTATCCCCCCGGACAGTTTCGCCAACATCAGCGTTGGCGAGGATGAGTGGCCTCCAAGGGCCAGGCGTCCGGCAGGATCGTAAGTATCCGGATCATTCATACGCCGTACCTTTTATGTCATGTAGTATCCTTCTAACACCGCATTCTGCCCGTAGTCCGGTTGATGACGATCTCCCCGACTCGATGAGCGGGTCGTTCGCCTCGTCGGACGTAAATTCCGTCCCGACCGCCTCTACCCCACGCGCCGACGAGGACGCCGAGGTGGGATCCCAAGAGGGGACCCATCAGGAGGAGGCTCCAGAGGCGCCGTCAGTGACCTCCGGACTTTGCGCCGACTCTACATCGAACCCGCAAGGGTTCTAGAGTCCGCAAGCGGACCTTCAAAGAAGGGCAGACTGCGGACGCCGGGCGGCCTCCGTCCCAACCGGAGGTGCCGGATAACCTGTTGGAGGCGGTTAAAGGCGCTTCCATCGAGGAAGAACACCGCACTATCATGAGTGCGGTGATTGAGAAGGTTCAGGTCGCCAAGAGCGGGCTGACCAAAGCCTGCAGCAGCCTTCTAACAGGCTTTGAGGTAAGAAGTTAAAATTATGTAATGTAATACCATATAGACAAGAGCCCCTCGATGCTTAGTTCGTGTTCGGAAAGAAAAGCCGACCGAGGATCTAACAAGATATACACAGGGTTGCCTAAAATATGTCAATATGGGCTTGCAGGCTGCGCTGCTGACCTCTGCCGCATTAACGGCGGAGGTCGAGGTGCTGAAGAAGGACCTCGAGCGGTCCGAGCAAGAGCTCGACCATGCGAAGAAGCAGCTCGAGGAAAAAGAAGGTGAGTAACACCTCTTTGAATAAGTACCTTACAGAAAAGGATTTTGGTTGCTGATAAAATTAACAAGGGTAATATGTGTATTGCAGGGGCCACTAACGAGGTGGCAGCCCTGAAGGATGCCGTGTCCGCGGCCGAACGCAATGCGGCCATGGAACGGGCTGAGCGAGAAAAGCAAGAGGCCCTGGTGGCGGAAGTTCGGCAAGAGCTCCAGGCTCTCATGGAAAAGCATGAGAGTTTGGAGCATGACTCCAACACTCTAGAGTCCGAGCTTGCCTCGGCTCTCGAAAGTGCCAAGTCCGCCAAGGCCGAGGCCCGTAAGGCCCTTCAAGAAGTTGAGGACATAAAGAAGATAGCGGCGGGTAAGGCATTTTTCATGCAAAGCAGGCATGTTAGTGTGAACTACCTGACACCTACCCGAATTCGGAGCTCTCGAGGGGCGTTTATAGATCTGCTGCGTAGTGCGTCTGATGCCGCCACATTCTATCGTGGCGAGGAGGGGAGCTCGACGGAGAAGGTCTTCTGTCTCAAGACTCGAGGCCGCCATCCGGTGCCCCAAGCGACCAGCTGAAGCAGGTGGTCGAACTCCACAAGGTAGCCGAGGAGGCCATGAAGGGCCCCATAGTCCGGCTATGGCTCGACAGGCCATGCACAGGAGCTACTTTGGCCTCGTCGGCGGCTGGTGGATGCATGCCCTGTGCTGGATGTAGTCAAGCGCTCCCGCCGTATTGAAGGCGCTGTCGGGCCCTTGCCCGCATAAAGGTGCAATGGGGCAAACTGGATGCGGAGAAGCTTCTCACGGACCCACCGCCACCGGGCAAGGAGCATCGCACGCCGGAGCGGTATTATAAAGTTGTCCTGAAGGGAGCGTGCGATATTGCAGATGAGTGCTACCGAAATGTAATCTTTGAGTGAACTCGCTGTGTGTTTATCCTGTGCGCTGAAAACTTCATTTATATGCGCCATGAGCAACGCTTGTTTAATTTAAAATATTACCTTATGTGCGGCCGTTTGTGAAATCTGAGAGATGGCAAGTCGTTGGCTTCAGCCCCCAAGCCGCAAGTGCTGGGGTGTTCGGTGATAAACTTGAGCACTCTTGTTCCCATTTTGGGTCCATCTAGGAGGCGCCAACACGGCGTAACAAGGTAACCGGACTTATAATGCTTGAACACTCTCACTTAGCCATAGAATTCTATAATTTTAAATTTCGTGAAGCCCCGGTATTCGAAGACCGAATCCGGGCGCTATCCACGCCTTCTTCGGACATTATCCGAACTTCGCTCAAGCGGCGTGAGTCTTTAAGGACCCGAAGAACCTCTCGAACAGCGACCAGTCTCTCGCCTTATCATGCCAGTCAGTTTTAGCTTTCTCCACTGAGGCGTGAACCCGGCTCAACCGGGGCGCAATCGCAGTGGTTCTCCCAGTGCTACCTTAGCCGACGGAACGGAACGTAAGGCACCAAAACATGGGAGCCGGGCAAACCCAAGACATGATTCAGAGCCGATTCATATAATGCTATAAGTTCGGGGTGCCGCACTTGTGAAAGTGTTCGGACTTAATCACACCATAATGTGGGGAACAGAAGCCCCTGGCGTATTCGGCCGTACCAAAATATACGGGTGCAAGATGTCATATAATGAACATATATATAAAAGATAATGCATTTGCAAAAAAGAGGTGCTGCATTATTTATGAAAGAAAGTCTGCTAGTAGAGCGGACTGATACAAATAGTGCGGTAAGCAAGGGATTTGGACTAAATAAACATGTCCCCCTCCAGGGATGAGCTGCAGACTTGGTGTATATAATTGAATTTAATGCTCGTAATTGAGACCACCTGGGTGTTCGTCGCAGCCTTCTTTAGTCCCTGACTGTTGCATCATGAGTTCGGCAAGTTCGCCACCGGACAGGGCTTCTGGTTAACAGAGTCCTGTGTACATAAAAGAAGAAGAAAAATAAAAACAAAAAGAAGGGGGGCATTCATGTGAGCCCCTGGTGTTGTCGAGCCGCACTCTAGGTCCATTGTGATCGTGCCCCTTTCCCTGCGCCCATGGTATCTCCAAAGCATAATGATGTACGCGGAGTGTTATTCTTGCGATCATGCGCGGGCGAGGGTTGGGGCCGCATTGCTACGCTGCGGCTCGATCGTGCTGTGGTCTTGGTTAGTATTGCTCGGGCGCGCTTTTGCTGTATTCGCTTTCTAACCGCCGGACTTGAGAATTGCTCGAGAAGGCTGCTCAGACTTCGCCGCGAGAGCATTGATGTTCCTCCGCTCGAGGGAGCGCCCGTGTTTCCATTGACCGTGATGACTCCACGAGGGCCTGGCATTTTGAGCTTTAGGTATGCATAATGCGGCACCGCGCTGAATTTTGCAAACGCGTTTGTCCGAAAGCGAGCATGATAGCCGCCGCGAACGGGACTATGTCGAAGATTAACTCTTCGCTTCGAAATTATCCGGGATCCAAGACCACTTCCAGCAGGATCGAGCTCAGATAGTTGGCCTCCACTCCTGGAATGACACCTTTAAAGGTTGTCTTTGTAGGTTTAATCCTTGATGGGTCTATGCCCATTTTGCGCACTGTATCCTGATAAAGCAGGTTCAGGCTGCTACCGCCGTCCATCAGGACTCTTGTGAGGTGAAATCCATCGACGATTGGGTCTAAAACCAATGCGGCGAATCCGCCATGGCGTATGCTGGTCGGATGGTCTCTTCGATCGAAAGTGATCGGACAAGAGGACCATGGATTGAACTTTGGGGCGATGGCTCCATCGCGTAGACGCCCCGAGTGCGCGCTTTCTCTCCCCTCATGGATATGTGGGTCGCAGATATCATATTCACCGTCCGCACTTGTTGGGGAAACCCTTCGTCCTCTATTGTTCGGCGGCCGGGTCTCTTCCTCATCGTCGCTATTTAGCCCCTTGTCATTGTTTTCGGCAATTAACTTGCCGGCCTGCTTGAACACCCAACAATCTCTATTGGTGTGGTTAGCTGGCTTTTCAGAGGTGCCATGTATCCGCATAAGCGGTCGAGTATTCGGTCCAGATTGGACGGACCTAGAGTGGTTCTTTTAAATGGCTTCTTCCGTTGACCGGGTTTAGAGCCTCGGAATCCAGCATTGACTGCCGTATCCTCCTTATCATCGCCGTTAATGTGGCGCTTGTTTTTGATTCGACGTGACGTGCCATTGTTGTCCTTAGTATCCGGACTACCAGAATTTTTACGGAGATTGTTGCTGCGGGCTAGCCAGCTGTCCTCTCCCGCACAAAAGCGGGTCATTAACGATGTGAGGGCTGCCATGGATTTCGGCTTTTCCTGCCCCAGGTGTCGGGCTAGCCATTCGTCCCGGATGTTATGTTTGAAGGCTGCAAGGGCCTCTCAGATCCGGACGCATTTACGATTTGGTTTTCTTTGTCAAGAACCGTGTCCGAATTGTCCGCCGATTCGTCTGCTGCTGAATGATGTGGCTTAGGTCATCGGCGTCGGTGGTCGCATATGTGCCTTGGAAGTTATCAAGGAACGCGCCTCCGTGTCTTCCCAACACCCAATTGACTCTGCGGGCAAGCTGTTAAGCCAATGCCGAGCTGGTCCTTTAAGCTTGAGTGGTAGGTACTTGATGGCGTGGAGATTGCCGCCGGGCCATATGAATGTGGAGAAGGTAGTCTTCGATCCACACCGCGGGGTCTGTTGTGCCATCGTAAGATTCGATGTTTACGGGTTTAAACCCTTCGGGGATCTGATGATCCATTACTTCGTCAGTGAAGCATAACGGGTGTGCGGCGCCCCTATATTGAGCGATATCGCGACGCAGCTCGAGAGAGCGCTGTCTGCTGTGTTCGGCCCGGCCGGGGTTATTGTATCCGGCGCGACGGTGTTCGTCGTGGGTCATAGGGCGCCCACGTGATCCATAGATGGATCTGGATTGCCTTGCTTTGTCCTCCAATATGTCTCGCAAGTCCGGCGCGTTACCTCTTGGCTTCGTACTTTTGGAGCGATGCCGGGGTACGGTCTTGGCTGGGGGCCTGGATGCCTCTCTGTCACGACCACGGGGTGGTCGGTCAGCCATATCGTGCGCTGGTGATGGAGATATGTATGCTTCCTCCTCTAATCGGGAGAGCAGCTTGCGTCTTGGGTAACTTTTGGAGGGACGTTTGAGTTTATACTCTTCGGCCGCGAGGACCTCGGTCCATCGATCGGCCAGCAGGTCCTGATCAGCTTGAAGCTGCTGCCGCTTTTTCTTTAGGCTGTTTGCTGTGGCGATAAGCCTGCGCTTGAAGCGCTCTTGTTCGACGGGATCCTCAGGTACGACGAATTCATCATCGCTGAGGCTTGCTTCGCTCTTCGAGGGAGGCATATAGTTATCATCCTCAACCCCTTCGCCCGCCGCCCTCTCGTGGGGCTTGCTTCGCATCCTCCCGCGCTGAGTCTTGCCGGAGGGGATTGTCTTCGGCGCTCTCGAGTGTTATCGCCTCCTATGCCGGAATCTCCATTCTTGCCGTGGCGGATTTAGAGCGGCGCCACGATGCCGCGCTTGGGCTGCTTCTTTAAAGAGTCTGCCTCCGCTTCTTCGCCATCCCCTTCTTTTGGGGTATCAACCATGTATACGCTATATGACGAGGTGGCCTTCCAGGCCTCCAGTGGCGCTGGTTCTGTTCTTCTCCGCATCGCCGTCCATAGCGCCGATGTCTTCTGAGTCGTAGTCTAGCATGTCGCTTAGATCGCCGACGCTGGCTACAAACCGGGTGGTGGGTGGGCTCAATTTCTTCGTCGTCCAGATCTCGACCATCCCGCCATAGTCCGCCAGACTCTCCGAGAGCGAGAGATGCTTTAGTGAATTCAGGATATCACCAAAAGGCGAGTGTTGGAAGATGTCCGCAGCAGTGAATTCCGTAACCGGCGCCCAATCCGGATCGATTGGTAGGGGTGCGGGAGGTTCAGATTCCGGCGAGGAGTCCGGCGCCTCGGAACCACGAGTTTTGCAGGGGACAAGGTCAGTGTTCAGCTCCATCGCCGTGAATGTTGAAGCCCCCGGGGCGGCGTCTATCCACCGGCCCTCGATCTGGGCGATCGGCTCCGGGCTAATGGCCGAAGCGGATCCGAGTGCGGCCACCAAGGTACTGTTCGGCGGCAGAGCTAGATCGTGCCCATCGTCACAGTGCGGTGCGCTTGGCTGTGGCTCGGGTCCGTCAGAGATCAAGTCTCCGCGACATCGGCCGTGAAGTTTAAGCTTCGAATCGACTGGCGACGCCAGGGGCGAGCTGATCTGCTTCCGGATGGCCAAGTGAATTGCCCGCAGCAGGCGGTTGCCGAATACGAAGATCTGTCCGGGAGAAAAGTCTCGCCGACATCGTTGCTGGTTGAAGATGCCATCAAGCCTATCGGTGGCGACACGCAGGAACTCTCAATGAAAGCACCAATGTCGATGTCAAACCGTGGATCTCGGGTAGGGGGTCCCGAATCGTGCGCCTAGGCGGATGGTAACAGGAGACGAGGGACACGATGTTTTTACCTGTGTTCGGGCCCTCTTGATGGAGGTAAAACCCTACGCCCCGCTTGATTAATATTGATGATATGGGTAGTACAAGAGTGGATCTACCACGAGATCAAGGAGGCTAAACCCTAGAAGCTAGCCTATGGTATGATTGTTGAGATGTATGTTGTCCTACGGACTAAAGCCCTTCGGTTTATATAGACACCAGAGGAGGCTAGGGTTACACAGAGTCGGTTACAATGGTAGGAGATCTACATATCTGTATTGCCAAGCTTGCCTTCCACGCCAAGGAAAGTACCATCCGGACACGAGCCGGAGTCTTCAATCTTCTATCTTCGTAATCTAGGAGTCCGGCGGATATTGATAGTCCGGCTGTCCAGACACCCCCTAGTCCAGGACTCCCTCAGTCAGCAAGAATCTGCACAACGGGTCATACTATCTGATTGATATTCGAGAGCATCAAGACTCACGCACATCAGAAGAGGAGACTAACAGGCCGTGGAACATAGCTCATCTTCGGCCTTACTACACTTGAGCCATCGGCTCTATCTATGTACATATCATGACAATGTATATATTATCTTTGATATAATAAAACCGGAGCCTCAGCTAAAGCGGGGTCTCTGTCTTTCTTATCATGCGTGGTTACATGGAGTGGCTCTGTTTTTAAAGTGGCCTCCGGTTTACCCCTTGACATTTGTTTTTTATATATCACTTGGGGCCTTGGTCGTGTCCGAACCAACGCGACACCTTTTGATAGGCGACAGCCACCAGATCACTTGGGGACATGGTCAAGTCTGAACCAGTCACGCCTCTTGGTCGGCCTAAGGCCACAAAATAACTTGGGGGCTTGGTCGAACCCGAACCATTGCCACGCCTCTTGATCTGGCATATATGCCACGAATCATTTGGGGACCTGGCTGACTTGAATCATTGTCACTCCTATTGGGGGCTTGTTCCTGTCCGACCATGGTAATACCATCTGATCAGCTCAGTATAGCATATTTTTGCAAACGGTTTTTATCATTGCCTTTGCTTCCATGTTATTTTCATGGCTTGTTTGTTCTTTGTTTTTGTTGGATTTTTTTATGTCAACAAACACCTTTTTTCCGGTTCAGCCGATGGATTTAATTCCCCTTTAATCCGGAGAAGTATGCATGGTTTACCTTTTCCTGTTAACATCATGGAGTAACAAGGGGGTTTGTATTGACTCAGTACGGTTTATACGGGAGCTGTTTTTCTCCCCCCTTGTTGACGGTACTGGTTTATAAAACCTCCGCTTCAAGCTTGGCTAAGCCAGCTTCATGCCAAGACATGGCAGGTATTTTGTATCACCTATTTGTTATATTACTGATACATATATCAAGATCATAAACCGGCTGGCGGTATAACCGCCACCGAAGTTCAAATTTTTCTGATTGCAGGAAATATGAATCGAGGTTTTTTGAACAAAAGCTTCAGTACTTATGCACGAAGGCATACTCAAGATAGAAGTATTAACTATCCTATTACAAGGCAACACGGTGCCTAAATAAGATCATTGTTCTTTTGGAAAGATGCCAAAGACAGCTATCCAAACCGGCTTCCGGTTCAAGCCTGCTCCTCATCATCCGCCGCTTCAGCTTCCTCGTCTCTACCCATTGGCTGGAAATCAACAGTGGTCCAGTCGATCCCCATTAAAGCTTGGAAAACAGCCTCTTCATGGATCAGGGAAGACGGTTCAATATCAGGAGCGTAAGTGTGCTTACGGATTGGAGGGATCAGATTCTCCGCTTCAAGAGTTGGGGCAGGCACTCGCTTGTTCTGATCATTGTATTGTGCTTGATAATGCGTCAAGTCTGCCTCTTCAGCTAGCTGACAAGCCAGAGGGTGCACTGCACGGTTTATTGCCCTTAAATCCTCTTCGTTGAATTCAGAGCCATCTTCCTTCAGGTTGGGATAGCCTTGAGCTGCTTCCACAGGTCGAATCGCACCCATGCCTTTGCCCGGATCAAAGCGTTAATAGCCCCGGTTCGAAAGCAGCGGATTTTTCAGCTCCTCAATCCGGGCCGGAAGCATCGACAACCTGTTAAGAGTGTCCTGGATTAAAGAAGGTGCCGGGTTGTTATGAGAGGCTGTGGTGATGATCCGCTGGGCTCCGGTATATAATTGTTCCACTAAGGTGTAGGCAGCCTTCAGTTTCTTCCGCACATCGTTTCCTAAGTGCCCGATGCGTGTGCCTACAACAATATAGGGACGGTTTCAAACCGGATTTACGCTGCAGCAGGTTCAAATTATCACAGAAGTTAAAAGGAGCTTACCAAAGATCGCAGCGGTCATGGAGTGTATTTGCCGCTTTACGGACGTTAGTTCATCCACCACCGGTTTAAGGGCAGCTTCAGCATTTTCTGCTCTTTTGGTTAAAGCGGCCTTCTCAGTAGCCCAATCAGCCCGCTCTTTCTTGAAGCCTTCCTTCAGCTGTTCAGCGGTGCTCAAGGCGCTGGTTAATTCTTCCTTAGCCTTGTCTGTTTCAGCTTGTTGAGTTTTCAAGGCCTCCTGCAAATCAGCAATCCGGTCCTCCTTGATTCTCACCTGAGCCTGCATACAGACAGCATTTAGCTTTAAACAAGCGGTCCAAGAAATTGAAGTATCAACCACATAACAAAGTTATACGCCTGATACTTGGGGGCTAATGCACCTTCAATTTTCAAAAGTTACTAGATTGCAAAGTCCCAAGCTCAATACAGGTATTCAACTTGGCACTTGGGAGCTAATGGCTATTTTCTCAAATTATGTTCTAAGGGTAGTTTTTCTGTTGGAGCCCCGGTCTAATTCTGCTAAGTTAAACCGGCCCTTGGGGGCTATATTGATGGATTTCAAAGTGTTGAGGATTGTATTGAAGTCCCGGTTTGACTAAAGGTTACAAACCGACCCTTGGGGGCTACGAGGATTGACACAATGGCAGAAAGTAGGTAAAGAAGTAAGTTACCTCAAATTGATCCCTCATCATCTTTACCAGACCAACTTCACAGTCACGGCTAGTATAAAGCCGGTTTAAATAGCCGGAATGAAGATCTTGGGCACTCAAAGCGCATATGTCTCCGCTCAACATCCCATTTTCCTTTGTTCGAGTGGAAAAATCCTCTTTACGATATGCTTGGTTAAGGTGACAGATTCACGGTTCAAATGGGCCTACACCGTAATCACAACATCATCATCTTTGGACTCGCCGGTTTGTGTTGGTGCGGTCGGTTTGTCGCCAGGATCGTGATTTCTCAACTGGACGGAGTCTGGCAGCGGATCAGCAGTAAACCAAGGGTTAATATGCCTCTTCGAATTGCATCGCCTTGCAGAGGAGGATCATTGGGAATATCTTCAGAGCAAACTCTTCAAGATCTGCCGCTTTGTCATGATCTGGGGCTACATCTTCTTCAGCCGCTTTATCCAGGCGGGCCTTCTTGCTTGGTTTCGGTTTGGCCCTGAAAGAAAAACAAAGAGTCAAAGAAAAGCATAAGCCATTACGCCGTATACTGGAAGCATATGTTCAGTTTAACTTACCCAGCAACTATTTTCAATGGTGGTAGCTGAGTGGCCGATGATTCACTAGAAGATGAATGAGAAGTGACCTGATAATCGGAGTCGGATGGATTAAGAGGTTGACGGAAGAAACCCGCTTTAGGATTTAAATCAATAAAAAGGTCGGAGACCTCGGAGCGGCGTTTTCGAACCGGGCTGTTTGGTAAACCGGCAGAGGTAACTACCTGGCCACTGTGCCGGGTTGTGCGGCGAGCTTCATGTTGCTGAGTCTTCATAAGAAATTTGGGATCCAAATAAGCAAGAGGATGAGAAAATTTAACTTTCCGGTTTGCCTGGCGAAATTTTGGCAAAGGCAAGATTTCTGAATCGGAAGAGAGAATAGTTACCTCAACGAATCCCGCATTGCTGGCTTCAGCGTCGTCCTGACAAGCATCATCATCAATAAGGCGTGTAAAAAGCAAGCCAAGTGAATCAAGTTCTACCTCAAGGTCCGGGTTACCCACATCATCATCAATAGCCAGGTCAGATGAAGCGGTGATTTTTCTCTTATGAGTTGGCTTCTTGATAACCTTGGTCTTGGGCCGGGTTGACCGCCCTGCGTTCTCCGTTTTATCTTGTGGAAGCTTCTTGCTCCAAAACGGATTTTCACCCCGATCAACAAGAATTAAATGTCGGATGATAAAGCAAGAATAGTTCAACAATAGAGCAACTAAAATCTTACCGCTGGCGGTTTGTTGGTAGTGCAGTAAGGAAGCAGACCGGTTTGAGCACAGAGGTGCTCCGGTTCATTCAACATCTTTGAGGGAGTCCTGGACTAGGGGGTGTCCGGACAGCCGGACTATCAATATCCGCCGGACTCCTAGACTACGAAGATAGAAGATTGAAGACTCCGGCTCGTGTCCGGATGGTACTTTCCTTGGCGTGGAAGGCAAGCTTGGCAATACGGATATGTAGATCTCCTACCATTGTAACCGACTCTGTGTAACCCTAGCCTCCTCCGGTGTCTATATAAACCGGAGGGCTTTAGTCCGTAGGACAACATACATCTCAACAATCATACCATAGGCTCGCTTCTAGGTTTAGCCTCCTTGATCTCGTGGTAGATCTACTCTTGTACTACCCATATCATCAATATTAATCAAGCAGGGCGTAGGGTTTTACCTCCATCGAGAGGGCCCAACTCGGTAAAAACATCGTGTCCTCGCCTCCTGTTACCATCCGCCTAGACGCACAGCTCGGGACCCCTACCGAGATCCGCCGTTTTGACACCGACATTGGTGCTTTCATTGAGTGTTCCTCGTATGTCGCCGCCGATAGAGCGGATGCCTCCACCCGCCTTCAAAGACGGTGTTTTTACCGAGGGCCTTGGCCGCCGCCAAACTATCCGGCTTGGTGGTTTTCATGACCGTCTGTCCGCCGCCGCTTCGCAATGACTTCTCAAGTCGCCGGAAGCAATCTTCGCGTCGCCCTAAAGCTGCCGAACAGTTAGATCCAATAGAGCTATCGCTCGTTAACGAGCTCTTGGATCGCATCGCCGCCTCGGGAGTCGCCACGGACTACAACCAGATTGGGCTTAAACCGATCCGAGAGATTAACTCTCCTGTGCCACCCACCACGCCGCAGTGGTAGAGGAGCACACGGCAACTCTTTGCCGTGTTGAAGACAATTCATGTCCGGATTCCCGAACCCTCTATGCCGGATTCCCGCGAGGGACGGACTTCGATCGAGCATTGAACTTAAAATCATGCATCGCCTCGACTCACCGGATTGCGCCCAAGAAACCAAACTTCCGATTCGAAACTCCTTGGCCTTTGAGCCTCAAGATGGGCAGGGATCCGAATTTTATTCCACCCACCCGCCCAGACATATGCGATCTATCTCTAATACGGCAAGAGCCTACTGAGACAGTACATCACTACTGGGCCAGATTCCTCCTGGTTATGGACAGGATAAAGGACTGCCGAGAGGAAAATGCAATATCAATTTTCTGCAATAACTGCACGGACAAGGGAATACTAAACGCCATTGATCGCCGCAAAATTACGCGCTTCACCGATCTGGCATCCATTGTATGAAAGTATTGTGCGATGGAGAGTTTCGGAAAACCGAAAATCAATTTTGGGATAATCCGGCCCCAAACCCAGTCCGCAGTAAAAGGGTGCCTTACACTAAGGCCCCATATGCAAAAACGAAAAAACAAAAACCCAATAAGGGAAACAGAACCGTACTGGAGGGATGGCTCAATGGACCCTGTAAGCTTCATAATACAGAGGGAGCCGTCCCAACACATAGCCTTCGAGCATGTTGGACATTACGGCAGGTGGCCAAAAGTGGCGAAGAGCTTCTAGCTCCGGAAAACCACTCCAACAATACCAGCACGGTGTCAACAGTCTTTGAGACTTTCGCATCAAATAATATGCGAAAACGAACAATCCGCGAACTCGCCAAAGTCTACCAAGTAGCAACAGCAAATTCATGGAGCGACACAGCTATTACCTTCAATGCCAGCGACGAGCCCACATTCGAACAACTGAGCCCTAGCCAGACCGGTACTTAGTCCCATAGTGGACGGCTTTCGACCGCAAAAGTCCTCATGGATGGCGGCAATGACTAAACCTCATTTATGAGGAAACTCGTGAAAAATGGAAATTGATTGGAGCCAGATTGAGCGAAGCAGCACAACCTTTAGAGGAATAATCCCTAGCCGAAGCGCTGCACCGAAAAATCACACTCGATGTGGTGTTCGGCCTCCGACAATTATAGATCCAAGAAGTCACATTCCTGTGGCCTCGCTCAGCAATGGGTATCACGCCATATTATGACGAGAGGCATTCACAATTTTCAAGCAATACCTCATTACGGGTACATGAAGCTCAAAATGCCTCGCCCAATGAATAATCACTCGCTAGTGATCCGGACATAGCACTCGCTACCGAAAACAAGACAGCCGCACTAGCCCTCGAGGCACTATCCGAAGCCTTAGAGGCAGAGGAACTCACCGCGCTTCGCTCACGGTGAACAGGGACGATGTGATACTTGATAAAGATCCAAGTCCACCTCCTTCAAACCAGCAGATGAGATAATAAAATTCCAGGTCCATCCAACGGACCCAACAAAGACGGCCTCCATCGGGCACAGCTTGAACCCCGGTTGACGCCAAGATCGCGCTAATTCCTTCGGGAAAATTGGGATATCTTCGCCGGCATCCTTCTGACATGCCCGAATCCTCGCAGTTGGCGTAACACAGCCTAAACATCCTAAAGGATTTAAGCCACCAAACAGGCTCTTCGACGATTTTCCGAGCCCAAAAGACAGTAATGGGAGAAGAGCTAGCCAAACTATTGGAAGCCGGATTCATTAGAGATATCAAACATCCGGACTGGCTAGCAAATTTGGTGATGGTAGCAAAGAAGGATAAATCCTGGCGTCTCTGTGTCGATTTTAAAGACCTCAATAAAGCTTGCCCAAAGGATCCCTTCCCTCTCCCCCGCATCGACCAAATTATCGATGCCACAGTAGGGCACGATTCATTGTGCTTCCTGGACGCATACTCCGGCTATCATCAAATCAAGATGGCGGGAGCAGACCAAGCCGCAACGGCATTTATCACTCCATATGGACCATTCTGCTTCAACACGATGCCCTTCGGACTCAAGAACGCCGGCGCAACATATCAGCGCATGATTCAAACATGTCTGGCCACCCAGATCGGCAAAACAGTCGAGGCATACGTAGACGACGTAGTCGTCAAAACAAAACACGTCGAAACTTTAGTAGACGATTTGAGGCTCACATTGACAACCTCGAGCATATGACATCAAGTCAATCCGAAAAATGCGCTGTGTACCAGCCGAAAAGCTGCTGGGCTTCATCAGATCCGTAGCGGAATTGAAGCAAATCCGCCAAAATCCGAGCTCATCATAGTTGGATATTCCAAAAGACCTCAAGCAAATACAAAATTAACAGGATGCGTGGCAGCCTTAAGCCGCTTTATCTCCCGCTTAGGAGAAAAGGCGCTGCCCTCTATCGCCTCCTCAAAGCACCAACACTTCGAGTGGACGGATGCCGCCACCGCCGACTCAAAGAAATAAAGGCCATATTGGCAACAACCGTCCCGGCTGCGCCCACTTTGGGCGAACCAATGTTGTTATACATCGCAGCAACGAATCAAGTTGTAAGCGTGGTCCTCGTCGTCGAACGAGTGACAGAAGGGCATAAATTCCCTCTTCAAAAACCAGTGTACTATGTATCCACCGTGTTAACCCCCGCAAATCCGCATTACCCGCACTATCGTAAGATAGCATATGCGGTGTTCATGGCGCTCGAAGCTCCGCACTACTTTCAAGAGTGCTCGATAACAAGGCCTCTCAAGTACCACTCAATGACATTATAAATAACCGCGACGAACGGGTAGGATAGCAAATGGGCCATTGAGCTCTTACCATTCGACATCACTTACAAACCTCGACGAGCTATAAAGTCACAAGTTTTGGCTGACTTCGTCATTAATGGACCGTTGAACTCCCTAAAGAGTACGGCGATACTACAATTGATTATGCATTTCGACGGCTCCAAAATGTTGGCCGGATCGGGCAAGGCGTCAGATCGACGCCCCCCACCGGAGATACATCCAAGATGTACTTCAAATAATGTACACGGACTCCAACAATGCAGCGAATCGAGGCCCTCATTACACGGTTCCGGATGGCGGTCTCGATGGGCATTCAACGCCTAGAGGTGCGCGGGGACTCAAACCTTGCAATATCCCAAATAAACGGAGACTTCGACGCCAAGGATCCAAAATGGCAGCATATCGCAATGCTATCCTAAAATGTCACCGGTTTGAAGGACTCAATTCCATCACATAGCCCGAGATAATAACCAAGCGGCCGACGCCCCGCACGCATCGGTCGTAAACGTGATGCTGTCCCTCCAAATATCTTCTGGAACGGCTCTTCAAGCCATCCGCATTATGGGAAGAGGAGCCCGGTAGCGACAAACCGGAGAAAACCGCACCAACCGGTGATTCGGCAGATGACATAACACCCTCCGCCCACGTTATGATGGCAGTAATCGCCACGTGGAAAGAACCTTTCCTAGCCTACTTACTTAGGCAGGAGCTTTCCGAAGACCAAAACGAGGCGCGCTGCATAGTCCGGCGATCTAAGGCCTACAAGGTCCATGAGGGAGAACTTTATAAGAAAAGTATCACCGGAGTCCTTCAAAGGTGTATCTCCGAAGAAGAAGGGCGAAACCTCCTGGCTGAAATTCATGCCGGACTAGGCGGACACCACGCAGCAGCCCGGGCCCTTGTAGGAAAGGCATTCCGTACAGGATTTTATTGGCCGACGGCTCGGGCAGACGCACAGGACTTGGTCCAGCGATGCGTTGGTTGTCGACTCTTTGCTAATCGAGCCATATGCCACCCACCGCCTCAAAACCATACCCATTACCCGCCGTCATGCGGTGCAGGGGCTTGAAATGGTTGGACCCATTAAAGGGGGAACCCACAAGAAAAAGTACCTATTGGTCATCGTGGATAAGTTCACCAAATGGATAGAGGCCAAACCGTCAAAATGGCGAGTCCGCACCAGTGATAGACTTTATATCGTGGGTGGTACACCGCTACGAGTCCCCACAAAGATCATCACCGACAACAAAGACGAACTTCACAGCCGATGAGGTTAAGTCATGGTGCAAAAATATGGGCATCAAGCTCGACTATGCGCCGATCTATCACCCTCAAACCAACGGTCAAGTAGAAAGAGCAAATGGTCTAATAATGAGCGGCATTAAACCCGCACTAGTGAGGTCACTCACTAAATCCGACGCACAATGGGTCGAGGAGCTCGACCAGACTGGGGCTGCGGACAACGCCTAACCGTACTACCAGATTCACACCATTTTTATGGTATACGGCGCAGAGGCAGTCTTGCCTCGCGACATTATTCATGACTCACCTCGAAAAGCGCATGTATGAGGAAAGAGAGGCCGAGCTTGATCGGCAGGACAGCTTGGACACATTGAGGAAGAACGTGACGTCGCCAAGGCTCGCTCCGCATTCTATCGCAGCAGTTCAAGATATCAAAGCGAGAAGTACGGGCCAAGACTTACAACGTTGGTGAACTAGTTCTACGCTCGCGGACAAGAAAAAGGACAAGCTCAAGCCCAAATGGGAGGGCCCTTCATCATCGACCAAGCATCGATCGCGGAGCGCATCGCTCTCTTAAATGCGTCGGATAACCGACTCGAGCCGAACCCATGGAATGCAGCCCGCCTCCGACGATTCTATGCCTAGCGCCGGACTAAGAGTTCGTCCCCTTCCCCCGTCCAAACTTTTACACTTTGGCTGTCTTTTGTTTCTCTTTTTATACTTTCTATTCGAAAAGCCCTTACGGGCCTCTTGCCGTAGTCTTTGCATACGCATGATGTGCCATCCGCACTCATTATTCCTGGGGGCTTCTTTTATAAAAGCTCAATTATACGGGTTTTATACCCAGCACATGTGTCAAGCTTCCACATATACCTTTTACTCGCCATTATATGCATCGATATGACTTAAGTTTTGGCCAAGCTGGGTTGCCTGGCTCCTGTGCTTACCCCTACGTTCCCGATTGTTCGGCTAGGAGGTAAAGGAGCACCTCTGCGATTGTTACTGCGCTGGTCACCGGATGTGTACCTCGACCGGGTGAAGCCGAAAGCTAGCGTTTTAAGGGAATATTCGGTCGGTGACTTAAAAGATGAATTTTTACCTATTTATCTATTTGCCCCCAGATGTTTTATTGCTTTCTTTGCAGTCCGGACATGCACTTTAGGGCATGCCTCCCAACGAAAGGAACCCTTAACGGAACTATTCTCCCTGGAAGATGTTTCTTACTAACCATGTAATATAACATAACTAGTTGGGCACTTGTCTGATAAAGCACTAATGACCCCTACGCCTAGTCTCCATGCATACCACGGTTGTTTCTTAACCACAGAGGTATTCGGACACACTCCGGACTCTAGGGTCCCGACATCGAAGCGAAAAGGTCGGCAAAGACAAACGATCTACAATCCGGCTAGAAGGCATTTCACATGTCACTTTACGTGATAACATACATTGTCAAATTTATTGATTGTATTCCTCCTCAATCCCGCCTAACAGGCTGTCTAGTTTACATTCCCGTTGGGAAAATTTAGCAGCCAACTCTACTTGGCTGTACACTAAACTCACAGGGATCTCCTTCCCATCGGGCCCCACCGGTCCAACTTCGGCCATGTGGTTGGGGTCCGCCTTCTTGTACCGCATCTTCACCATGGCCCAAGCCTCCCTGGCACCTTGACGGCAAGCCGAAATCTTCCACCAACGGAAGCGCTGCCGTACTCCCTGCAGCTTCTCCGCAAGCTCCCCGAGGCCCTCGGGTAGGGTGAGGGCTGGCCATAAAGCCTGAACAATGCCGCTCATTGCCTGCCGAACTCGTTCGAGTAGCTGCAACAGTTCGGGAAGTTGATCACCCATTGATATGGGCATTTCCTCTGCAGGACGACCTGTGAGTATACCTACAAGACATATCATGTCAAAACACTTCCTCGCCAACTCTTCTTTTCAAAAAGTTCGCCAAGCACTTATCAAATGCCGCGATGAAGCCGCTGATTCTCCTTAACGGAGCCGGACAGCTCGGCTGAGCGCCTTTCAGCTCTTCTCCGAGCTTGGCGTTGGCATCCCGGAGCTTGTTCCTTTCCTGCTGAACCCTATTCAAGACACTCTCGCCGCCTTTAGTCAAGCGTAGCAATGCTTGCATGTCTCGGATCTTGTCCGCGGTACCTACAATGTCATTATTAAACTTCACAAGACGCCGCATGCAGGTGCTTATATTTATTAATAAAATGTGTTACCAGGAGGGGTCTTTCCGTCTCCTCCTGCGGCAGCAAGTGCGGCCTCAAGTTGGGCCTTGCAATCTTGCAGCCCCGAGACAGTGGGCGCTCTTCTTGTTAAGTGCCTCGAATTACAATGATCCTTAAATCAGTTAGCATAACTAATTTAAGTCTCGTGGGCTACCGTATATACAACCATTAAAATTCCCTTACCCGTATGTCTTTCACATACTGCCCGTGGCTCGTAAAACCATTTTGAGCAGCACGGAGATGCGCGTCCCCTGCGCTAAAGGCATCCAATGCCTCGGGAAAAGCACGCTTTGAAATATTGTTCGGGGGCGCTTATGGTTCATAGCGCTCTCCACCTCGCACTTGGTGGCGATAGTGGTCGGTATCCTCCGCTGGAGAAGGATCCGCTCGCGTCAGGCGCTTGCCTCCCTCCATCCGGGCGCTGAGCCCGCCGGTGTTGGTCGGATCAGCAATTCTGCGCCGCAGCTCGGGCGAGCGCTTTTTCTCCTACAAAGATCATGAGCACTCAGAGTTTCTCGAACGTTGTTCAAAATTCAAATACGAGCTATACCTTTGCGGCGACGCTTCATTCGCGATCGCGCCCTTTTCCGCCGCTGGTTCGGATCGCCCTCGCTGGTTAGCCGCTGGCTCGCTTCCGCCGCAAAGGCGCTTCGCAAAATACCATCGCTCACGAAGGTCGAGATGGGCAGGAAGAGATACCGTGTCCGGACTTCGCCGCGGTCACCGAAGCCGGACTTAGTCCGGGTAGTCCGCCATAATGGCTACCCTCGATCCGGTGAGCATTGTCTATGCTGAGCTGGTGATACACCCCGCCGATCAGCTCCACTCGATGTCCGGTCCTCTTCGAGGTCGGACCTGTGGATCCTTCCGGATCCTCGGGTTGCGGAGCAGACTCACCATGTCCTCCACAACCGCGAGATCCCGCGCCAAGACATAATATAAGAAGCTTAAACTTCAAAGCTTGGGTTGAGCCCTTCAAGGTGTTCACTTACCCATCCTCCGGGTTGATCATGGAAAACCCGCTCAAAGGGTTCGCTCAAGGAAATCCTCCTTCTCCCCTTATACAGGCCGGACAGATCTTTGCCGATCCTCGGCCGAATCCGCCCTTTGCGGCCGTGCGGGTAGCATCGTTTTCCCGCTGAAATCCCACATGGGGTGGCCTCAGATCGCAGCTGGCTGTACTCGCGGATGCATGTCGCCATGACTCCGATCATGGTCAGCCGAATGAGCCATTAATCTTATCCGCCCATCAAGTAGTGGATGCTCTTGTCTTCCTCCAATCGGGGCTCATGGGCGCCACCGAGGCGCTTTCTTCAAGGGAGCAGACTAAACTCCGGAGGCCGATCCAACAGGGTCCGGCAATGAGCTGCCTCCTATATAAAACCACCCGAGGGCCGCCTTGGACGCCTTCTTGGGAGTGCCGGATAGGTATGCGGTCCCGCGATGCGCCATATTCGCCGCCACCACTTGATATATGGACCCCTGTGAGAACGGGTACTGTGCAAAATAGCCTCTTCCACAAAGCAAAATGGGGCTCGATGCCTGTGAATAGCTCGCAAAAGAGCTACGTGAGCCTGCGATGTGCAGCATGAGGCAGGCATGAGGTGGTGGAGCTGGAGTCCGAGAACTTCGTGAGCCCGCGAGGAACGGATGTATTGGAAATCTGAGCCCCTTATCGATAGGGGACAAAGCACACTCGCTCCCCCTTATTGGGGCTTGGAGTGTCCTCCGCCTGCCTCCCACCTTGATAAGTAACCAGTCCGCTCGGATCGAACTATGAAGGCCGGAGGGAGAAACCCTCCGCTTGGAGCTTCACTAGCTCATTGTGCGAAATAGAGCAGCTTCCACCAATTCCCGGCGGTGGGCCGGGAGCGCGTGAAGAAGAGCCGCGTTGACGATCCATGATGGAATGGATTTCTAGGTCAGAGGCGCTTCGATGGAGTATACGCGGGAGGAAGATGGTGCGGTTTGGATCTGGATTCTTGCCTCTTTTATAGGCGGGCGACCCGCACAATTAGGGGGTAAAATGCAAAAAACACCCTGGCTTTTCGCATTCGTGCGATGCGTGGAAGAGGGCCATTATTTGGCGTAGAAGCCGAGGAACACAGTGTTCAAGATGAAGCCGGACACTATTCGGCAGGTACATGGAATTTGAAGGGAGAACCCGCCTTTGCAACGCCAAGATTATAAACACGCTGGACTTATCGCCATTGAAGCCCGGTTCGGGGCTACCGAGGAGTCCTCGACTAGGGGTGTCCGGACAGCCGGACTATCAATATCCGCCGGACTCCTGCATCACGAAGATAGAAGATTGAAGACTCGCTCGTGTCCGGATGGTACTTTCCTTGGCGTGGAAGGCAAGCTTGGCAATACGGATATGTAGATCTCCTACCATTGTAACCGACTCGGTAACCCTAGCCTCCTCCGTGTCTATATAAACCGGAGGGCTTTAGTCCGTAGGACAACATACATCTCAACAATCATACCATAGGCTAGCTTCTAGGGTTTAGCCTCCTTGATCTCGTGGTAGATCTACTCTTGTACTACCCATATCGTCAATATTAATCAAGCAGGACGTAGGGTTTTACCTCCATCGAGAGGGCCCGAACTTGGGTAAAAACATCGTGTCCCTCGTCTCCTGTTACCATCCGCCTAGACGCACAGTTTGGGACCCCCTACCCGAGATCCGCCGGTTTTGACACCGACAATCTTCTTTACAGAATCTGTGACTTCATCGTCGGAGAGTTGGATATTAATGTGTCGGAGTGGGTCATCGATGCTACCAGTATACTTGCACATCAAACCGGGGCGCCGGCTCAGAGGCAGTATGCTCCATGATATCCAACAGCGTGCAAGGCCTATTCCTATTAAACCGTTGGCCATAAAGGCCCGGAGCTTGGACAGTTGCGGATCATATTTACTTCTCTCTTTGGCGCTTAGTCTTTGTGGAAAAGGGTGAGTGTTGCTGAGCTGTTCCGGACGGAAGCCAGGCAAGGGATTTTCATTGTCAGGGGAGGTATCCTTGCAATAAAACCAAGTTGCATTCCACTCCATGGGGTGAGTATGGAGTTTGACATGGGGATAAGTGATCTCCTTCCTCTTCTGAATGGCCATACAGCCCAATTCAGTATTGGGACCGTCGGTAAATTCAGTACGACGGTTTAAATGGAAGAGGTCTCTAAACAACTCGACCGAAGGCTCCTCTTGAAGGTATACCTCAGAAAGTACTTGAAAATGACATAGATTGGTAACAGAGTTAGCCAATATCCCGTGGACGGAGCTGAAAATTGGCTAACACATCCCGTAAAATTTAGAACCGGGCGGTTTGAAGCCCCGGCCAAGTGATCTCATGAAGACCACAACCTCTCCTTCCGGGGTGTGGAGGACATTCATCTCCGTGAACCCTCCAAAGGATCGTATCTTTATCGCCTAAAGCGCCGATCAAAACTAGATCGTCCAACCGTGATTCGGTGACGCGAGAAGGAACCCAATTGCACTCATACACTTGTTTGGCCATGGCGAGATCTACAAGAAATAGGTGATCCGTTCAAGAACACGCTGATAAAAGAAGGCGTTGATCTAAACTATGATAAACCGGAGGTAGTACCTATAAACCGTCTTCTACAATGCGGCATCATGTGGATTCTCGCGGTTCAACCAGGGACTAATGGTATATACCGTTTAGTAACTTTTTCTATGATAAGTTAAACCGCCTCGACCTAAGCATCGGAAGCAATTGAAGCTATGGATAACTAGGTATGCGGAAACAAGTTTCACAAGATCTTATCACACCATGGATCTACAATGAGCTCACAAAAACAGTAAAATATTCCGAAGAGTAAGGCAGAAACAGAAGTGAACCATTGAGCGGGTATGTGCGAGAGATCTATGGACTTGGATGAGAAACTACAAGCGGGTGCTTAAAGACTACTACTAAATACAGCAGGGATTCACAGATTCGTTCAAGGTCGAAAATGTAAGAGCACGCGATTTAACACAAAGACGTAACATGGAACCCTAAGAACAGATCTAGGTCAAGAAGAGGAGAAAGCTTACCGGGAACGGAGAAGATGCGGAAAGATGCTGCAATGCTCTGGTACGTTCAGGTTGATGCAGCGGCCCAAGATGAGGAAGAGGTAGACGGCGGTGGTGGACCTCCAAGGCTGGCGACGCGAGGAAGACGAAGAAGAAGGGACGAAGGGAGAGGAAAAGAAATGACCCTTCGGTCTTATTTATAAGGCAACAGAGCTAGGTCAAGCGCACGGATCCAGGAGCTATTATTAAAAGAGGGCGTTATAAATGACAAACTTCGTGATGACGTCATGCCGGTTTACAGCAACCAGAAATAATGACGACATGGCGGTTTATCAATTACCAGAAGATGTCCAAGACACAAGATTTTGTGAAGGATTGACATGAACCAGTTTAAATCAATCCGGGGCCTAATGTTGGGGATATTACCACTAGGCATAAACCGGCCTACTTGGGCCGGGTTAACTTCATTAGTGGTATAAGCAGATGAAGGCCCAAGGCCTGTAGTCGGTTTAGAACTCAGAGTCGTAAACCGCCTGATGTATAACTTGTATTGTAAGTTAGGAATAGAGAGAGACCGACCAGGATACGAGTATGAACCGGTTGGGACTCTATGGACCGACGGGCGTCACCCGTGTAAATAAGGGGATGACCCGGCGGCGGTTCAGGACGGACAACCACAACTCGAGCCTAGGCGAAGTTTGTTTGCTACCTAGCCATCGAGACTACATCAATTCCATCACAACTAGACGTAGGCTTTTACCTTCATCGAAGGGGCCGAACTAGTATAAACCCTCGTGTCTTTGTGTTCGCTTTAACCCCTTCAAGTAAACCCGTAGCGAGGGCTCCACAACTAAGTCCTTTCACTAGGACATCTGCCGTGACAAATCCACGACAGAGACCCTTCGGGCGGAGCTTGCCTGAGCCAAGGAGCAAGCCCAGATAAGTGATGCGACCGCTCTGAAGGAGGTCGAGGAGTTAAGAGCCGAACAGGCTGCTCATCGCCGGAGCGAAGAAAAGATAGCCCAGATGGCTACCAAGCTGGAAGATGCCGCCAACCGCCACGAGCTCCTTGAAAAGGAAAATCAAGCAAAAGCGGCTGACCTGAAGAAGGCCCTGGAGGCAGCCAAAGAAACCCGCTCTGAAATGAGGGGGGTGAGGGAGGAGCTTCGCGAAGCCGGAGATATCGTGGCTGGAAAGCCCTATCTATTGCGGATGAAATTCGGATATCCGAAGTATGCCCCTCTGGATCAGTTGTGGTTTGCGGCTGACGCATATGCGGACCTGCGAAGAGTGCTACTGATGCGTCCGAGTTTTATAAAGATCGGAAAGACCATAAGGCTGAGAGGTTATTCTGGTTGCAGTTTAGTGCCCTGACGCGTCCGCTGCCATTGAATGAAAAGATGGCCGCATGGGCCGAACTCCACAGGTTATCCGGGCTTGCTATGAGGTCTATCGTGGATCATCTTTGGCCACAAGGACCAAGGCCGGACATCTATTTTGGATTGGTGCAACAATTCCTTGGTGTTGTGTCGCATATCGATGTTGTGAAGAGGTCGTCATGCATACAGGGTGCACGGATGGCTCTTGCCTGTGTTAAAACATACTGGGCTAGGATGGAAGCCACTGCTATTGCAACCCGGAGTGCGGCGGACGGCCAGGACCCGCCCGAGCACTATTTTGAAGAAGTTTCAGAAGGCGCCCGTTTAATAGAGGCTCAGTGCTCAAAGAGTGCCATGTTCGAATGACATGTCTCGCGATTGTAAAGACAATGCTATTTTGATTATAAAGGCTGTTTTTATACTTTTGCCCAAAAGTATTATAATGCCTCATGTGCGACCGTTTATGTATATATATAACCTGAAAGTTTGCAGTCGTCGGCTTCAGCCCCCACGCATATAATGTGGGGGTGTTTGAGAAAACGCGTAGTCACACCTGATCCAATGTCTTGGTCCGTTAAGGAGGTGATAGCGCGGCGAACCAGGCAATCGGACTATATAGCTTTAACACTTTCACTTAGCCATAGGAGTTTGACGGTGGGGATACTATATAGCCCCAGGTACTTTTGCGTTCAGCCGAATATGGTGCGCGTATGTACATGACCGGGAAACCGGTCCTTCGTTAATGACGAGGAATCACGAAGATTCCGCTGGGTCATCGAGTGGTTGACCAGTCTCGCGTTGTATCATGACAGTCAGTTTTCGGCTTTCTCTACTGAGGTGCTCGCCCAGATGAACTGGGGCACAATTGCAGTAGTTCTCCCGGTGCCGCCTTAGCCGATAGAACGGAACGTAAGGTAGCAAAACACGGGAGCCGGGCAAACCCAACATTTGACCAAAGACATGATTCGAAGCTGATGCATATAAGGCCAAACTCGCGACGCTGAACACTCCCTAAGGTATTCGGACTTTATAATGTGTACGGGGCTGAATAACGCCCTTGACAATAATCCCTGAGTTTCCAGGTATGAGCAGTAGTCTGGTGTGACAAAAATGCCGAACGCCAAGATCCTCCCGTTGTATAAAGTTTCCGAGGGGAAGAAGCAACAAGAGATTAAAAAGGTTTACGCAGGGTCTTAATCTAAACAGAAACCTTTGAGCGGGGCCCTGCTGCACGTCTGCGCCTTTATCTCCGTTGTGCCATATCCTAGAAGCGTGTAGCACGATGATCATCTGTAAAAAGATAAAACCCAGGTGAAAGACTTTGTGCGAAGTGTTCGTTAATCTGAAAGAACCATAAAATAGCAATATGCTATTGTATTGATAGGGTCGAGCCAAACTATGGGCTCTTTTTGCGAGCAGCCCCTAGCATCTTTTATGGGGAAATCCCAACTGGGCTGTTACATTGTGTGGAGCGTCGGACTCGTCTAACCGTGTCCGTGGTCTTGACGACCGGCAACTTGTCTTGGTTGGAGGGACCGCTCAGTGTTCGACTGGTAGAGCCACCACGTATTCTTCCGCGTGTAAGGAACGCTCTGTATTTCCGCTAACTGTGATGACGCCGCGTGGACCAGGCAACTTAAGTTAGAGGTAGGTGTAATGCGGTACTGCATTAAAATGAGCGAAGGCCGTTCTTTCTAGTAGTGCGTGATAGCCACTTCGGAATGGAGCGATGTCGAACATTAATTCCTCGCTTCTGAAGTTGTTGGGAGAACCGAATACAACCTCTAGTACCAGAGAGCCCGTACAGTGGGCCTTAACGCCTGGTATTACTCCTTTAAAGGTAGTGTTACTTAGGCTAATTCTTGAAGGGTCTATCCCCATTTTGCGGACAGTGTCCTGATATATCAGGTTTAGACTGCTGCCGCTGTCCATAAGGACTCATGTGAGAAGGTATCTATCAATTATTGGGTCGAGCACCAAGGCAGCCGATCCGCCATGCCGGATACTAGTCGGATGGTCCCTGCGGTCACAGGTGATCGGGCAGGCCGACCAGGGATTAAATTTAGGGGCAACAGGCCCAACAACGTATACGTCTCGGAGTGCACGCTTGCGCGTTCTCTTTGGAATGTGAGTTCCGTAAATCATATTCACTGTTTTGACTTCTGGTGGGAATTTCTTCTGCCCTCCAGTGTTCGGTTGAAGAGGCTCATCCTCATCTTCACTTGGCGTCTCCCTCCCATTTTATTGGGCATTCAGTTTGCCGGCCTGTTTGAAAACCCAACACTCTGTGTGGGTGTGGTTTGCAGGTTTTTCGGGGGTGCCGTGAATCTGACATAATTTGTCTAGAATCTTGTTTAGGCTAGACGGTTCATCTCTGCTGCCTTTAAATGGCTTCTTCTGTTTACCGGGTCGAGAGCCCCTGAATCCGGCATTGACTATCATGTTCTCTGGGCTGTCATGATTGTTTTGACACTTGTTTTTGTTGCGCCGCGGCTTCCCGTTGCCATCCCTGACTTCGGATGTGCTTGGGTCGCTGGTGCCACTACAGGCCAGCTAGCTGTCCTCGCCCACGCAAAAGCGGGACATAAGGCTTGTTAAGGTTGCCATCGTCCTCGGCTTTTCTTGGTCGAGGTGTCTGGCAAGCCATTCGTCCCGGATACTATGTTTGAAATCCGCTAAGGCT
This sequence comes from Aegilops speltoides, assembly GCA_021437245.1. Taxonomy (NCBI): domain Eukaryota; kingdom Viridiplantae; phylum Streptophyta; class Magnoliopsida; order Poales; family Poaceae; genus Aegilops; species Aegilops speltoides. Next base: position 238,062,182 of record CM038146.1, on the reverse strand, counting down.
TCAGCGTCCGGGCAATCGAGTATTCGATTCTTCTTAGTAAGAAATCTGTTCCAGAGCTTTCGGGCTGACTCTCCGGGCTGTTGAATTATATGACTTAGGTCGTCTGCGTTGGAGGTCGGACATAGGTCCCTTGAAAATTGGCTCTGAAAGCATCCTCGAGCTCTTCCCAACTTCCAATTGAGTTTCCAGGAAGGCTTTTCAGCCAGTGCCGAGCTGGTCCCTTTAATTTTAGGGGTTGGTATTTAATGGCGTGGAGATCGTCTCCGCGAGCCATGTGGATATGAAGGATAAAGTCCTCGATCCAGACCCCAGTGTCTGTAGTTCTATCGTATGCCTCTATATTCACGGGTTTAAATCCTTCCGGGAATTCATGATCCAGTACCTCATCGGTGAAGCACAAGGGGTGTGCAGCACCCCTGTATTTGGTTGTGTCATGGCATGTTGTTGACGGTTGTTGTACTCGGTTCTGATTCCAAGCTGGTGTTTGATCAATGTGATCGTTTTCGGTAGCTCTGATCCTGTGCCGGAGTGCGCTTCCTAGATCCGTAGATGGATCTGGCCATACTGGACTTTCTGTCCAGCGGCTCACGTAAATCGTGTGCTGACTTGTGGGCGGCATCATTAGCCATCTTGTCATGGCCACGGGGCGGTCGGTCTGGCTGATCAGTCGTTTTCGGCTGAGTGGGCTCTACGGCCTCGTCGTCGAATTCGGGCAGCAGCTTGTGCTTTGGATAGCTCTTTGTGTGGCGATCGTCGCCGTATTTTTCTTTTGTGTCGAGCACTTTGTTCCACCTGCGGTTGAGCGTATCCTGCGCGGCCTTAAGCCTTTGCTTCTACTTATTTAGGCTCCTCGCGGTGGCGATAAGCCTTCTGTGGAGGTACTCTTGTTCCAAGAGTTTCTCTGGGATGATGAGTGCATCATCGTCCGAGCTGTTCTCCTCTTGGGAGACAGGTTGTTGAATTTTACCCTCGGGATCGGCGTTATCTGATGTCGGCTCCGGACTGTTTTCACCGTCCCCTGGCTCACCCTGCTCCATCGCTAGGTCCATGGGGTCGTCGTTTCCTTTGGAGTCAACCGGGGTATTACTATTTCTTGCGCTGTTGTCGCTGCTTTTACTGTGGCGTGATTTAGAGCGGTGTTGCTACGTCTTGAGCTTGCGTTAGTTTTCCTTGAAGAGGAAAGGGTGATGCAGCAATAGTAGCATAAGTATTTCCCTCAGTTTTTGAGAACCAAGATATCGATCCAGTAGGAGGCTCCTCAAAATTCCCACGCACCTACACAAACAAACAAAGAACTTGCAACCAACGCAATAAAGGGGTTGTCAATCCCTTCACAGCTACTTGCGAAAGTGAGATCTGATAGAGATAGCATGATAAGATAAATATATTTTTGGTATTTTATAATATAGATGCAAAAAGTAAAGATGCAAATAAAAGTAGATTGAAAGCTTATATGATAAGAGATAGACCCGGGAGCCATAGGTTTCACTAGTGGCTTCTCTCAAGATAGCATCAGTATTATGGTGGGTAAACAAATTACTGTCGAGGAATTGATAGAAATGCGACTAATTATGAGATTATCTAGGCATGATCATGTATATAGGCATCACGTCCGCGACAAGTAGACCGACTCCTGCCTTCATCTACTACTATTACTCCACACATCGACCGACTCCTGCCTGCATCTAGAGTATTAAGTTCATAAAGAATAGAGTAACACATTAAGAAAGATGACATGATGTAGAGGGATAAACTCATGCAATATGATATAAACCCCGTCTTTTAATCCTCGATGGCAACAATACAATACGTGCCTTGCTGCCCCCGCTGTCACTGGGAAAGGACACCGCAAGATTGAACCCAAAGCTAAGCACTTCTCCCATGGCAAGAAAGATCAATCTAGTAGGCCAAACCAAACTGATAATTCGAAGAGACTTGCAAAGATAACTCAATCATACATAAACAAATTCAGAGGAGATTCAAATATTTCTCATAGATAAACTTGATCATAAACCCATAATTCATCGGATCTCGACAAACACACCGCAAAAAGAATTTACATCAAATAGATCTCCACAAGAGAGGGGGAGAACATTGTACTTAGTTCCAAAAAGAGAGAAGAAGCCATCTAGCTAATAACTATGGACCCGAAGGTCTGTGGTAAACTACTCACAACTCATCGGAGGGGCTAGGTGTTGATGTAGAAGCCCTCCGTGGTTGATCCCCCCTCCGGCGGAGCGCCGACGAAGGCTCCAAGATGGGATTTCACGGATACAGAAGGTTACGGCGGTGGAAATTGTGTTTCGTTGGCTCCCTGGATGTTTTCGGGGTACGTAGGTATATATAGGAGGAAGAAGTACGTCGGTGCCCGCCTGTGGGGCCCAGGAGATAGGGGCGCGCCCAGACGGGTTGGGCGCGCCCTCCTGTCTCCTAGCCGCCTCGCAAGCTTCTTGTCTTGCACTCCAAGTTCTCCGGATCATGTTCGTTCCAAAAATCACGCTCCCAAAGGTTTCATTCCGTTTGGACTCCGTTTGATATTCCTTTTCTTCGAAATACTGAAATAGGCAAAAAAAACAGCAATACGGGCTGGGCCTCCAGTTAGTAGGTTAGTCCCAAAAATGATATAAATGTGTAAAATAAATCCCGTAAACATCCTAAAGGGATAATATAATAGCATGGAACAATCAAAAATTATAGATACGTTGGAGACGTATCAAGCATCCCCAAGCTTAATTCATGCTCATCCTCGAGTAGGTAAATGATAAAAACAGAAGTTTTGATGTGGAATGCTACCAAGCATATTTCTCAATGTAATTTTCTTTATTGTGGCATGAATGTTCAGATCCAAATGATTCAAGATAAAAGCTTATAAAACATAAAAATAATAATGCTTCGAAGCATACTAACAAATAATCATGTCCTATCAAAACAGTATAGCCAAAGAAAGCTTATCCCTACAAAATCATATAGTTAGGCCATGCTTCATTTTCATTACACAAAATACTCCCATCATGCACAACCCCGGTTTCAGCCAAGCAATTTGTTCATACTTTTTAACGCGCTTCAGCTTTTTCAACTCTTATGCAATACATGAGCGCAAGCCATGGACATAGCACTATGGTGGTAAATGATGGTGGTTGTGAGGACAAAAAGAGGGAGAAGATAGTCTCACATCAACTAGGCGTATCAATCGGCTATGGAGATGCCCATCAATAGATATCAATGTAAGTGAGTAGGGATTGTCATGCAACGGATGCACTAGAGCTATAAATATATGAAAGCTCAACAAAAGAAACTAAGTGGGTGTGCATCCAACTTGCTTGCTCATGAAGACCTAGGGCATTTTGAGGAAGCCCATCATTGGAATATACAAGCCAAGTTCTATAATTAGAAATTCCCACTTAGTATATGCAAGTGACAACATAGGAGACTCTTTATCATGAAGATCATGGTGCTACTTTGAAGCACAAGTGTGGAAAAAGAGATAGTAGCATTGTCCCTTCTCTCTTTTTCTCTCATTTTATATTTTTTCTTTTCTTTGTTTCCTTTCTTTCTTTTTTTCTTCTTTTTTTTCTTTGGCCTTTCTTTTCTTTTTTCTTTTTGGCCTTTCTCTTTTTTTTTCCTTTTTGTAAAGTCCGAAGTCTCATCCCGACTTGTGGGGGAATCATAGTCTTCATCATCCTTTCCTCACTGAGACAATGCTCTAATAATGAAGATCATCATACTTTTATTGATTTACAATTCAAGAATTACAACTCAAAGCTAGAACAAGATATGACTCTATATGAATGCCTCCGGCGGTGTACCGGGATATGCAATGAATCAAGAGCGACATGTATGAAAATTATGAAGGTGGCCTTGCCACAAATACGATGCCAACTACATGATCATGCAAAGAGCAATATGACAATGATGGAACGTGTCATAATAAACAGAACGGTGGAAAGTTGCATGGCAATATATCTCGGAATGGCTATGGAAATGCCATAATAGGTAGGTATGGTGGCTGTTTTGAGGAAGGTAAATTATGGGTGCATGATACCGGCGAAAGTTGCGCGGTATAATAGAGGCTAGCAAAGTGGAAGGATGAGTGTGCGTATATCCATGGACTCACATTAGTTATAAAGAACTCATATACTTATTGCAAAAGTCTACTTGCCCTCGAAGCAAAGTACTACTACGCATGCTCCTAGGGGAAGGGTTGGTAGGAGTTAACCATCGCGCGATCCTGACCTCCACTCATAAGGAAGGCAATTAAAAGAGCACCTCATGCAACAAATTTGTCACACAACTTTTACCATACGTGCATGCTACGGGACTTGCCAACTTCAACACAAGTATTTCTCAATTTCATAATTACCCACTAGCATGACCCTAACATTACTACATTTATTTCTCAAAACAATTATCAAGCATCAAATTGATCATATCATCCAATTCACTTCCTATGATAGTTTTTATTATAGCCAACTTGGATGCTCATCATTCTAGGACCAAATTTGTAACCATAGCAAATACCATGCTGTTCTAAAAGACTCTCAAAATAATATAAGTGAAGCATGAGAGACTAGCAATTTCTTCAAACTTAAGCCACCGCCATGCTCTAAAAGATATAAGTGAAGCACTAGAGCAAAAACTATCAAGCTCAAAAGATATAAGTGAAGCACATAGAGTATTCTAGCAAATTCTAATCAAGTGGGCTTCTCCCAAAAGGTGTGTACAGCAAGGATGATTGTGGTCAACTAAAAATCAAAGACTAATATAATACACGATGCTCCAAGCAAAACACATACCATGTGGCGAATAAAAATATAGCTCCAAGTAAAGTTACCAATGAACAAAGACGAAAGAGGGAATGCCTTCCCGGGGCATCCCCAAGCTTAGGCTTTTGGCTATTCTTGAATATCTTGGGGTGCCTTGGGCATCCCCAAGCTTAGGCTCTTGCCACTCCTTATACCATAGTCCATCAAAGCTTTACCCAAAACTTGAAAACTTCACAACACAAAACTCAACAGGAAATCTTATAAGCTCCGTTAGTGAAAGAAAACAAAACCACCACATAAGGTACTGTAATGAACTCATTATTTATTTATTTTGGTGTTAAACCTACTGTATTCCAACTTCTCTATGTTTTATAAACTATTTTACTAGCCATAGATGCATCAAAATAAGCAAACAACACACGAAAGGCAGAATCTGTCAAAAACAGAACAGTCTGTAGCAATCTGTAACTAACGAAAACTTCTGGAACTCTAACAATCCGACCAAAATAGGAAGTCCTGTACAATTTGTCTATCGATCAGACGCAACAAGAATAAATGCAAAAGCAAGTTTCTGTGATTTAACAAAACTAATTTTGTGTGTGCAAAGTTTCTGTTTTTCAGCAGAATCAAATCAACTATCATCATAGGTTATCCTATAGGTTCTACTTGGCACAAACACTAATTAAAAGATAAAAACACATCTAAACAGAAGGTAGATGCAAAGTTTATGACTAAACAGGAACAAAAACAAAAAACACAAATAAAATTGGGTTGCCTCCCAACTAGCGCTATCGTTTAACGCCCCTAGCTAGGCATAAAAGCGAAGATAGATCTAAGTAGTGCCATCTTTGGCACTAAATTCATAATTAGCCCGCATGATAGATTCATAAGGTAATTTGACTTTCTTTCTTGGAAAGTGCTCCAAGCCTTTCCTTAATGGAAATTGGAATCTAATGTTCCCTTCCTTCATATCAATAATCGCACCAATCGTTCTAAGCAAAGGTCTACCAAGAATAATAGGGCAAGAAAGATTGCAATCTATATCAAGAACAATAAAATCTACGGGCACCAAATTTCTATTTGCAACAATGAGAACATCATTGATCCTTCCCGTTGGCTTTTTAATGGTGGAATCCGCAAGGTGCAAATTTAAAGAGCAATCATCAAGATCATGGAAACCTAGAATATCACATAAAGTTTTCGGAATCGTGGAAACACTAGCACCCAAATCACACAAAGCAAAACACTCATGATCTTTAATTTTAATCTTTATAGTAGGTTCCCACTCATCATTAAGTTTTCTAGGTATAGAAACTTCCAAATTGAGTTTTTCATCATAAGATTGCATCAAGGCATCAACGATATGTTTGGTAAAAGTTTTATTTTGACTATAAGCATGAGGAGAATTAACAACGGATTGCAATAATGAAATACAACCTTCTAAAGAACAATTATCATAATCAAATTCCATGAAATCCGAGATAGTGGGTTCAATGCTATTTAAAGTCATGACCTCTCCAATCCCACTTTTACCAAATTTAGCATCAAGATCTAAAAACTCCGAATTCTTGGGACGCCTTCTAATTAAAGTTGGCTCATCTTCAGTCCCATTATTATCAAGATTCATGTTGCAAAACACGCCTTTAAGACCTTCATCATTATTTTCATGGAAACTAGAAGAAGACGCCTTTACAAAGCAATCTTTCTTAGCAGGCAATCTAGCGGTTCTTTCCTTGCACTCATCAATGGAAATTCCCATGGCTTTGAGATACTCATTGATATCATGCTTAGGAGGAGAAGATCTAAGTTTAAGAGAATCAACATCAAGCGAAAGTCTATCAATGTTCCTAGCCAAATCATCAACTTTGAGCAATTTTTCTTCAAGCAAGGCATTAAAATTCTTTTGAGAAATCATAAATTCTTTCAGACTATTCTCAAAATCAGAGGGCATCTTATTAAAATTACCATAATAATTATTGTAGGAATTTCCATAATTATTAGAGGAATTACTATGGAACGGTCTAGAATTAAAGTTTCCTCTATAAGCGTTGTTTCCAAAACTATTCCTGCCAACAAAATTCACATCCATAGATTCATTATTATTCTCAATCAGAGTAGACAAAGGCATATCATTGGGATCAAGAGGAGTATTTCTAGTAGCAAACAACTTCATAAGTTCATCCATCTTTCCACTCAAAACATTGATTTCTTCTATAGCATGCACTTTTTTACTAGAAGATCTTTCGGTGTGCCATTGAGAATAATTAGCCATAATATTATCAAGAAGTTTTGTAGCATCTCCTAACGTGATTTTCATAAACGTGCCTCCCGCGGCCGAACCTAAAAGATTTCTAGAAGCAAAGTTCAAACCGGCATAAAATTTTGTATGATCATCCATAAATTCAAACCATGAGTAGGGCAATTGCGAATCATCAATTTCATTCTTTCCCAAGATTGGGCAACATGCTCATGATCAAGTTGTTTAAAATTCATAATATCGTTCCTAAGAGTGATGATCTTAGCGGGAGGAAAATACTTAGAGATAAAAGCATCTTTGCACTTGTTCCAAGAATCAATACTATTTTTAGGCAAAGACGAAAACCAAACTTTAGCACGATCTCTAAGTGAAAACGGAAATAACTTCAATTTAACAATATCATTATCCGTATCTTTCTTCTTTTGCATATCACACAAATCAAAAAAGTTGTTTAGATGAGTAGTGGCATCTTCACTAGGAAGGCCGGCGAATTGATCTTTCATAACAAGATTCAGCAAAGCAGTATTGATTTCACAAGACTCAACATCATTAAGAGGAGCAATCGGAGTACTAAGGAAATCATTATTATTGGTATTGGAGAAATCACACAATTTCGTATTATCTTGCGCCATGGCAACAAGTAATCCAACACACAAGCAAACAGAAAAAGGCAAGCGAAAAGAGAGGAGGAGATTGGGAAAGAAAAGGCGAGTGGCAAATAATGTAAATGCGAGGGAGATGAGTTTGTGATGGGTACTTGGTATGACTTGACTTGAGCGAAGACCTCCCCGGCAACGGCGCCAGAAATCCTTCTTGCTACGTCTTGAGCTTGCGTTGGTTTTCCTTGAAGAGGAAAGGGTGATGCAGCAATAGTAGCGTAAGTATTTCCCTCAGTTTTTGAGAACCAAGATATCGATCCAGTAGGAGGCTCCTCAAAATTCCCACGCACCTACACAAACAAACAAAGAACTTGCAACCAACGCAATAAAGGGGTTATCAATCCCTTCATGGCTACTTGCAAAAGTGAGATCTCATAGAGATAGCATGATAAGATAAATATATTTTTGGTATTTTATAATATAGATGCAAAAAGTAAAGATGCAAATAAAAGTAGATTGAAAGCTTATATGATAAGAGATAGACCCGGGGGCCATAGGTTTCACTAGTGGCTTCTCTCAAGATAGCATAAGTATTACGGTGGGTGAACAAATTACTGTCGAGCAATTGATAGAAAAGCGAATAATTATGAGATTATCTAGGCATGATCATGTATATAGGCATCACGTCTGCGACAAGTAGACCGACTCCTGCCTACATCTACTACTATTACTCAACACATCGATCGACTCATGCCTGCATCTAGAGTATTAAGTTCATAAAGAATAAAGTAACGCATTAAGAAAGATGACATGATGTAGAGGGATAAACTCATGCAATATGATATAAACCCCATCTTTTTATCTCGATGGAAACAATACAATACGTGCCTTGCTGCCCCTACTGTCACTGGGAAAGGACACCGCAAGATTGAACCGAAAGCTAAGCACTTCTCCCATGGCAAGAAAGATCAATCTAGTAGGCCAAACCAAACTGACAATTCGAAGAGACTTGCAAAGATAACTCAATCATACATAAAAGCATTCAGAGGAGATTCAAATATTTCTCATAGATAAACTTGATCATAAACCCACAATTCATCGGATCTCGACAAACACACAACAAAAACAGTTTACTTCGAATAGATCTCCACAAGAGAGGGGGAGAACATTGTATTGAGATCCAAAAAGAGAGACGAAGCCATCTAGCTAATAACTATGGACCCGAAGGTCTGTGGTAAACTATTCACAACTCATCGGAGGGGCTACGGTGTTGATGTAGAAGCCCTCCATGGTCGATTCCCCCCCGTGAGCGCCGTGAAGGCTCCAAGATGGGATCTCGCAGATCTGTAAGGTTATGGCGGTGGAAATTGTGTTTCGCTGGCTCCTCGGATGTTTTCGGGCACGAGGTATATATAGGAGAAAGAAGTATGTCGGTGGTCACCAGGGGCCCAGGAGATAGGGGCACGCCTAGAGGGGTGGGCGACCTCCTGCTCTGGCCGCTTTGCTTCTTGACTTGCACTCTGTTCTCCCGATCACGTTCGCTCCAAAAATCACGCCCCGGGTTTCATTCTGTTTGGACTCCTTTGATATTCCTTTTCTTCAAAATAATCAAATAGGCAAAAAAAAAGAATACGGGCCGGGCCTCCTGTTAGTAGGTTAGTCCCAAAAATGATATAAATGTGTAAAAGAAAGCCCATAAACATCCAAAAGGGGTAATATAATAGCATGGAACAATCAAAAATTATAGATACTTTGGAGATGTATCAGGCGTCTACGGAGCCGCTTTGGTGGCTTATCGAGGGGATTATCCTTCGTTGTATCGGTACCATCGCCTCTTTCGGTGTGTCCACCATGTACATATCATATGATGAGGTGGCAGTCCAGCGCCCAGTGGGTGGTGGTTCCTGTTCTTCTCCTGCATCGTCGTAAATACCGTAGACGTCTTCGGAGTCAAAATCGAGCGTGTCGGTTAAGTCATCGAAAGTGGCTATGAAGTGGGTGGCGGGTGGGGAACAAATTTCTTCATCGTCCGCTTCCTACTTGAGCCGAACATAGTTCGGCCAGGAATCTCTTGACAAGGAAAGAGACCTTAATGAGTTCAGCACATCACCTAAGGGCGAGTGCCCAAAAATATCTGCGACAGTGAACTCCATGACTGGTGCCCAATTAGATTCGACAGGCATGGACGCACGCAGTTCGGATCCTGTAGCCGGAGACGAGTCCGAGGGTCCGATGATGCCACTTTCACAGGCGGTGGGATCAGTGTTCGGCTCCAACGCTGATGAGTGTGCGGCTTCCGTGGCGGGGTGCATCCACCCGCTTTCGGAAGGCACGATCTGCTCCGAATTGATTCCCGATGCCACCACAGGCGTGATCTCCTGAATACTGTCCGATGGCAGATCAAAGTCATGCCCGTCGTGACCGCTCGGCGTGCCTGATGGGCTCGAATCCGTTGAAGATCAAGTCTCCGCGGATATCAATAGTATAGTTCAGGCTTCCAAACCTGACCTGATGGCCAGGGGCGTAGCTATCGATCTGCTCTAGATGGCTAAGCCAGTTGGCCCGCAGTACGAAGCCGCCGAATGCGAAGATCTATCCGGGGAGGAAAACCTCCTCCTGGACCGCATCGTTGAAGATGATCGAAGGGGCCATCAAGCCTTACAGCGACGGCACAGTGGCACTCTCAATGAAAGTACCAATGTCGGTGTCAAAACCGGCGGATCTTGGGTAGGGGGTCCCGAACTTTGTGTCTAAGCCTAATTGTAACAGGAGGCAGGGGACACGATGTTTTACCCAGGTTCGGGCCCTCTCAATGGAGGTAATACCCTACTTCCTGCTTGATTGATCTTGATGATATGAGTATTATAAGAGTTGATCTACCACGAGATCGTAGAGGCTAAACCCTAGAAGCTAGCCTATGATTATGATTGTTGTTGTTGTCCTACGGACTAAACCTCTGGTTTATATAGACACCGGAGGGGGCTAGGGTTACACAGAGTCGGTTACAGAGAAGGAAGTCTACATATCTGAATATCCAAGCTTGCCTTACACGCAAAGGAGAGTCCCATCCGGACACGGGACAAAGTCTTCAATCTTGTATATTCATAGTCCAACAGTCCGGCCAAAGTATATAGTCCGGCTATCCGAGGACCCCTTAATCCAGGACTCCCTCAGGTACCACATCACAATCAACATAATCAACATATGTAGAGATACTAAAATGCACACGAACAGTACATGTTACCTTAACCTTGCCGCTGTTGTTGAACCATTGGATGTAGTAAGGATGTGGATGTGGTCTTGTGGTGAGAGATAGCTTCTCCACCATCTCCATGCTAGCCAAGTTGTTGCAGCTCCCTCCATCTATGATGACGCGAACAAGATGTTCCTTCACAACTCCCTTTGTATGGAACAAATTATGCCTCTGATTTTGCTCGGCTTGTGTGACCTGCACACTCAAAACACGTTGAGCAACTAAACTTTCATACCTGTCAGCGTATTCAGCAATCATGTATTGCGTATCATGTTCAAAATCATCTCCACCGTGATCTTCACTTGTAATAAGAGCCAAAGTCTCCTCATCATAGTCACTAGTGGACTCATACCCACCATCCTTAGTAGCAATCATCACACCTGAGATTTGCATTCTCTCGCATAATGACCTATTCCCTTACAACGATGACAAATAATATCACTTGTGTGCCCTGTTGATGCCAGGGAAGAAGAAGAGCTATGTGCAGGCCCGCAGGTGTGCTCTTGGCAGATAGTGGTGGTTGTGTCTGCTTTCTTGTATCACGGCTAGAGGAAGCACCTAATGGAGGTGTTGGTGCAGTGGAAGTAGAGGATGCACGCGGTGTCCATGATGAAGATCGACCTGCAGAAAAGTTAGTTCACGCTAATGCGTGTCGATCCTGCACTTCACGTTCAGCTTTACCAGCAAGATGGAATAAACGAGTGATATTATGATATTCCTTATACTCTAAAATGGTCTGAATCTCCTTATTTAATCCACCCATAAAACGTGCAAGCATAGCTTCGTTATCCTCAACAATACCACATCTACTCATACCAATTTGCAATTCCTGACAATATTCCTCTACTGAATTTTTTCCTTGTCTTAAACGCTGCAATTTTTGAAGCAATTCACGTTGATAATATGGTGGAACCCAATGAGTGCGCATAGCAGTTTTCAAAGCTTTCCAAGTAGTTGTAATAGGATATAATCTACAATGTTCGGACCACCAAACAGAAGCAATGCTAGTGAATTCACAACCGGCAACAGCAACACGTCTATCCTCAGGATATTGTAAGCATGTGAAACATTGTTCAGTTTCTAACTCCCAAGTAAGATAGAGATCAGGAATGTATCAACCCTCAAATGGTGGAGTATTCAATTTGAGTGAATATGGTCATAATCTCGTACCCGAGCTAGTAGTGCAGCCCTACCATTGCGATTATTTGCAAGTGGATGACCTGGTGCTGGTGGTTGCACGTAGTTCTGATTTTGATCAACCTCATCCTCGTAATCGCCTGCATAATCGTCATCCTCCTCGGCACCAGCAGAAGTAGCAGGAGCCAAAGAAGCATCAACAGTATGTACAACAGCACCAGAAGTTTGGCCATCCTCAATAGGAACACGCTTCGCTCGTCCTAACTAATTCGAAAGGGGGCGTTGTTGTTGTCGTTGCAGAGGTGCGACAGGTGCAGCCGGTGGTGGTTGGGGAAAACTGAGCAATTCATTAAACTTGTTATCCAGCTTTGTCTCGAACGACTTCTCCATGACATCTATCTTTTCCATGGCCTCTTCAAATCTGTTTAGCACATCTCCCACTTGGCCACTCATCATTTGCTGAAATTTATCATGCAACTCCTTGTTTGTCATGTTCTCCTAGTCTATCTCATCGTCTTGTGGTCCTGCCATGGTTAGCAGCAATAGAAACACACAAGAATATGAACCTACAGACTACTAGAAAGTGGCGGGGTGTCACAAATCCATCAAGCAAATCTCAAATTCTTACCAGTACTTACCTAGCAGTAGGTGGTGATCGGCAACCATTGTAGTCAAAACTCTCAAAGCTTGGACAGAGCGATTGCTAGGTGGTGTCAAACGCATGACGTAGATGTATGTGGATCTAGGAAGGCTTATGATAGGTAGAAAAAATGTCAGCAATAATCAATTCAGATATGCAAAGTTGAATACACGCTCAACAATGGTACTGTGCTGGTCCTAGGCTAGACCGTGCTAGAGACATGAGCCTAGAACACTAACAAAATCATGGCGCGGCACGGAAACAAGGGAAAAGCACACTCTGGAAAAAAAATCTTCGCTTTTTTTGCGCTCCTCTTTTTTCTTTTTTTTCTTTTTTTTTGCGAAAATTCACTATTATGGAGAGTGTCTCAAAACTCTTCCCAAGTCAAAGTAACATGATAGGCACAGAATTTTTTGACTATTTTCTTTTTCAGAAATTATGGCAGCGGCGACAAAAAAGTGCGACAAAAATTCACTATGATGGCGAGTGTCTCAAAACGCTCCTTGGGACCTAAAAACAGGATAGGGAAAAAATATTTTCGGTCGCCAAAATTTTGGCCTAAAAACTGCGCCAGGGTCTCCAAACTTTTTTTTCGAAACCTTCTCAGGCAAGGGAACATGAATCGGAAAATAGATGGATCTCGAAAACAAACCTAATATGAAAAGAACTCGGATTGGTAACTGTGGTGGATATATAGTGGTGGTGGTGGTATATGGTAGCAGTGGTGGTACATGGATATGGATCGGTGGTGGTATATGGATTCAGAGTGGTGGCGGATAAGCGGTGGTGATATATGGCAGGGGCGATGATGGTGGTGTGACGGCGGCGTGACACCTTATGACCAAAACACGAAACTCTAAAAGACTAGACGCTAAGACTAGCAACTTGACACAACGATGCAACCACAAATTCAACAAACCAAAATACTGAAAAGACTATGCAAAGACTATGCTGGTTCGGATATGATGAACTAACCCTAATTTTTTTGGCTTTTTTGTGGACTGTAGGTATGAAGAACAAACTCGATCTAAACTATGAAAGACTATCAAATCTCACCGAGCAACCAGGAAATCTGATACCAGTTGATAGAGGCAAAGGTGTCCCGTCTTTCTATGCGATGGTCTGTATCGTTTTGGGTGGAGTAGACTTCGACGATCCGACTACAAACGTGCGAGGACATCGCGCCTTAGCAGTCGCTAGACCAACTCCGAGAGGTTATTAACCACGCCGAAGCACGATCAACCTGACCACGAGGTCTATTTCCTGCAAGCAAACGAAGAACAAGCAAGAAACTGAGATTACAATTTGGATATTGCGAATATAAGAGGAAAGCTTTATTGATGAACGTGGGGTTCTATGACGTCTTTGTCTGTTCGTTGATCTCAAATGAAGTATACGAAGTTGCAGGTATGGAAAGTTTAACCTAAACAAAACCCAAAGTCTAAACAACGCCCTAAGGGCTATATATATGGAGGAAGAGGTGGAAATTTTGCGGCCCTTGGGGAAAGGGTCCGAAACCAACCCTATCTCTTGCTTCCCCACACATACGGACTCTAAAAACAGCCTATACTCTAGTATTTCGAAATTACATGGGCCTGGCCCAATGATAAGGTGACGCAGAACCTATAATAGCCTCTGGACGAAATTTTGTAAGTGGCATCTTGTATATTTCGTCGAAGCCTTCATACACTCATTATGGTGGCTTCAAAGTCCTGAAATCATCACTTGAAACTCTAGTCTTGTTTCCCTTGCGCATGCCATCATCTCCATGCTTGATCTTGCTCAAGTGATCATCCCTCTTGTCCATGCTAGGCCCTTCATTTGTAAGCAAAACAAATGTATCCAATTTAGGCAGCATCATATTCTGATGAATGTTAGAATCATTACCAAGAAACAGAAGTACCTGATAATTTAATTGGCATGCGCGAGCTCTAGTAATTGGTCCAGTATATGTAGCAGTAGGGGTTGTGGGTGTAACAATGGTATTGATGTCCTCATCATCTTGGAATGCCATTTTATTTTGTTTTGCTTGTTGTTTTAATAAAATACTAAGATCTCAAAGTTTGTAAATGAGATAGAGTCCTCAATTGCTACCCATTTACTTAACTAATCGCTTGATCTTCACTTATATCTTTTTGGAGTAGTTTCACTCTCATGCTTCACTTAAATTATTTTGAAAGTTGATACTAGTGATGACAATTTGCACAAGCTTTGAAATTGGTCCTAATATGATGAATATTCAAGAAGGATGTAATAAAAACTTTCATGTAGATCATTGGATATGATAAGTTTGATTCCTTCCAATAGTTTTGAGATACGGAGATAGTAATATGTGAGTCATGTTGGTGACTAATTATGCTTAGTAAGTATATTGGTGTTAAGGTTTGCGATTCCCTATGCAAGCACAAAAGTCAATAGTTATGCAATGAAGTTATATCCTACTTGTGGTGCATTATGCGGTGTTAGTTATGTTCAATGATCGTTTTAGTTTCTTGGTTGGTTGCTTCTCAATCTATTTGCTAGCCTTTTCTTGTACTAAGTGGGACTACTACTTGTGCATCCAAAATCCTTTTTTTTAGATCGAAGACGCTTAGACGCGTCCAGCTTTAAATTAATAAAGCCCACAACAGGCAGCGTAGCATAGTTGGTTCTGAAACGAACGACACGAGCACAAGCACGGAGGCTCCTGGTCAGCGTTAAACGAAAGTACACAGGGGAGGCCTGACCAGACAAGGTATGAGACGAGTACATGGCTCAAGGCCAGCGCATAGAGCACGCAGGCTCGCGCGGACACGCAGCAAAATGGCCACAATCACGATGGAGACGTGGCGGGGGGCTCCCTGGCCAAAATGTAGACGGCGTGCAGACGATCTTGGGCTTGCTTCATCTTGTCAGCATCCTCGCGCCTCACCAACGGACTCCACTGCTGCAGGAAGAGGTTGCATTTATATAGGATGTTAGCCGGGTGCGTTGGGAAAATACCCTCGATCGCTAGTTTATTCCTAGTGAGCCAAAGAGACCAAGCTAGGGCTCCAATACAGATCGCTAGTCTGTTGCGAAACAACTGCCAGAAGAAAACTTTGATTTTGAGCGGGAGGCGCGCGGTCCAAAGGCCTTTGGGAACAAGGCAGGTCTGGCTCTGACACATCTTATGGTACAAAGATTTCACGGAGAACTTGCCTGAAGATGTGAGAGACCACGACACTGTGTCCGCGTGCGTGGAAAGCGACACCGGTGTGATGAGCTCACGCAACTCCGCTACGTGCGCCGCCTCCGCTCCCGAAAGCTCGCATCTAAAACAGAGCGCAGGTGGAGAGGAGGCAAGGGCCTCTGCTATGGTCAAGTCCGGGTTGACCGCCTGGATGTACAGGTCCTGGAAGACGGACCAGAGTGGCTGTGAACCCACCCAATGATCCAGCCAGAAATGGGCCAAACGACCGTTGCCTACAGAGAACTTGGCTCCCAAGGCGAAAGCAGGCCGAACCGCTTGAAGGTCATTCCAAAACGGGGAGCCCCTGGCTACTCCTTCGAAGAAGTTCCCAGACGGGAAGTACTTAGCTCGAAGAAGGTCAACCCACAGGCCTGTCGCGCCCTGCGACAACTTCCAGATCCACTTACACTTGAGTGCGATGTTGAGGATCCTGGTGTTCGTGATCCCAAGCCCTCCCCGGGCTTTCGGACGACACACTGCATCCCAGCGAACCATGTGTTATTTGCGCTTAGGTCCCGTTCCTTCCCAAAAGAAGCGGGATCGGGGAGTGTCCATCCTGGCGTGCACCCCAGCGGCCAGAAGGAACAGCCCCATTGCGAATTGGGGCAGCGAGGAGAGGCTCGAGTTTGTGAGCACCAACCTGGCTGCGGAGGAGAGGAACTTCCCCCTCCAGGGGCACACCCGACCACCCACCTTGGTCCACAGTGGGGCCCATCCATCGATCTTAATGCGCTTAGCATCTAACGGAAGGCCCAAATAGGTGAACGGGAGTTTGCCCAACTTGCAATTAAGGAGTTCCGCGACTCGCCTACTGTCCTGTGTCTCCACGCCCAAAGACATCACTTCGCTCTTGTGGAAGTTTATCTTAAGACCCGACATAAGTTCGAAACTAATGAGCAACGCTTTGATAGTCGCAATGCTGTGCAGGTCTGGTTGGAACAGCAGGAGCGACGTCTGCCAGACAGTAAGTGAGTGATCCCCCCTGGGATAAGGTGCCCCAACACCCCTTTAATGTGCCCAGCCTCTGTGGCTTTCCGCGGCATGGCAGCCAACGCATCGGCGATAAAGTTGAAAAGGATAGGAGACATGGGGTCCCCTTGACGCAGGCCCCGTTTGTTCCTGAAGAAATTCCCTACTTCTCCATTAACCGAGATAGCGTTCTGGCCCCCCGAGACCAATTGCATAACGCGGTGTACCTAAATAGGCGAGAAGCCCCTAGTGGAGAGGACTTGCCGAAGAAAGGCCCAGTTGACGCGGTCATATGCCTTTTCGAAATCTAATTTCAGGAGGATTGCCGGTTCGTGAGAGCGTCTAAGCTCGTGAAGGGTCTCCTGCAAAGCTAAAGGGCCCTTGAAGATGTTCCTGCCGCGAATAAACGCCGATTGTGAGCGACTGATGGTGCGGTGGGCGATCGGAGAAATCCTAGAGGCGCAACCTTTAGCACAAATTTTGAACGACACGTTAATGAGGGCAATGGGCCTGATACAACGGATATTGTCCGCGTCCGGAACTTTCGGTATGAGCAAAAGTACACCGTAGTTCAGCCTAGCGATATCAACAAAGCCTCGCATAAAACCGTTGCACACGTCAAAGATAGGGCCACGAAGTAGTGGCCAAAAATGTTTAAACATCGCCACTGGCCACCCATTAGGGCCAGGTGACGTGTCAGTTTTCATGCTATGCAGCGCGTCATCGATCTCCTTAGGAAGAAAAGCAAGCCCCAACTCCTCGTTCTCACTATCAAGCACTCGCTGATACGACAGCCGCACATCGGCTCGCAGGCATGCGCGCTGAGCCTCCTCCGTCCCCATCAAGCTTATGTAGAAGTCGTAGATGTGGTTGGAGATCTCCGCTTGCTGAAGAAGGAGCCCCTGCTCCGTCTGCATCCTAAGGATAGAGCACTTCCTACGCCGTCCGTTCGCGTAGGCATGGAAATACTGGGTATTCGCGTCCCCTTTGAGCGTCCACTTCAGGCCACCTCGACGCCTCCAATACTCCTCCTCGGCCCACAGCAAAGCTTCGACCTGTCCTTCCAAGGCGTAGCGCTGCGCCCATTTGGTCTCCGAGAAAGGGCGAGTGTCCGCTTGGATATCCAGGGAGGCGATATCTGCCAAAAGCCTCGCCCTGAGGACCTTCGCATCCCATCCCTGGTTCGCACCCCACCCCTTAAGGCTTGAGCGCAAGCGGGCCCCCACCGCAATCCACAGCTCCATCGGGCCACGCTGCTGGCCAGCTAGCTGGACACTTCGAAGCCACCTCTCCCTAAAGATTGCGTCAAAGTCAGGGACCTCGAACCACGCAATTTCGAAGAAAAACTGCGGGCTACGCTGAATTCTATCTTCCCTTGAAGATAAAATTAGGGGCACATGATCTGAGCCGATCCTTGTTTCAGCAAGGAGCGAGCACAAAGGGGAAAGCACTTCCCAGTCCGGAGACATGAAGGCGCGATCCAGGACGGATCGCACCGGGGCAAGTTGCTTGTTGGTCCAAGTATATCTCGCCCCCGTTCTAGTCACTTCCCTAAGTACCATAGAGGCAATTGCATTGTTGAACATGGCCACCCTTGACCAGTTGACATTGTCATTGTTCTTGTCTGCCCCCGAGCGGATCAGGTTGAAATCCCCTCCCACCATGGTCGGGATCTGAGCTGCAGCCAGATCTAGCACCTTGGCTTCAAGCTCACCCAAGAACTCAGCCGAACGGGAGTGATCTGCCGGTCCGTAGACTTGCACGATCGCGAGTTCGCGAAGCGACGCTCGCACGCGGATTCTGGCCGCGATAAGGAAAGTGCCGACCTCCCAGGCCAGCACCTCATAAGTAGCACTAGAGAAACCAAGCAGCATGCCACCCGAATGGCCTTGCGCTAGGCTATGTTGCCACACGAAGTGCTCTATGGGGTCTATAGCTATGATATCCTGGTGCCGAAGCTCAGTCTTGATCGTTTCCTGGAGCCCCACAATATCGATTGCCTCCTTGCTGATGTATTCCTTCAGCTGGGTACGTCGCCCCGAGTGGCCGAAGCCACGAATGTTCCAAATAAGCGCGCGCATCAAATTACGCGATTCCGAAGGCACACCCCCCTAGAGGTGATCGCCTTAGCCACGCGCCTCACCTTGCTACAGCGAGGCGAGGGGGGAACGGCAACCCCTCGTTGTTTCTTTCCTTCGGCAGATCGCCCGGCACCGCGAGGGCTCGCCCAAAGGCTGCTGCTCACAGGTTGAGCAGCCACCGCTGTGAGCGCTGCCTGCGCCTCCTCCTTAGCATGAATCAGCGAGATGAGCTCATCCATCCCCCCTTCGCCCATCGGCTCCACCCCACTCTCGCCCAACACCTCGCCCAAATGCTCGTCTGAATATGCATCTAGAATCGTAAAGCGTGGCAGGGGTTACCTAAAGTTTCCAGATTCTTCTGGGCTTGCAGCAGCTGAGCGCTTTGAAGCAAAGGCAAGTTGCCCTTGGCTCCCTTGGCGCGCGCGCTGACCCGCACGGGTGGCACCTGGCCCTCCACCACTGCCTTGGATCGCTTGGCCTTCGGAATGGGCGCCGACTGGGTCATCTCGTGCACGGTCTGAGCATTGGACGGGATGGCCAGGGCCATCACCGCCTGCCGCGGCGTCACCGGAGCCCCCAGGTTCTCCGCAGTGCATGCCGCCTCCGCGCTCACCTTGCGCACCGCCACCTTCTTGAGCGTCTTCACCGCCCCCAGCTTGTTGTTGCTGCGACCGCCCAGAGCTGGCGAGGTCGAGGTTGGGGGCAGAGACTCCGCCGACACTGTGATGGGGGTGAGCGCCCCATCCCGCGGCTCAGCCGGCGTCGGGGTAGCCACAACCACCTCCATCCGAACCGGAGGAAAAGTGACCGACCCCAGGTTGGATCCGTACTGGTTCGGGATGGAAAGATCCATCTCCGCCGACCCTTCGGCCCGGGGCAGCTCCTCCCTGGGCTTCAATGCACGAGTTCCCGCACCACCTTGCTCCGTGATGCCCAGCTTTTCCCACGCCGCTGTGTCGATGGAGTCGTCCTCCATGCTTGCGTCGAGCTCCTTGTCGTTGTCGTGGCCACCGTCGTGCCCCTTCCCGTCAGGGCCCTTGCCATGGGGAGGAGGGGGGAAGAGAGGGCGGGAGGTGCTTGGAGCACAAGAGGAAGCTCGGGCTCGACGGAGATGTTGAAGCCTTCGTTGTTGAACCAAATCTGCACCATCCCCCTGGGCTTGCGAGGGTTGCGGCAGGCAAAGCGCATGCGCACCGGTCCGGGGCGAAGCAGGGACTCCTCATCAACCTGCAGGGGGCGGCCAAGCATGGTGGTGGCGGCCATGATACAGTCGGCGCATCGTTGCTTCGGAGGAACACCACCCAACTTGACCCACACCTTCGGCATCTCCAGTCCTTTGGGCGCGTCAAGAATCGCATCGCGAATATCCACCATGAGGTTATTGAGGGACAGAAAAAGCTTGCCGCTCCTAGTCGCCATCCGGAGCATCACCAGGTCAGGAAACACCACAGAAAATGCGCCGCCATCCATAGGTGTGATCTGCCAATCCCATGCACCCTCGAACAGGTGCTGCAGCTCCCTCTCCAAGATCTCCCTTGAGAGCACACCCAAAGGCGAGGAGAGCACGGCTGTGTTGGCCTCCATGAGGACCGGAGTTGCCTCCCTCGCATCGTCCGGGAACTGGAGGCAGTAGAAGCCTTCACCGGCGATGGCGTGCCCCATGGTTTGCAGGAGCAGAGGCTTGCCGCGTGTAGGACACTACGCCGAGGTGTGGCCCTCCTTGCTGCACACCACACACAGCGGCTAGAAGGAGCAGGTATTCTGGAAATGCCCAGAACGGCCGCACTTGAAGCACTCGGGGCCGTCAGCGTCTTCGACAGGGATCGGCGCCTCCTCAGAGCCCTTGGAGGAGCTAGGCAGCGCGGATCTGGGCGGGAGGGGAGGCTTGGATGCCGCCACCCCCGCAGGCTTGAGCTTCGGCTTCTTCGCTTGCAGGTCGACGGCGCGGTTGCCGCCCTGAGCAGCCTGCTGCCCCTTTCTCTTGAGCTCGAGGCCCTTCTTCCGATACTCTTCCTTCTTCTTCTTTTTCCTCTCCTGTTCCTTGAGCCACCAGGCAGGCGGTGGCCCCCAGCCACCCTCGTCGTCGTCGCGGCCACGGGCACGGTCCCGCGGCAGCTCCATGGGCGGCTTCTCCCCCCTCCGATCGGACTTGGAACCCATCTTCACGGCCTCCGCAAAGGAACGAAGCAGGGGCGGAGGGGAAGGGGAAGGGAGGAGGAAGCGAGCGGAGTGGCCGAAGCGCCGCACCTCTGAAACTGTGGCAGGAAAACCTAGAAGGGGATCTAGGGTTCCACGAGGGAGCCACAACCATTTATATGGCGCCCGCCGCTAACAGGCCTGGGCTGAGATGCCGTCTGTGGACCGGGCCGCGCGGCAGGTTGGCCCCCCTGCCCCATAGGAGTGGTGCCAGGCAGGGCCGTCGCCAACTCAAACCCACCAGGTGGGCCGGCTGGCGATCCATGGGCCTGGCCCATCGCCGCCCCCTGCTTGTCGGCTCCAACCCTAGCCTGACCCGCGCCCAGATCCGGCGGAGCCGCCGCCACCGAAGCCGCCGCCGCCGCCAGCGCCACCCGCTCCGAGCGGGGCCGGTCCGGGTGAGGCTGCAGACACAGGCCCGCATCAGCGAGATCCACGTTGCCCCTCCTCGCACTACCAGACGATACACGCGGTCCCCTGCCCGCGGCGTTCGCCGGCCGGCGAGTGCCACGGCCACCGGGCGCAAAAGCGCGCCGGCGCCCGGCCTTGAAGGAGCCCCCCAGCTCCTCCGCGCGAGCGATGAAGTCACCAATGGAACACACCGAATGGCCGCCCACCAGTGTCTCCGCCGCCGCGCCCGCAGGCACCTCCACATCGTCACCAACCGAATCCACATCGGAATCGTCCTCGGCCAACGCCCAAAAACGACTCCCCGACCAGCCCACCGCACCCACGGAGGGAGCGCCCACCCGCCCGGACGCCACCGGAGCCACCACCGCCGCCCCGCGCACAGGTATCCACGCGCCCGTGCCGGAAGCTGACCCAGAAGCGAGGTCGCAACCCCTGTCGCCCGAGCCGCCCACTGGGGCGGTCCGTACAGAAGCCGTTGCCATCCTAAACCAAGTTGTGCCAAATGAGTCCACCATATCTACCTATATGTGGTATTTCCATGCCGTTCCAAGTATATTTGTGTGTGCCAACTCTAATTTTCAAAATGAATATCCTTTTTGTGTGTCAGTATCGCTCATGAAGCGGCAGGGGATGGCCGATGTTTTCCATGCTAGGTATGTTATTCTCATGATGAGTGTTTATTCACTTGTCATTGCATGAGGATGTGGCAGGTAATAGGGATGCCCAGTCCTGAAATAAAAAAAATACTTTATGTTGTCAAATAACAAATTCCTTGGAAAGTGTTGGTATGGAAGGCACCCGTGGATATGGCTAGCCATGGATTTGGAAAGAATGGTGGAAAAAGGAATAAACTTTATTTTATGTTTGGAACCGCCTATGATTTACCTAGCATGGAAGATATTGGGAATTCTCGGTCGTTTTCATTGATAGTAAAAGAATTGCCTCTCAAAACAATTTTTATCTATCTATTTTAGCTTTGAGCTCTGTAACCTCTACAAATCTCTGCCTCCCTCTGAAAAGCGCCTATCTATTTACCTTTATTCAATTTTTTATTTTATTTGAGTCTCTCAGGGAGTCCCGGACTATAGCTAGGGGGTGTCCGGATAGCCGAACTATCATCTTCGGCCGGACTCCTGGACTATGAAGATACAAGATTGAAGACTTCGTCCCGTGTCCGGATGGGACTTTCCTTGGCGTGGAAGGCAAGCTTGGCGATACGGATATGTAGATCTCCTACCATTGTAACCGACTCTGTGTAACCCTAACCCTCTTTGCTGCCTATATAAACCGGAGGGTTTTAGTCCGTGGGGATCGAAGAACAATCGACCATAGGCTAGCTTCTAGGGTTTAGCCTCTTTGATCTCGTGGTAGATCTACTCTTGTACTACCCATATCATCAATATCAATCAAGCAGGAGTAGGGTTTTACCTCCATCGAGAGGGCCCAAACCTGGGTAAAAACATCGTGTCCCTTGTCTCCTGTTACCATCCGGATAGACGCACAGTTCGGGACCCCCTACCCGAGATCCGCCGGTTTTGACACTGACATTGGTGCTTTCATTGAGAGTTCCTCTGTGTCGTCATCTTTAGGCCCGATGGCTCCTCCGATCATCAACAACATTGCGGTCCAGGGTGAGACTTTTCTCCCCGGACAGATCTTCGTATTCGGCGGCTTTGCACTACGGGCCAATTCGCTTGGCCATCTAGAGCAGATTGGAAGCTACGCCCCTGGCCATCAGGTCAGATTTGGAAGAGTAAACTATACGGCCGACAAGTGCGGAGACTTGGTCTTCGGCGGGTTCGAGCCACAGCCAAGCACGCCGCACTGTCACGATGGGCATGATCTAACTTTGCTGCCGGACAGTGCCCTGGAGGCCGCACAAGTGTCCGCTCCGACCCTTTGCTCGGAGCCGACTGCGCTGATCGAGGATGGGTGGCTGGACACTGCCTCGGGGGCTGCTATCCCTATGGCGATTGAGCTAGACACCAACTTTGTCCTTTGCGAAGCCTGTGACTCTAAGGTGCCGGACTCCTCTCTAGACTCCGAACCTGCCGCGCCCCTGCCAATCGAATCCGATTGGGTGCCGATCATGGAGTTCACTGCTGCTGACATCTTTCAGCACTCTCCCTTTGGCGACATCCTAAATTCAGTAAAGTCTCTCTCTCTCTCTATCAAGAGAGTCCTAGCCGGACTACGGTCAGGAAGGTTGGGATGCGGACGACGAAGAAATTCGAACCCCACCCACCACCCACTTCGTAGCCACTGTCGAAAGTTTAAACGACGTGCTCGACTTCGACTTCGAAGACATCGACGGTATGGATGACGACGTAGAAGACAAACATGAACCAGCACCTATAGGGCACTGGACAGCCACCTCATCTCACGATGTATACATGGTGGACACACCTAAAGGAAGCGACGATGAGGAACAACAGGACGCCACGAGGGACCATTCCCTCGAAAAGCAGTCGAAATGGCGACGTAAGCGCCGCTCAAAATCCCGCCTCGACACAGAACCCAGCCATACAGACCCAGCCATAGAGCAGGGCGAAACCGTGGACGCATTTAACATGTTATCGAGCAACCGTCCAACAGGACAATCCGGATAAACAACCCGCCCCTCAAATAAGATAACGAAGACGGACGATCTCACGCCGGACAAGTTACTGAGAGCGTAAGAACCTCCACAAAAGGCTCGCTACCACCGCACGTAGCCTCGAAAAAGGTAAGCGAAAGCTCAAAACAGCGAAAGATGCGTTCAGAATCAGATGGAGCAAAGTACTCAACACCGGAGACAAATACGGCGACAGTCGCCGAACAAAGAGCTACCCGAAGTGAAAACTACTGCCAGAATTTGATGAGGAGGCCGTAGAGCCACCGCAATCAAAGAACAAGGAGACCACCTAGTCGGATAGACAACCCCATGGCAAACACAGAGCGGCAAACGACACTGCACACAAGCCGGCACACGATCCACACACAGATTTGCATCAAAAAGACGACCCAGCTAGATCCATCTACGGGCCAAGAAAGCAACCTCTAGTAAGCAATGCAACACGTCAAGTATCCGAATATTACGATACACCTAAATACAGGGGTGCCGCACACCCCCTATGTTTCACCGATGAGGTTCTGGATTATGAATTTCCAGCGGGATTCAAGCCCGTAAACATAGAGGCATACGACGGAACAACAGACCCTGGAGTCTGGATTGAGGATTACGTCCTCCACATACACATGGCTAGAGGAGATGATATCCACGCCATAAAATACTTACCCCTCAAGCTCAAAGGGCCAGCCCTGCATTGGCTCAAAAGCCTCCCCGAAAACACCATTAGAAGTTGGGAGGAGCTCGAGGATGCCTTTTGGGCAAATTTTCAAGGGACCTATGTCCGACCTCCGGATGCAGACGATTTAAGTCACATAACTCAATAACCCGGAGAGTCAGCCCGAAAATTCTGGAACAGATTCCTTACTAAAAACAACCAAATAGTCGACTGTCCGGACGCCGAAGCTTTAGTAGCTTTCAAACATAACATCCGAGATGAATGGCTCGCCAGACACCTCGGCCAAGAGAAGCCGAGAACAATGGCTGCATTAACAAGCCTCATGACCCGCTTTTGCGCGGGAGAGGATAGCTGGCTGGCAAGATGCAGTATCAGTGACCCAAGTACATCTGAAGTCAGGGATGGAAATGGGAAACCACGACGCAGCAAGGAACAGCACCGGACCAAGGGCAACAGCCCGAAGAACACGACAGTCAATGCCGGATTCAAAAGCTCACGGCAGAATCATAAAAAGCTGCCCCCTAAGTATAACAGGGACGAGCTATCTAACCTAAACAAAATCTTGGACAAGGTATGCCAAATCCACAGTACCCCCCGGGAGGCCTGCAAATCATACCCACAGAGATTGTTGGGTCTTCAAGCAGTCCGGCAAACTCAACGCCGAACACAAGGGGCTCGACACACCAAGCGAGGACGATGACAATCCCCACAAGCAGAGCACCGGAAAACAAAAGAATTTCCCACAAGAAGTCAAAACAGTAAACTGACTTTGGGTGACAAAAGGGAAAAATAGAGCGGCGCCCATAGAGATACACGCCATACGGCCTATCCGAGAGGAGTCCCGCCACTGTTTGTTAAAACCAATCACCTTCGACCATCAGGATTACTCTAGAAGTATCCGGAATGCAGGATGGACTGCCTAGATATTAAATCCGATAATTAACGGACTCCAATTTACACAAGTCCTAATGGATGGTGGCAGTGATCTAAACCTGCTATATCAGGACACAATCCGCAAAATGGGGATAGACCCAACCAAAAGTCGCCATAGCAACACTTCCTTTCAAGGGGTAATGCCAGGCCGATATGCCCATTGTACGGGCTCTCTATTGCTAGAAGTTGTGTTTGGCTCACCCGACAACTTCCGCTGCGAAAGGTTAACCTTCCAGCTCCCCCCATTTACAAGTAGCTATCAAGCACTACTGGGGCTAGAAGCTTTCACCCGCTTTAACGCAATACCGCATTATGCATCCCTCACACACAAAATGCCCGGTCCACGAGGCATCATCTCCTTAAAGGGAAATATCGAGTGTTCCTCGAGCGCGGAAGATTGTGTGACTGCCCCGACAGCCACACATTAAACCGGCTCCACTAATCCAAGCACCCAACAGGTAGTTCAGACCCCGGACACGGTTAGACTAGTCTGGCGTAAACATACAGGGGCTTACCAGCCGCACACCCCGCACAAGGGGATCCGCGCATATACAACAAGAGACAATAAAGCTCAATTTTATTCATTTTTTGAAACGTACTTTGTTTATTTAATATAACATACATTTTTGCACGATCTTTTTCAACTAAGTTCCTCTCTTTTACATATGAACACCGTGCGACACCCGTCCAGGATACGGCACAACAGAGACACAGGCGCAGACGTGCAGTAGGGACCCGTTGCAAGGATTCTTTTCAGATTAAGACCCTGCGTAAACCTTTTTTACTGTCTCTTGTTGATACACATCCCCTGGTTTCTTATTATAACCAAGGAGGAGGCTGGAGTTTTGGCATAGGCCACGTCAGAATTTTGTGCGTACCTGGACACTAGGGGCTTATTACCAAGGGCATTGTTTGGCCCGTTCTCATAAAGACCGAATACCTTAGGGAGTGTTTGGCGTCTCGAGTTAGGCCTTATATGCATCAGCTCCGAATCATGTCTTTGGTCAAATGTTGGGTTTGCCCGGCTCCTGTGTTTTGCTGCCTTACATTCCGCTCTATCGGCTAACGCGGCACCAGGAGAATTACTACGATTGTGCCCGTTCGCCAAAGTAGCACCTTAGTAGAGAAAGCCAAAACCGATCATCATGATATAGCATGAGACTGGTCAACCACTGATGACCCGCCAGAATCTATAGGATTCTCTGCATTGACGAAGGGTCGCTTTCGGTCAGCACATACGCCCGAAGTTCGGTGAGCGCGGTGCCCCTACGAGCTATATAGTAGCCCCATTGTCAAACTCCTATGGCTAAGTGAAAGTGATAAAGCATTATAGTTCGGTTTCCTAGTTTGCTACGCTACCACCTCCTTTATAGGACCAAGACGTTGGATCAAGTGTGAAAATGCGCCTTTTGCAAACACCCCCGCATTATATGCATGGGGGATAAAGCCGAAGACTGTAATCTTTCAGGTTATATACACATATACATTAACGGCCGCACAGGAGGTATTTTAATTCTTGAAAGCACAAGTATAAGAAGCTTTTATATTTCATCGAAACATTGTTTCACAAGAAATACATGTTATTCGAACATAATATCCTTCAAGCACTACATCTCTATTAAACGAGCACCCTGTAGAACTTCCTGAAAATAGTGCTCGACAGGTACTCGGCTTCCGTGCAAATCTTGGGGTGCAACATCGGTGGCCTTCATCTCCGCCTAGTATGTCTTGACACGGGCAAGAGCCATCCGCGCACCCTCTATGCATGCCGACCTTCTCATTGCATTGATATGCGGCACCGCACCAAGGAACTGCTGCACCAAGCCAAAATAACTCTTCGGCTCATGCCTCTTCGGCCACAAAAGACTCACAACATCCTTCATGGCAAGTACGGATAACCTATTCAGCTCCTCCCATTCGGCCAAGCGATCGGTTAATGGAAGTGGGCGCTCTAGATTATGGAACTGCGACCAAAAAACCTTTGCCATTTCGTGATCCTCTTGATCCCGGAAGTGTTCGGCCGCGTCCGCGGCACTTGCCGTCAAGTCCAGATAAGCATCCTCTGCACTCCACAGCCGGTCCAACTGAGCATATTTAGGATCCATGAATTCCCTCCGCAGCAGAAAGGGCTTTCCAGCCGCGATATCTCCGGCCTGATGTAGCTCCTCCTTCATAGCTCTCATCGCAGAGCGAGCATCCTTGGCCTCGGTAGCGGCCTTTTTCAGGTCCTCTTGTACCGCTCGATCTTCTTTTTCAAGAAGCTTGCAGCAGTCGGCAACATTCTTCAACTCCACGGCCATCTCAGCCATTTCCTTCTTGCTTCAGCAATGAGCAGCCTGTTCGGCTTTTAGCTCTTCGGCCGCCTTTAAGGCAGCCGCATCACTCTTTCTGGCCTGCTCCTTGGCTCGGGTGAGCTCCGCCCGTAGGTTCTCCATGGCAGCGGCACCATCTGCGTCAAGCATACTTGTTCTAAGGCACGGGCATCATGCTCCCTTACCAGGTGTCCGCGGAGAAATTGCATACCTTGTGACTCATCAAGTCGCTTATTGATAAGCGCAACGTCGGCATCCGCCACGTCAAGTTGCCGCTTCAGTTCGGCATATTCATCAGTCCGGCCAGCCACCGGACCCTTCACCACCTGCATAGGAAGGGCGACATATTATACCTGGGATTATGATGCTCGGCGCGCTGTCATTTTTGACAACACGCCGAGCCTCAGGGGCTACTATCTACACAGGGCGCATTTTATAGGCGGAACTGTCAGAAGGTACATCATTTTTGCGTACCTCAAAACCTGTCAGTAAACTTCTGACGGCTTGATGCAATCCGCTCTCAGCGGATGAAATCCTTTCAATCACCATACTCATTAACACACGGTGATCTTCTGAGATAAACGCTCGCCCAAGCAGATCCTTCAGCTCCTCCGACCGTACACCATATGGTGTCGGACTCGTCCTATGGCCTCTTCCGAAGGCCGGACGCGGAGGGCTTTGAGGGGACATACGACTACCTTCCGGCCCCGCCGGACTCGGAGAAACCCTCCGTGACGACACCTCAGGGTCGCCCGCCTCATAAGACGGTACGGCAGGGGGAGGCGTTTCGCTCTCTATCATCTCCGGACGAAGATCCCCCGAAGATGAGCTCTGCTGAGAAGGGCTGAGATCCGAACTACAAGGTAAATTTTCGGTTATCAGAAATAGGGTAGGGATATCCTTTGTTTAAAAAATAACTCCCCTTTTTACTTACGGCTCGGTGGAGGGTTGATCCCCTTGGGGGCATAATGCGGCCGAGGCATCTCTCGGCGCCAGACCCTCTGACGAAGATTTCTTCCCCCGCTTTGTGACCATGGTCTCCGAGACTTCAGAGGCGGTCCTCTTCTTCCCTTGGATGGAGGGATTCTTGATCCCTCCTTTCCTGGCAGCTTCCTTTGCGGAGGCGGTAGCTTCCTTGTTCCCCCCTTCACCTTCTTCCGAAGGCGCAACCTCCAGCATCCTGGTTAACACGGGATCCGGCGTGGTCTCAGGGAGGGGGGCCGGACACCTGATTAACTTTGCTTTCGCTATCCACTCCTGTTCAAGGGACATCTCTTTTAAAAGGGCAAGTTTGTGATAAATATAGGATAGCGTGTCCAGGTACAGGGCTACTTACTTGAGTATCCGGGCGATTGCAGCTCAGACCTGCGTCCTCGGTCAAGTCCGGACACATTTCTTGTGCTCCGAAGAAAAGCTTGTACATCTCCACGGGAGTCGCACCCATAAAATGTTGGAGAGCTCGTGGTCCCTCCGGGCCCACAGGCGGAGGGGGCGACGTCTGCAGGGCAGGATGTGAAGAATCAGCATGACCTGCGCTACTACGACCAAAGCGATCTCTCTCTAGGAGGTCTCGAATGCGGCCCTGCAGCAAGGGCACGTCCTTGGATGGCCCCCAGTCAAGCCCTTTATTGACCCATGACGCCAGCCGCGGTGGAGGACCCGAGCGAAAGACAGGTGGGCCCACCCATTTGGTGCCCCTGGGAGCTGTGATATAAAACCACTCTTGTTGCCATAAACTGAGCTCCTCTTGAAAAGAGCCCTCGGACCACGGAGCATCAGCATTTTTGCTTATAACAGCCCCTCCGCACTCTGCCTGTTGCCCCTTGATCATCCTAGGCTCCACTTTGAAGGTCTTGAGCCACAATCCGAAGTGAGGGGTAATGCGGAGGAAGGCTTCGCACATGACGATGAACGATGAGATGTGGAGGATGGACTCCGGATCCAAGTCGTGAAATTCCAACCCATAATAAAACATGAGCCCCCTCATGAAGGGGTCCGTCGGGAAGCTTAGCCCCCGAAGAAAGTGAGACGCGAACACCATGCTTTCACCAGGCTTGGGAGTGGGAATAACCTACCCTTGGGTAGGCAGCCTATGCGCAATTTCGCCGGTTAGATACCTAGCATCTCTTAGCCTTTGCATGTCTTCTTCCGTAACGGAGGAAGGCATCCACCGGCCTTGCTGGTCGGAGCCAGACATCATCGAAGGTCCGAAGCGCCTGTATCTGGAGCTTTGGCTGTTGGAACTCGAGGCGAGGGGCGGAATCGATTGAGATTAAAAGAAAGGAGTGGAGCCTTGGTCTCATTATAAAGAGGTTGAATACCAAGAGCCTTCCCCGTGACCGTTTGGGACTCGCCTTCGATAGAGGAGACGTGCCAACGGGCACGGTTGGGTTACCCATGCCCGTATTGATGAGAATCCCGGAATAAGGGGACACGATCTCTGCTTTGACAAGACGTGCCAAGGAAACCGCCTCGCTAAAACGCGCCGAGGTGGGACAGTAAAAACGATTTGAATAAAGGCTTGGCCGTGGTGTGATGTCACGCCACGAAATACGTCAGCAAATTGAACTTGTGTAAATATTATTCTCTCTACGGTGGTATGTGGAACTTATTTTGCAGAGCCGGACACTATCCTTGTGTTCAAAATCTTCTATGAAGTATTTGGAGGAGGAACCCGCCTTGCAATGCCAAAGACAATATGCGCGCCGGACTCGTCGTCATTGAAGCCTGGTTCAGGGGCTACCGAGGGAGTCCCGGACTAGGGGGTGTCCGGATAGCCAAACTATCATCTTCGGCCGGACTCCTGGACTATGAAGATACAAGATTGAAGACTTCGTCCCGTCTTCGGATGGGACTTTCCTTGTCGTGGAAGGCAAGCTTGGTGATACGGATATGTAGATCTCCTACCATTGTAACCGACTCTGTGTAACCCTAACCCTCTTTGGTGCCTATATAAACCGGAGGGTTTTAGTCCGTAGGACGAAGAACAATCAGACCATAGGCTAGCTTCTAGGGTTTAGCCTCTTTGATCTCGTGGTAGATCTACTCTTGTACTACCCATATCATCAATATCAACAAGCAGGAGTAGGGTTTTACCTCCATCGAGAGGGCCCAAACCTGGGTAAAAACATCGTGTCCCTGGTCTCCTGTTACCATCCGGCTAGACGCACAGTTCAGGACCCCCTACCCGAGATCCGCCGGTTTTGACACTGACATTGGTGCTTTCATTGAGAGTTCCTCTGTGTCGTCATCTTTAGGCCCGATGGCTCCTCCGATCATCAACAACATTGCGGTCCAGGGTGAGACTTTTCTCCCCGGACAGATCTTCGTATTCGGTGGCTTTGCACTACGGGCCAATTCGCTTGGCCATCTAGAGCAGGTTGAAAGCTACGCCCCTGGCCATTAGGTCAGATTTGGAAGATTAAACTATACGGCCGACATGCGCGGAGACTTGGTCTTCGGCGGGTTCGAGCCATAGCCAAGCACGCCGCACTGTCACGATGGGCATGATATAGCTCTGCTGCCGGACAGTGCCATGTAGGCCGCACAAGTGTCCGCTCCGACCCTTTGCTCGGAGCCGACTGCGCCGATCGAGGATGGGTGGCTGGACACCGCCTCGGGGGCTGCTATCCCTATGGCGATTGAGCCGGACACCAACCCTGTCCTTTGCGAAGCCTGTGACTCTAAGGTGCCGGACTCCTCTCCAGACTCCGAACCTGTCGCGCCCCTGCCAATCGAATCCGATTGGGTGCCGATCATGGAGTTCACTTCTGCTGACATCTTTCAGCACTCTCCCTTTGGCGACATCCTAAATTCACTAAAGTCTCTCTCTCTATCAAGAGAGTCCTGGCCGGACTAAGGTCAGGAAGGTTGGGATGCGGACGACGAAGAAATTCGAACCCCACCCACCACCCACTTCGTAGCCACTGTCGAAAGTTTAAACGACGTGCTCGACTTCGATTTCGAAGACATCGACGGTATGGATGACGATGTAGAAGACAAACATGAACCAGCACCTATAGGGCACTGGACAGCCACCTCATCTCACGATGTATACATGGTGGACACACCTAAAGGAAGCGACGACGAGGAACAACGGGACGCCACGAGGGACCATTCCCTCGAAAAGCAGTCAAAACAGCGACATAAGTGCCGCTCAAAATCCCGCCTCGACACAAAACGCAGCCATACAGACCCTGCCATAGAGCAGGGCAAACCGGTGGACGACGAACATGATATCGAGCAACCGTCTGAACAGGACAATCCGGATAAACAACCCGTCCCCGGCGAATATAACAGTACGGACGATCTCACGCCGGACAAGTTACCGCAGCAGAAGAACCTCCACAAAAGGCTCGTCGCCACTGCACGTAGCCTGAAAAAGCAGAAGCGGAAGCTCAAAACAGCGGAAGATGCGCTCAGAATCAGATGGAGCAAAGTACTCAACACCGCAGACAAATATGGCGACAGTCGCCGAACAAAGAGCTACCCGAAGCAAAAACTACTGCCAGAATTTGATGAGGAGGCCGTAGAGCCACCACAATCAAAGAACAAGGAGACCACCCGGTTGGATAGACAACCCCATGGCAAACACAGAGCGGCAAACGGCACTACACACAAGCCGGCACACGATCCGCACACAGATTCGCATCAAAAAGACGGCCCAGCTAGATCCATCTACGGGCCAAGTAAGCAAGCTCTAGTAAGCAATGCAACACGTCAAGTATCCGAATATTACGGTACACCTAAATACAGGGGTGCCGCACACCCCCTATGTTTCACCGATGAGGTTCTGGATTATGAATTTCCAGCGGGATTCAAGCCCGTAAACATAGAGGCATACGACGGAACAACAGACCCTGGAGTCTGGATTGAGGATTACGTCCTCCACATACACATGGCTAGAGGAGATGATATCCACGCCATAAAATACTTACCCCTCAAGCTCAAAGGGCCAGCCCTGCATTGGCTCAAAAGCCTCCCCGAAAACACCATTGGAAGTTGGGAGGAGCTCGAGGATGCCTTTCGGGCAAATTTTCAAGGGACCTATGTCCGACCTCCGGATGCAGACGATTTAAGTCACATAACTCAACAACCCGAAGAGTCAGCCCAAAAATTCTGGAACAGATTCCTTACTAAAAAGAACCAAATAGTCGACTGTCCGGATGCCGAAGCCTTAGCAGCTTTCAAACGTAACGTCCGAGACGAATGGCTCGCCAGACACCTCGGCCAAGAGAAGCCCAGAACAACGACCGCATTAACAAGCCTCATGACCCGCTTTTGCGCGGGAGAGGAGAGCTGGCTGGCAAGATGCAGTATTAGTGACCCAAGTACATCCGAAGTCAGGGATGGAAATGGGAAACCACGACGCAGCAAGGAACAACGCCGGACCAAGGGCAACAGCTCAAACCCACGTGGCCCCCCTCCACTTATTCCTGCACCCACACACTTCATCTTCCTCCAAAAAAATCACCACACAGCTCAAACTCGTGTTCTAGCTTGTTTTGCTGCGATTTTCGATCTCCTTGCTCAAAGCTTCATTCACGAAACTGTTTTGGGGGATTGTTCTTCGGTATGTGACTCCTCCAATGGTCCAATCAGTTTTTGTTCTAGTGCTTTATTTATTGCAAATTTCTGCTGCTAAGGTGACTGAGGGAGTCCCGGACTATGGGGTGTCCGGATAGCCGGACTATCATCTTTGGCCGGACTCCTGGACTATGAAGATACAAGATTGAAGACTCCGTCCGGTGTCCGGATGGGACTTTCCTTGGTGTGGAAGGCAAGCTTGGCGATACGGATATGTAGATCTCCTACCATTGTAACCGACTCTGTGTAACCCTAACCCTCTTCGGTGTCTATATAAACCAGAGCGTTTTAGTCCGTAGGACGGACAACAATCATACCATAGGCTAGCTTCTAGAGTTTAGCATCTTTGATCTCGTGGTAGGTCTACTCTTGTACTACCCATATCATCAATATCAATCAAGGAAGAGTAGGGTTTTACCTCCATCGAGAGGGCCCGAACCTGGGTAAAAACATCGTGTCCCTTGTCTCCTGTTACCATCCGCCTAGACGCACAGTTAGGGACCCCCTACCCAAGATCCGCCAGTTTTCACACCAACAGTCTCCATCTTTGCTTATAAAGCACCAACTAGGGAACACTATTGTCATACTTGTGCATTGAATGTAGCTAATATTTGAGTGTGTTTCATGAATGGATCAATGATTGAGCATAATGGGCCAGGGTTAGCTTCCTTTAGCGTTGATATTTTGAAAGTCATAATTGCTTGTTACTATGCTGGAGTATTGATGTCTTGGTGTCAAATTATAGACTATTGCTTTGAATCATTCAAGTCCAAATGTCTATGCTACAAACCGGGCAACTTTCGCCCAAACCCCCTGACCACCCCGGGCACCTGCACCCCTTACCCCCGGGCACTCGGACCCCCGGGCCACTTTTTTTCCCAACTCCCTGACCACCCCGGGCACCCGCACCCCCGAGTTTCAGCCTAACTCCAAAAACCGTTTTGGCCATAACTAATTCATCCGGAGTCCGATTTTCATGTTCTTTATATCATTTTGTAGCTATTGACATCCTCCATCCCACAAAAATACTAACACCATCATTTTCTATCATCAAAATTTTCGAATTTTGACATCTTTGCATAGGCCCTCCGCCATAACTTCCGCACCACCACATAAAACTTCCACAACCTGACACATTTTGGTTCTTATTGCATTTGTGGTTGTGTGAGTTATGATTTGAGTCTCCTAAGGTGTTTTGGCTACATAGGGAGGGTTACATCTTCATCCACCACCGGACACTTGTATCATTCCATCGACTACATCCACTACGAGCTTCCGCATCGACGGCGAATATCCATCCTTTGAGACCATCTTCAACCGGAAGCAAGGACGTTAACCCCCGACTTCATTAAAGGTTAAGTGTGAAGAAGGTATCCATCCCATCATATACTTTTCCTTCCTTGCCATTACACTTTTATAGCCCCGCCATCTTTGTGAATACCTTCATAGCTATTGATACTAGCTATCCGAGTATTGCCGGGCTTCGCAAAAACTTGAGCACCTTAGTGATATGATATCATATTGTTGCATCATTTGATATATCATATAGTGTAATTTCTTGTTCCCGTGCATATCTTGTGATACTTGTCTCATGTGTTTGGTTGAGGCTCAATAAGCATAGTGGAAAGGAAGAAAAAGAGAGAAAATATTACAAAAAAAGCTTTTAAGCAAGAGGAAGATCCAAAGCTAATAAGCAAAGAGTGGCGCATGAAAAGAGATACTTGTGCATGTGGATACATGGAATAGGAAACGTTTTGCTTGCATATAGGATTGGTGCCAAGTGGTGAATCGTGCCCAAACATGCAATAAGCTAGCGTCTCTCCTTGTGTTTATGCAACATGAGCTTAGTCTTCATTAGGCAATTTTGTATTGCTCATTCCTAGAGTTGCACAAGCCCCATTATCCCATCGTGTGTGTTTCTTTATTGCCCTCTTCTATATTTGTGATCACTTGCTTTGCATTTTTAGTCCTTTTTGATTTATTTCAACATTTACAATATCTTGGACTTCAATTTGCATGAATTTGTGCCACTTGTCCTAACTAAGCCACTCGATAAGCTTTACTTTGTAGGTGTGAGTGAACAGTTTGATACCAATTCCACTATTCTTTCATTTCACATTGAGTGACACAGGATGCATCCTCAACTTTGGGAAAAGGTAGCCTGGTATTGTTTATCTCATTTCCTACTCACCTCTACTCAAGTCTTGTGATGGATAGGCAACACACAACATCTTCGGTCCCCGACTGCATCGAGCGACTCACCATCAACATATGACACTCCGAAGCAAGGAAAAGGGACTACCTCGACGACAAGTTGGACGCACACATGGATGACATTTGACACATTTGGCCAACTACAAGTCTTCTTCCCCTTTGTCATCTTCAAGGCAGAGACGCTCAAGATGCAAATCTTTAGAGCGGCCACATGATGCAAGTACCACGCGGCACCGTCATCATCTTCGAGACGATCGCCAAGAAACCCTCAAGCCACATGTGCATGACGATGAAGAGCGCCATCGACTACAAGTTCAAGCACGACAACGTCACCACCAAGAGGAAGTTATGGCTATGACCACCACTTCGGTATCTTCGCCAAGTGTTATCAAGGCATTTTCTCCTTTGGACGTACGGCATCTTTGCCTAGCTACTTCCCACGAGTACACCTACTTTGACATCAAGTCCAAGGCGACCACCTACAAGTGAGGGCGACACTTCCAGCTTCGGAAGCCCCTCAAGGAAGACGTCCGAGCATGGGAAATTCCCTTCAGTAATGGCCACAAGCTACGACGTGCCACATCATATGGGCCTCATACAAGATGGATACAAGATGGTCGAGCAAAGGACATCCCCTTCGACCACGGCGACGAGCACACACCTCTTCAACAACATGAAGACGGTCCCCCAATGGCACACATACTCCGAGCCTAGCTATGAGACCGCCCATGAGACCTTCTCTTTGGTCTCCGAGGAGAGCGATGATTTGCCACATCCTATGGCATTCATCTTTGGAGGTGTTACGGATGACGGGGTTGAGCATGGAGACATTTGCACCCACATCTCTCTGGCACCAACATATGACGAGATGCCCCATTTGCCATGTGAGGAAAGCCACCACCCCATGAGTGATATGAGTGACTCTACCACATGTGACATTGAGTGCATTTCCTATGAGAAGATGAGTATGACCACCACTAGCCCCACACACTAGAGCATTCCACGCATCCTATGTGAGGTTGAGAGCCATTTGAGTGACTCCACCAACCATATGAGTGAGAGCATCATAGCAGGAGTGAGACACAACACTTAGTGAGTGAGGTAGTTGAGAGGACACATGAGACCACTGTGATTTCTAACAACTTAACCTCTACTCTGAGTGTGTTTTCTTTGGTGCTAGATCTCCTACATGACGAAGTGCCTATCCTTGACAAGTCCATACCTCCAATGGAGACGATGATGGCCATGGTGGACGATGATGGACCCCCACATGGTTCCATCAAGACAACTATGTCGAGTAAGCATCGATCTTCAACACCTCACCTACACCACATGAGTGAAGCCCGAAAGTAAAAATAGGTGATGGTGCTTCGCTTGTCCCACTAGTGGACTATCTTCACATCGATTGCTTGCATGATGATGATCACCTTATGGATTCACCACACACTATGCCTTCTACATGCTTAGATTTGCCACCTATTTATGATGAATATGATGATGAGCATGTCAAATTTCTTAGTTGTGATGCTATGCTCCATAGGATATCATGTTAAAATTCTTTCGGTCACGTCATGTTTGACAATCCATTATTAAAATTGTTATATGCTATGAGTCAGATCTCCCATATTGCATCATTACAATCTCAACATAGTAACTATGAATGCCCCATTACAATAAATCCCATTTGCACTTATGGCATATATGATAAGATGATGGTTATTGGATTTTGTAGGATCAAAAGTATGTCTAGAGGGGGGTGATTAGACTAATTGACCAAATAAAACCTAGCCTTTTCCCAATTTTAATTCTTGGTAGATTTTAGCAAATTAGCACTAGTCAAGCAATCAACCTACACATGTAATTCTAAGAGTATAGCAGCAGAATGTAAAGCATTGCATATGAAGGTAAAGGGGAGGAGTTTGGAGGGAGCAAACGCAATGTAGACAAGGAGATCTTTGGCGTGGTTCCGATAGGTGGTGCTATCGTACATCCACGTTGATGGAGACTTCAACGCACGAAGGGTAACGACTGCGTGAGTCCAAGGAGGGCTCCACCCACGAATGGTCCACGAAGAAGCAACCTTGTTTATCCCACCATGGCCATCGCCCATGAAGGACTTACCTCACTTGGGTAGATCTTCACAAAGTAGGCGATCTTCTTGCCCTTACAAACTCCTTGGTTCAACTCCACAATCTTGACGGAGGCTCCCAAGTGACACCTAACAAATCTAGGAGACACCACTCTCCAAAAGGTAATCGATGGTGTGTTGATGATGAACTCCTTGCTCTTTTGCCTCAAATGATAGTCTCCCCAACACTCAACTCTCTCTCACAGATTTGGCTATGGTGGAGAGATGATTTGAGTGGAAAGCAACTTGGGGAAGGCTAGAGATCAAGATTCTTGTGGTTGGAATGGAATGTCTTGGTCTCAACACATGAGTAGGTGGTTCTCTCTCAGAAAATGAATGCTGGAAGTGTAGGCATGTTCTGATGGCTCTCTCCACGAATGAAGAGTGGGTGAAGGGGTATATGTAGCCTCCACACAAAATCTAACCGTTACACACAGATTCCCAAACTCGGTGAGACCGAAAGGTGAAACTCGGTCAGACCGATTTAGTTCAAAATGTGAACGTTAGGCTTTTTGGTGGGACCGACATGATCAACTCGGTGGGACCGATGTGTGATACGTCTCCATCGTATCTACTTTTCCAAACACTTTTGCCCTTGTTTTGGACTCTAACTTGCATGATTTGAATGGAACTAACCCGGCTGACGCTGTTTTCAGCAGAATTGCCATGGTGTTATTTTTCTACAGAAATAAAAGTTCTCGGAATGACCTGAAACTTCACGGAGAATATTTTTGGAATTAATAAAAAATACTGGCGAAAGAATCAAGACCAGGGGGCCACACCCTGTCCACGAGGGTGGGGGGCGCCACCCTATCTCGTGGGCCCCCTAAGGCTCCACCGACCTCAACTCCAACTCCCTATATTCACGTTCGTGGAGAAAAAATCAGAGAGAAAGATTCATCGTGTTTTACGATACGGAGCCGCCGCCAAGCCCTAATCTCTCTCGGGAGGGCTGATCTGGAGTCCGTTCGGGGCTCCGGAGAGGGGAATCTGTCGCCGTCATCATCATCAACCACCCTCCATCACCAATTTCATTATGCTCACCGCCGTGCGTGAGTAATTCCATCGTAGGCTTGCTAGACGGTGACGGGTTGTATGAGATTTACCATGTAATCGGGTTAGTTTTGTTAGGGTTTGATACCTAGTATCCATTATGTTCTAAGATTTATGTTGCTATGACTTTGCTATGCTTAATGCTTGTCACTAGGGCCCGAGTGCCATGATTTCAGATCTGAACCTATTATGTTTTCATGAATATATGTGAGTCCTTGATCCTATCTTGCAAATCAATAGTCACCTACTATGTGTTATGATCCGACAACCCCGAAGTGACAATAATCGGTACCACTCTCGGTGATGACCGTAGTTTGAGGAGTTCATGTATTCACCAAGTGTTAATGCTTTGGTCCGGTACTCTGTTAAAAGGAGGCCTTAATATCCCTTAGTTTCCAATAGGACCCCGCTGCCACGGGAGGGTAGAACAAAAGATGTTATGCAAGTTCTCTTCCATAAGCATGTATGACTATATTCGGAATACATGCCTATATTACATTGATGAACTGGAGCTAGTTCTGTGTCACCCTATGTTATAACTATTGGATGAGGAATCGCATCCGACATAATTATCCATCACTGGTCCAATGCCTACGAGCTTTTCACATATTTATCTTTGCTTAGTTACTTTACCGTAGCCGCTGTTACAATTACTACAAAACTGCTACTGTTACTTTTGCCACTATTACCGTTACTTCCATATTACTTTGCTACTAAATACTTTGCTGCAGATATTAATTTTTCCAGGTGTGGTTGAATTGACAACTCAACTGCTAATACTTGAGAATATTCTTTGGCTCACCTTGTGTCGAATCAATAAATTTGGGTTGAATACTCTACCCTCGAAAACTGTTGCGATCCCCTATACTTGTGGGTTATGAAGACTATTTTCTGGCGCCGTTGCCGGGGAGCATAGCTCTATTCTTTGAGTCACTTGGGATTTATATCTGCTAATCACTATCAGGAACTTGAAAGACGAGAAAACCAAGATTTATCCCTCAACTACGAGGGGAGGTAAGGAACTCCCATCTAGCTCTGCACTTGATTCACCTTCTGTTTTGAGTAAACTTGCGACACCTAAACCTGCTTCTGCTATTAATTCTAATATTTTGCATGTTATTGATGACGCCACTTCTGCTATGCGTGATGCTTATGATGAAACTACTTCTATGCTTGATAATACTATGCCATTAGGTAAATTTCTTGATGAACAACTTGCTAGGGCTAGAGAGAATGAAATTATTGAAACTGATAATACTGATGAAAGTGATGATGAAGATTCTCCCCCTAGATATGAATTGCCTGTTGTGCCTGAGGGTTATGTTATGGATGAAGAAACTGCTAGAGATTTTCTTGCTTGCAATGGTAGTAGATATGATCTTAAGAAATTATTAGCTAAGCTAGAAGAAAAATCTCTGAATGCTAGAATGAAATATGACCCTGCTTTTGCTACGTCACCTATCTGTATTACTGATAAGGATTATGATTTCTCTGTCGATCCTGAGATAATTACTTCGGTTGAATCTGATCCTTTTTATGGCTATGAATCTGAAACTGTTGTGGCACATCTTACTAAATTGAATGATATAGCCACCCTATTCACTCACGAGGAAAAAATTCGTTACTACTATATCCTTATGTTATTTCCATTCTCATTAAAGGGTGATGCTAAAATATGGTTTAATTCTCTTGATCCTGGTTGTGTGCGTAGTCCCCAGGATATGATTTATTACTTTTCTGCTAAATATTTCCCCGCTCATAAGAAACAAGCTGCTTTAAGGGAAATATATAATTTTGTACAAATTGAAGAAGAGAGTCTCCCACAAGCTTGGGGGAGGCTTCTCCAATTACTTAATTCCTTGCCTGATCATCCTC
Source organism: Aegilops speltoides (assembly GCA_021437245.1). Classification (NCBI taxonomy): domain Eukaryota; kingdom Viridiplantae; phylum Streptophyta; class Magnoliopsida; order Poales; family Poaceae; genus Aegilops; species Aegilops speltoides. The sequence goes on along the minus strand of CM038146.1, from coordinate 238,021,277 downwards.
TCAAGAAAAATGAAATACTTGATATCTTGTATAATGGACTAACCGATGCTTCCAGAGAACACCTGGATAGTTGTGCTGGTTGTGTTTTCAGGGAAAGAATTATTGATTAAGCCGAATTGTTACTGAATAATATGTTGACTAATGAAAACAATTGGACACTTCCTGAACCAACTCCTAAGCCAACTCCGAAGAAAAGGGGTATTCTATTTCTCAGTCCTGAAGATATGCAAGAGGCAAAGAAATCTATAAAAGAAAAGGATACTAAAGCTAGAGATGTTAAGAATTTATCGCCTATTGAAGAAATACATGGTCTTGATAACCCGACACAGGTAGTAAAGGTAAATTCTCTCTATAGATTTGATGAAGGTGATATTCCTCGTTATAAGTCTGCTAGTCAATGCTTGGATGAGTTTGATAATTTTATTGTTAAACAAGAAAACTTTAATGCTTATGTTGGTAGACAATTGAAACGTAATGCTTATATGATTGAACACTTGAGTGATTATATGTCTAGAGTTAAAGGTGAACTTAAACTTATTAGTAAACATGCTTCCATGGTTACCACTCAAGCAGAACAAGTGCTTAAAGCACAAAATGATTTGCTCAATGAATTAAATAATAAGAAAAATGATAATGTTGTTAGAGTTGTGACTAGAGGTGGTAGAATGACTCAGGAACCTTTGTATCCTGAGGGCTACCCTAAGAGGATTGAGCAAGATTCTCAGAGAAATAATGTTGATGCACCTAGTCCTTCTAAAAAGAAGAAGAAGAAAAATGATAGGACTTTGCATGCTTCTAGTGAACCTGTTGTTGACACACCTGAGAATCCCAATGATATTTCTATTTCTGATGCTGAAACACAATCTGGTAATGAACATGAACCCAGTGATGATGTTCATGTTGATTCTCAACCTAGCAATAATACTGATGTAGAGGTTGAACCTGTTGTTGATCTTGATAACCCACAATCAAAGAATCAACATTATGATAAGAGGGACTTCGTTGCTAGGAAGGACGGTAAAGAAAGAGAACCATGGGTTCAGAAACCCATGCCTTTTCCTCCTAAACCATCCAAGAAAAAGGATGATGAGGATTTTGAGAGCTTTGCTGAAATGATTAGACCTATCTTTTTGCGTATGTGTTTGACTGATATGCTAAAATGAATCCTTATGCTAAGTATATGAAAGATATTATACCAGAAGCTGAAATTTCCACCATGCTTGCTAATTATACTTTTAAAGGTGGAATACCAAAGAATTTAGGAGATCCAGGAGTACCAACTATACCATGCTCCATTAAAAGAAACTATGTTAAAACTGCTTTATGTGATCTTGGAACCGGTGTTAGTGTTATGCCTCTCTCTTTATATCGTAGACTTGATTTGAATAAGTTGACACCTACTGAAATATCTTTGTAAATGGCCGAGAAATCAACTGCTATACCTGTCGGTATTTGTGAGGATGTGCCTGTTGTGGTTGCAAATGTTACTATTTTAACGGACTTTGTTATTCTTGATATTCCCGAGGACGATAGTATGTCAATTATCCTTGGTAGACCCTTTTTGAATACTGCAGGGGCTTTTATTGATTGCAACAAAGGCAATGTCACTTTTCATGTTAATGGTAATGAGCATATGGTACACTTTTCGAGGAAACAAACTCAAGTCCAGAGTATCAATTGTATTGGAAATACTTCAACTATTACTATTGGAGGTTTTAAATTTCCTCTTCCTACTATCAACAAGAAATATGATATTCCTATTGTTGGGGACATGCATATCCCCGTTGAGGTAACTTAGTGCTATTCAGAGATTCTCTGGTTTCATGCGATTCGGAATGATTTTGTTAACAAGACTTGATCAACCTTGTTAGTGGATTCCTTTGATGAGCATGAGATGGATGAAGTTAGAAAGCACAACTCTATGTACCCTCCTTTTACTTTCTATTATTTAGATTAAATAAAGCAAAAATAGTATTTTTCTGTCTATTTTCTGATTTATCCTTGCAATAAAAAATACCCCGAAAATACAAGTTCTCCAAATGTCCCGAAAATGAAATATGATTTTTTTTGTAGAATATTTAAGAATATTTGGCACTAAGAACACATCAGGGGGCCACACCACCTGGCCACAAGGGTCCAAGGCGCGCCTGCCCCCTGGGAGCGCCCCTGCCTCGTGGGCCCCACGTGGCCCCCCTCCACTTATTCCTGCACCCACACACTTCATCTTCCTCCAAAAAAAATCACCACACAGCTCAAACTCGTGTTCTAGCTCGTTTTGCTGCGATTTTCGATCTCCTTGCTCAAAGCTTCATTCACGAAACTGTTTTGGGGGATTGTTCTTCGGTATGTGACTCCTCCAATGGTCCAATTAGTTTTTGTTCTAGTGCTTTATTTATTGCAAATTTCTGCTGCTAAGGTGTCTGAGGGAGTCCCGGACTATGGGGTGTCCGAATAGCCGAACTATCATCTTTGGCCGGACTCCTAGACTATGAAGATACAAGATTGAAGACTCCGCCCCGTGTCCGGATGGGACTTTCCTTGGCATGGAAGGCAAGCTTGGTGATACGGATATGTAGATCTCCTACAATTGTAACCGACTCTGTGTAACCCTAACCCTCTTCGGTGTCTATATAAACCGGAGGGTTTTAGTCCGTAGGACGGACAACAATCATACCATAGGCTAGCTTCTAGGGTTTAGCCTCTCTGATCTCGTGGTAGATCCACTCGTGTACTACCCATATCATCAATATTAATCAAGCAGGAGTAGGGTTTTACCTCCACCGAGAGGGCCCAACACAGGTAAAACATCGTGTCCCTTGTCTCCTGTTACCATCCGCCTAGACGCACAGTTCGGGACCCCTTACCCGAGATCCGCCGGTTTTGACACCGACATTGGTGCTTTCATTGAGAGTTCATCTGTGTCGTCACCTTTAAGCCCGATGGCTCCTTCGATCATCAACAACAACACGGTCCAGGGTGAGACTTTTCTCCCCGGACAGACCTTCGTATTCGGCGGCTTTGCACTGCGGGCCAACTCGCTTGGCCATCTGGAGCAGATTGAAAGCTACGCCCCTAGCCATCAGGTCAGATTTGGAAGTTTGAACTGTACGGCTGACGTCCTCGGAGACTTGATCTTCGACGGGTTCGAGCCACAGCCAAGCGTGCCGCACTGTCACGATGGGCTTGATTTAGCTCTGTAGCCGGACGGGGCCCTGGAGGCCGCACAAGTGACCGCTCCGACCCTTAGCTCGGAGCCGACCTCACCAATCGAGGACGGGTGGCTGGACACCGCCTCGGGGGCTGCTACCTCTACGGCGATAGAGCCGAATACCAACCCTGTCCTTTGTGAAGCTCGTGACTCCAAGGTGCCAGACTCCTCTCCGGACTCCGAACCTTCCGCGCCCCTGCCAATCGAATCTGGTTGGGCGCCTATTATGGAGTTCACTGCCGCGGACATCTTTCAGCACTTGCCCTTCGGCGACATCCTGAACTCGCTAATGTCTCTCTCTTTATCAGGAGAGCCCTGGCCGGACTATGGTCAGGAAGGTTGGGACACGGATGACGAAGAAATTCAACGCCCACCCACCACCCACTTTTTAGCCACTGTCGATGATTTAACCGACATGCTCGACTTTAACTCCGAAGACATCGACGGTATGGTCGACGATGCCGGAGATGACCAAGAACCAGCGCCTACAGGGCACTGGAAGGCCACCTCAAATCACGACGTATATATGGTGGATACACCTAAAGGAAGCGATAACGGGGAACAACGGGACGCTACGAAGGATAAATCCCTCGAAAAGCAGTCAAAACAGCGACGTAAGCACCGCTCAATGTCCCGCCTCGACAAAGACAGCACCCATACAGACCCAGCCTTCGAGCAGGGCGAACCGGTGGACGATGAACATGCCCTCGAGCAACCATCCGAACAGGATAACTTGGATAAACAATCCGTCCCCGGTGAAGATAACAGTCCGGACGATCTCATGCCGGACACATCATTGGAGTAGAAGAACCTCCACAAAAGGCTCGTCGCCACTGCACGTAGTCTGAAGAAGCAGAAGCGGAAGCTCAAAACAGCGAAAGACGCACTCAGAATGAGATGGAGCAAAGCACTCAACACCGCAGACAAATACGGCGATAATCACCAAACAAAGAGCTACCCGAAGTGCAAACTACTGCCCGAATTTGACGAGGAGGCCGTAGAGCCCTCACAATCAAAGAACAAAGAGGCCGCCCGGTCGGATAGACGACCACATGGAAAACATAGAGCGGCAAGCGGCATCACACACAAGCCGGCACGTGATCCGCATAAGGATCCACACCAAAAAGATGGCCCAGTCAGGTCTATCTATGGGCCAAGAAAGCAAGCTCTCGAAAGCAATGCAACACGTCGAGTATTCAAACATCACAGCACACCCAAATACAGGGGCGCCGCACACCCCCTATGTTTCACCGATGAGGTGCTGGATCATGAATTTCCAGCGGGATTCAAGCCCGTAAACATAGAGCCATACGACATAACAACAGACCCTGGAGTCTGGATTGAGGATTACATCCTACACATACACATGGCTAGAGGAGATGACCTCCACGCCATAAAATACTTACCCCTCAAGCTCAAAAGGCCAGCCCGGCATTGGCTCAAAATCCTCCCAGAAAATACCATTGGAAGTTGGGAAGAGCTCGAGGATGCGTTTCGAGCAAATTTTCAGGGGACTTATGTCCGCCCTCCGGATGCAGACGATTTAAGTCACATAACTCAACAGCCCGGTGAGTCAGCCCACAAATTCTGGAATAGGTTCCTTACCAAAAGGAACCAATAGTCGACTGTCCAGACGCCGAAGCCTTGCAGCTTTCAAACACAACATCCGAGACGAATGGCTCGCCAGACACCTTGGCCAAGAAAAGCCGAAAACAATGGCCGCATTAACAAGCCTCATGACCCGCTTTTGCGCGGGGGAGGATAGCTGGCTGGCAAGGTGCAGTACCAGCAACCCAAGTACGTCCGAAGTCAGGGATGGAAATGGGAAACCACGACGCAGCAAGGACCAGCGCCGGACCAAGGGAAACAGTCCGGAGAGCACGGCAGTCAACGCCGGATTCAAAAGCTCTCGGCAGAACAACAAAAAACTAACTCTTAAGGACAACAGCGACGAGCTATCCAACCTAAACAAAAACTTGGACAAGATATGCCAAATCCAGAGTACCCCCGGGAAGCCTGCAAACCATACCCGCAGAGATTGTTGGGTCTTCAAACAGTCCGGTCGACTTAACGCCGAACACAAGGGGCTCGACACACCAAGCGAGGACGATGACGAACCCCACAAGCAGAGCACCAGAAAACAAAAGAATTTCCCACAAGAGGTCAAAACAGTAAACTCACTTCAAGTGACAACAGGAAAAAAATAGAGCAGCGCCCATTGAAATACGCGCCGCACGGTCCACCCGAGCGGAGTCCCGACACTGGATGTCAAAACCAATCACCTTCGACCATCAGGATTACTCTGGAAGTATCCGGAACGCAGGATGGACTGCTTTGATATTAGATCCTATAATCGACGGACTACAATTTACACAAGTCCTAATGGACGGCGGCAGTGATCTAAACGTGCTATATCAGGACACAATCCATGAGAATGGGGATAGACCCAACCAAAATTCGCCATAGCAACACTTCCTTTAAAGGAGTGATGCAAGGCCCATATGCCCATTGTACGGGCTCTCTACCACTAGAAGTTGTGTTCGGCTCATCCGACAACTTCCGTCGCGAAAAGTTAGTCTTCCACATCACCCCATTTAAAAGTAGCTATCAAGCACTATTGGGACGCGAAGCTTTCGCCCGCTTTAACGCAATACCGTATTATGCATCTCTTACACTTAAAATGCCCGGTCCACGCGGCATCATCTCATTAAAGGGAAACTTCGAGTGTTCCTCGAATACGGAAGAACATGAGACTGCCTTGACAGCCATACACTAATCCGGCTTTGCTGATCAAAGCACCTAAACAGGTCATTTGGACCCCGGACACGGTTAGATGAGTCCGGTATAAATAAACAAGGGGCTTACTAGCCGCGTACCCCCTTACATGGGGCTCCACACATGTACAACAAGAGACAATAAAGCTGAATTTCATTCATTTTTTGAATCATACTCCGTTTATTGTAAAATACATTTTTCGCACGATCTTTTTTCCCAACTAAGTTCCTCTCTTTTATAGATGAACGTCGTACTATACCCGTCCAGGATACAGCACAACGGAGACACAGGCGCAGATGTGCAGCAGGGACCCGTTGCAAGGATTCTTTTTAGATTAAGACCCTGCGTAAACCTTTTTTTACTATCTCTTGTTGTTACACATCCCACGGTTTCTTGCTATAACCGAGGAGGAGGCTGGCGTTTTGGCATCGGCCGCGTCAGAAATTTTTGCGCGTACCTGGACACTAGGGTCTTAGGGCATTGTTCTGCCCGTTTTCATAAAGACCGAATACCTTAGGGAGTGTTCGGCGTCTCGAGTTAGGCCTTATATGCATCAGCTCCGAATCATGTCTTTGGTCAAATGTTGGGTTTGCCCGACTCCTGTGTTTTGCTGCCTTACGTTCCGCTCTATCGGCTAACGCGGCACTAGGAGAACTACTGCGATTGTGCCCCGGTTCGGCCGGGTGAGCACCTCAGTAGAGAAAGCCGAAAACTAACTGTCATGATATAGCGTGAGACTGGTCAACCACTCGATGACCCACCGGAATGTTTAGAATTCCTCCGCATTAACGAAGGACCGTTTCCCGGTCAGGCACATACGCGCCCCGAATTCGGAGAGCGCGGTGCCCCTAGGGGCTATATAGTAGCCCCACCATCAAACTCCTATGGCTAGGTGAAAGTGATAAAGCATTATAGTCCGGTTGCCTAGTTTGCTGCGCTATCACCTCCTTCATAGGACCAAGACGTTGGATTAAGTGTGAAAATTCGCTTTTTTGCAAACACCCCCGCACTATGTGCGTGGGGGCTGAAGCCGAAGACTGCCATCTTTCAGGTTATATAGACACATACATTAACGGCCGCACAGGAGGTATTTCAATACTTGAACACACAAGTATAAAAAGCACTTATATTATATTGAAACATCGTTTCACAAATCATACATGTCATTGGAACATAATATCCTTCGAGCACTGCGTCTCTATTAAACGAGCCCCCTGCAGGACTTCCTCAAAATAGTGCTTGGCAGGTACTCGGCTTCTGTCCGAATCCTGGGATGCAACGTCGGTGGCCTTCATCTCCGCCCAGCATGTCTTGACACGGGTAAGAGCCATCCACGCACCCTCTATGCATGCCAACCACTTCATTGCATCGATATGCGGCACCACATCAAGGAACTACTGCACCAAGCCAAAATAACTCTTCGGCTCGGGCCTTTTCGGCCACAAATGAGTCACGACATCCTTCATGGCAAGTCCGGACAACCTATTCAGCTCAGCCCATTCGGCTAACCGATCGGTTAACGGAAGTGGACGCTCTGGATTATGGAATTACGACCAAAAAAGCTCTTCCATTCCGTGATCCTTTTGGCCTCGGAAGTGTGCGACCGCGTCTGCGGCACTCGCCGCTAAATCTAGATAAGCATCCTCCCCTCCCCACAACTGGCCCAACTGAGCATACTTAGGATCCATAAATTTCCTCCGCAGCAGAAAGGGCTTTCCAGCCGCGATATCCCCGGCTTGACGCAGCTCCTCCGTTATAGCTCTCATCGCAGAGCGGGCATCCTTGGCTTCGGCGATGGCCTTCTTCAGGTCCTCTTGCTCCGCTCGATGTTTCTTTTCAAGAAACTCGCAGCGGTCGATAGCATTCTTCAACTTCCCGGCCATCTCGGCCATTTCCTCCCTGCTTCGGCAGTGAGCAGCCTGCTCAGCTCTTAGCTCTTCGGTCGCCCTCAAGGCAGTCGCATCACTTTTCCTGGCTTGCTCCTTGACTCGGGCTAGCTCCGCCCGAAGGTTCTCCATAGCAGCGGCACCATCTGCATAAAGCATACATGTTGTAAGGCATGGGCGTCATGCTCCCTTACCAGGTGCCCGCAGAGAAGTCGCATACCTTGTGACTCGTCAAGCCGCTTATTTACAAGCGCGATGTCCACATTCGCCACGTCAAGTTGCCACTTTAGTTCGGCAAATTGATCAGTCCAGCTAGCCACCGGACGCTCCGCCACCTATATAGGACATGCGACATCTTACAACTGAGATTATGATCCTCGACGCGCTGTCACTTTCGACAATGTACCGAGTCTCAAGGGCTACTATCTATACAGGGCGCATTCTATATGCAAAACTGTCAGAAGTTATATCATTTTCGTGTACCTCAAACACCGTCAGTAAACTTCTGACGGCTTCATGCAATCCGCTCTCAGCGGCTGAAATCCTTTCAATCACCGTACCCATTAACGCACGGTGATCTTCTGAGATAGACGCTTGCCCGAGCAGATCCTTCAGCTCCTCCGACCGTACACCAGTTGGTGCCGGACCTCCCGGCCCCGCCGAACTCAGGGAAACCCTCCACGACGACACCTCAGGGTCGCCCACCCCGTATTACGGTGCGGCAGACGGAGGCGTTTCGCTCTCCATCATCTCCGGACGAAGATCCCCCGAAGATGAGCTCTGCTGAGAAGGGCTGAGATCCGAACTACAAGGTAAAACTTCGGTTATCTTCAGAAATAAAAACAGGGATGTCCCTTATTACAAAACCCCCCTTTTTTACTTACGGCTCGCTGGAGGGTTGATTCCCTTGGGGAAATAGTGCAGCCGGGGCCTCTCCTGGCGCAGGACCCTCTGGTGAAGATTTCTTCCCCCGCTTTGAGGTCTTGGCCTCCGAATCTTTAGAAGCGGTCCTCTTCTCCCCCTGGAGGGAGGGATTCTCGATCCCTCCTTCCTTGAAAGCCTCCTTCACAGAGGCGGTAGCTTCCCTGTTCCCCCCTTTGCCCTCTTTCAAAGGCGCGGCCTCCAGCATCTTGGTTAACACAAGATCCGGCGTTGTCTCAGGGAGGGGGGCCGGACACCTTATTAGCTTTGCTTTCTCTATCCACTCCTGTTCAAGGGACAGCTCTTTAAAGGGCAAGTTTATGATAAATGTACGAATAGCCCGTCCGGGCACAGGACTACTTACTTGAGTATCCAGGCGATTGCAGCTCAGACCTGCGTCCTCGGTCAAGTCCGGACACATCTCTTGTGATCCGAAGAACAGTTTATACATCTCCACGGGTGTCGCGCCCATGAAATGTTGGAGAGCTCGTGGTCCCTCCTGATTAAATTCCCACAGGCGGAGGGGGCGACGTTTGCAGGGTAGAAAGCGCCGAATCAGCATGACCTGCGCCACTATGACCAGATTGATCTCTCTCTCTCTTGGAGGTCTCGAATACGGCCCTGCAACAGGGGAACATCCTTGGACGGCCCCCAGTCGAGCCCTTTGTTGACCCATGATGCCAGCCGCTGTGGAGGACCCGGGCGGAAGGCAGGTGGCGCCACCCATTTGGTGCCCCTGGGAGCGGTGATGTAAAACCACTCTGTTGCCATAAACCGAGCACCTCTTGAAAAGAGCCCTCGGGCCATGGGCGTCGGCATTTTGCTTTTAACAGCCCCTCCGCGACTCTGTCTGCTGCCCCTTGATCGTCTTCGGCTCCACTTTGAAGGTCTTGAGCCACAATCCAAAGTGAGGGGTAATGCGGAGGAAGGCTTCGCATACGACAATGAATGATGAGATGTGGAGGATGGATTCCGGATCCAAGTCGTGGAATTCCAGCCCATAATAAAACATGAGCCCCCTCACGAAGGGGTCCGTCGGGAAGCCTAAACCCCGAAGGAAGTGAGACACGAACACCACGCTCTCACCAGGCTCGGGAGTAGGAATAACCTGCCCTTGGGCAGGCAGCCTATGCAAAATTTCGCCGGTTAGATACCTGGCGTCTCTTAGCTTTAGCACGTCTTCTTCCGTGACGGAAGAAGGCATCCACCGGCCTTGCAGGTCGGAGCCGGACATCGTCGAAGGTCCGAATCGCCTGAATTTGTAGCTTTGGGTGTTGGAACTCGATGCGAGGGGCAGATTCGATTGAGATTGAAAGAAAGGAGCAGGCCTTGGTCTCCTTGTAAAGAGGTTGATTACCAATAGCCCTCCCCGTAGCCGTTTGGGACTCGCCTTCGATAGAGGGGGCGTGCCAACGGGCACGGTTGGGTTACCCACGCCCGTATTGATGAGAATCCCGGAATAAGGGGGCACGATCTCCGCTTTGATAAGACATGCCAAGGAAACCGCCTCGCTAAATGCGCTGAGGTGGGACAGCAAAAAATGATTCGAATAAAGGCCTGGCCGTGGTGTGATGCCACGCCACGGAATACGTAAGCAGATCTATGTAAAGATTATTCTCTCTACGGTGGTATGTGGAACTTATTTTGCAGAGCCGGACACTATCCTTGTGTTCAAAATCTTCTATGAAGTATTCGGAGGAGGAACCCGCCTTGCAATGCCGAAGACAATATGCACGCCGGACTCGTCGTCATTGAAGCCTGGTTCAGGGGCTACTGAGGGAGTCCCGGACTATGGGGTGTACGGATAGCCGAACTATCATCTTTGGCCGGACTCCTAGACTATGAAGATACAAGATTGAAGACTCCGTCCCGTGTCCGGATGGGACTTTCCTTGGCGTGGAAGGCAAGCTTGGCGATACGGAAATGTAGATCTCCTACCATTGTAACCGACTCTGTGTAACCCTAACCCTCTTCGGTGTCTATATAAACCGGAGGGTTTTAGTCCATAGGACAGACAACAATCATACCATAGGCTAGCTTTTAGGGTTTATCCTCTCTGATCTCGTGGTAGATCTACTCTTGTACTACCCATATCATCAATATTTATCAAGCAGGAGTAGGGTTTTACCTCCACCGAGAGGGCCCGAACCTGGGTAAAAACATCGTGTCCCTTGTCTCCTGTTACCATCCGCCTAGACGCACAGTTTGGAACCCCCTACCCGAGATCCGCCGGTTTTGACACCGACAGTGACACTGTTCTTGAGCTTGCATGTCAAATTTATATGGTCAAAAGTAGTTCTAATGCATGATATAGCCTCTAGGCACTTGTGGGAGTAGTTGCTATCAATTTTGTTGAGTTTGGTTCACTTTTATTTTGAGTCATTAAAAATTTTCAGGAATTTTCAGAGAAGGAAAATGATGAAGAGATTGTTGAGGGTCTCTTCGAGCCGAAGCTCGAAGGATAAGGAAAGTGAGGAAAATAAGAAGCCCAAATATAATCTCCCTCGCACTGCGGAGGTTCGGCCGTGTGAATGGCCTTGTGATGATTTCTTGAAGGCAGCCGGGATTCATGATGATTTTTATCATTTGGTGGAGAATGCAGGATTCACTGACTTCCTCCACGACCAGCGCGAACAGTATCTCCTACTCACTAATATTTTCGTGCAAAATTTTTACTTTCATGCTAGGAAATCACCACCTTCAGTGGAGTTTCATTTATATGTTGAGGTTAAGGAGACATTATATGATTTTTGTCGGGTCTGCAAGATACCCTTTGAGGGCAGCATAGAGGACCCACACCGTAATGATGTGGAGGGGTTTATTGATATGATTGCTGTAGGGGAAATGAGGAAAGTTTCAGGTGCAAGAATTACTAGCATACATTTTCCTGTTTTACGTTACTTTGCAATATTTGCTAGTAGATGTTTAATTGGTCATGGGAATAGATGGAAATCTTAGTGCACCTGATATTGTTATTTTGCGCCATGCTTTGTTTCGTGATACAACTTTCAGTTTTGGTGCTATCATTGCTAAGCGATTAAGTCTTAACCGTACAAAGGGCCCCATCTTCGGTGGTATCTTTGCTTCGCGCCTTGCTGCACACTTTAATATACCTATTAGGCATTATGAGAAAGAAGAAAAGTTGCTGCCCTATGTTTTTCTAGATTATAAGAGTATGGTAGCACATGATTTTATTGTTAAAAATAATAAGAAACTGCTTAAGTATAATTTGATATTTGATAAAAATCATTGTGAGATTATTACCTTGACTGCGCCCTCTTTTTTTGAACATATTTTCAGGCAAGTACCTCATTTTGCCGGAGGACATTCATGCATACTTGAGCGCGACACCTGTTCCAGAGGATGAGCCGAAGCCACAACTTGACCCTTGTCGACAGTCTGTTTATCAGTGGGATCCCGAGGAGATTGCTAACCAGTGGCACCCTGAGGACCCTCCTCAGTACACCGGAGAGAGTAACTTTGATCCATGGGCATAGACCAACTTAGGCCAAAATCCTAAGCTTGGGGGAGTACGTATTTCTCACCAACATTACATTCATGTTCACACCCTCATTCCAGTTGTCGGTGCTCATACTTTTTCATTGTGCTATCCATGCTAGTTTATTTTCTTTTCTAAGCCTTCTTCTTGTGTGTTTGAAAAATCTTAAGAAAAACCAAAAAAATTAGTTATAGTTTTTAGCTAGTTTACTTTTCATGCTTGTAGTTGTAATTAAAACAAAACCCAAAACGATTTTTCATTCTTCTTTTGCTTGTTGGGAGCTTTCCCGTGTAAATAGTTTTATTTCTTTTCTTTTCTTTGGGGGTCGAGAGGAGAAGACCATGATGAAAATGTTGAGTGGCTCTCATTTGCATTATTATTGATTTAACCAAGAGCCCATATTACCTTGTCTTCTCCCTTGAATTGAATGCTTGCAGATTCCAGCTTAGTCCAATGCACGTGCACTATTATTATTATCCACCCCATTCGGTCATGCAAGTGAAAGGCAATAATGATGATATATGATGGACTGATTGAGATGAGAGAAGCTGGTATGAACTCGAGCTATCTTATTTTTGTAAATATGATTTGTTCATCATTCCTGAAAGCCTATTATGAATGAAACATGTTCGCAATGACAATTAGAGATTATAGTTGCTCATGTCATGCTTAATTAGCTAGGAGTTTATAATGGTTTACCTTGCGTGCCAACATGCTATTAAAATGGTTGTGATGTGGTATGATAGGGTGGTATCCTCCTTTGAATGATTTGAGTGGCTTGACTTGGCACATGTTCACGCATGTAGTTGAAACAAAATCAACATAGCCTCCACGATATTTATGTTCATGGTGAATTATATCCTACTCATGCTTGCACTCAGTGTTGATTAATTTTAATGCATGTTCATGACTGTTGTGGCTCTCTAGTTGGTCGCTTCCCAGTCTCTTTCTAGCATTCACTTGTACTAAGCGGGAATACTGCTTGTGCATCCACTTCCATAAACCCCAAAGTTATTCCATATGAGTCCACCATACCTTCCTATATGCGGTATTTACCTGCCGTTCCAAGTAAATTTGTATGTGCCAAACTCCAAACCTTCAAATGAAATTCTGTTTTGTATGCTCGAACAGCTCATGTATCAACTAGGGTTGTCTATATCTTCCATGCTAGGTGGGTTATTCTCATGAGGAGTGGACTCCACTCCTCACTCACGAGAAAATGGTTGGTAACCGGGATTCCTAGTCCCATGCTCAAATCAAAATAATTGCAAACAAAACTCCTCCAGGAATGTTGTTAGTTGGAGGCACCTGTTGTTTTAGGAAAGCCATGGATTGATGCTTGTTGGTGGTGGGGGATGTGGGTGTCAAAACCGGCGGATCTCGGGTAGGGGGTCCCGAACTGTGCGTCTAAGGCTAATGGTAACAGAAGGCGGGGGACACAATGTTTACCCAGGTTTGGGCCCTCTCGATGGAGGTAATACCCTACTTCCTACTTGATTGATCTTGATGATATGAGTATTACAAGAGTTGATCTACCACGCGATCGTAGAGGCTAAACCCTAGAAGCTAGCCTATGATAATGATTGTTGTTGTCCTACGGACTAAACCCTCCGGTTTATATAGACACCGGAGGGGGCAAGGGTTACATAGAGTTGGTTACAGAGAAAGGAATCTTCATATCTTTACCACCAAGCTTGCCTTCCACGCAAAGAAGAGTCCCATCCAGACACGGGACGAAGTCTTCTATCTTATATCTTCATAGTCCAACAATCCGGCATATGCATATAGTCCGGCTGTCCAAGGACCCCTTAAACCAGGACTCCCTTAGTAGCCCCTGAACCAGGCTTCAATGACGATGAGTCCGGCGCGCAAATTGTCTTCGACATTGCAAGGCGGGTTCCTTCTCCGAATACTTCAAAGTAGATCCTGAACATAAGAATCGTGTCCCGCTCTGCAAAACAAATCCCACATAGTACTACAGAGAGTATAATATCCCACGAGTCCAATCTGCTGACAGCACATAGCGTGACATCACGCCACGGCCCGGTCTTTATTCAAACCGTTTTTATCCTGCCCCTCCATATTTCGAGGTGCAATTTCATTGGCACGTCTTGTCAAAGCAGAGATCGTGTCCCCTTATCACGGGATTCTCATCAACGCAAATCAGCACGGCACTTGGGAAATAAGCAAGTTTGGGGGCGAGTGGGGAGGCGCATGATTTTAACTGCCTTTATAAAGGGATAAGGATTCCCCTCTTTCACCCATGCCCTCTTCTTCCTCTGCTCATCCATTCTCGACCTCCAGCGCCAAGCACCCATCTCTTCTGCCCAAAAAGCACTCCCACCATGTCTGGATCCGGAGCGCAAGGAAGTGGATGGCCTCCTCCGTCAAGGAGAAGGATATCAAGAAACTCCGAGAGGCCGAAAACCTGGCCAAGAAAATCGCACACCGTCTCTCGGCGGCAGAACAGATTATCCCCACTCCGGAGCCCCACGAGAGGGTTGTATTCCTCCCTCACTTTGCCCGCGGGCTGGGGTTTCCCCTCCACCCATTCGTTCGCGACCTTATGTACTAATACGGGATAGATTTCCATGACCTATCCCCCAACTCCTTCCTCAACATCTGACATTCATCGTCATGTGTGAGGCCTTCCTCCACATCCCGCCACACTTCGGACTGTGGCTAAAGATTTTCAACGTGAAGCTGAAGGTGGTAGGCGGCGAACATGCCAAGTGCAGAGGAGCCATGGTGAGCAAGATGCCCAACGTCAAATGGCCATGAGGTAAATTCAACGAGTCTGTCAAAGGTTGGAAGCAACAGTGGTTCTATGTTACCGAGCCACGCGGCACCAAATGGGCTGCCGCCCCCGAATTCCGATCCGGAGCCCCAATGTGGCTCATGTCCTGGCCCGAAAAGGGCCTAGACTGGTTTATGTCAGACGAGCTGACACCGCTCCAAGTGCGTATGAAGAGCATGGAGGACAAGAATATCAAACTTGTCAATGTGGTACAGGTGATGCTAATTCACCGGATCCTTCCCTGCCAACGTCGGGCTTGCAATCTATGGGAGTTCGATCCGGCCAAGCACCAAACCCTACTGGAGTTCTTCGGCACCACGCACAAAGACATCTGGAAGGTCCTTTTCAAGTCTGGCAAGTCGTGGCCGGACACCACCAAGGATCGTGGGCACAAATTGTCGCGCCACGCAAGTTTGGTAAGTCTTTATATGTTTTCAGGGTGTATCCTTTATTTGCATACCTTGGGGAAAACACCTAATATTTCCCTAACGATTCTCCCAGGGCTGGACGAAGAAGGCAGAGCAGATCTAATGTCTGGCTCCGCAGCCTGAGGAACAAGCCGGCCCACTTCCAATGAAGATGCTGGTCCGGCGCCATATCAGGCGCCGAAGAAGAAGGCCAAGAAGGAGGCCAAGGAGACCAGGGGCGGGCTTCGTCGCAAGGGTACATCGGACGTGATGTCCGAAGACACCGAGGCCCACTCCTCCGCCGAAAAAGACGAGGAAGAGGAAGAAGAAGAGGAGGAGGAAAGCCAGTCCCCCCTGCGAGGGGGAGAAAGAAGAGGACGGCCTCCACACATTTGGAGGCCGATGCGTCTAAGAAGGGGAAAGCATCCCTTCCAGACGAGCCTACCACAGCCGCCGACAGTAGCCCGGATTGGGAACCCAGGGTCAAGCCCCTGGCCAAATCGTGAGTACAAAGAAATCTGGACACATCCATATATCCAGTCTCACTTTTGCATAGCATTAATGTATTGAGTCACTTACCCCGCTGTCCGGCTGGGTCCGAAATCGAGCGATCCTCGTAGGAAGATTCGCTGGACCTGGATGCGATGGACAGCGAGACCCTCCCCACGGCCTCCTCTCCCGAAGGCGCGGACAACACTGAGGTGTCGTCCCAAAGGGGCCTAGGGCGAAGCTCAGGAGACCGTCGGGGCGGCACCGGGGGGTCAAACCTTGGCAATCGAACACATGGGGGAGCAGACCCCCATGGATGCCGAAGGCGGAGGCAGTCCTGAATTCGGCCCCCAGCCAGAGGCAGCTCCGGAGACCAATACGGCTCCGGAATCAGAACGCCAGCCTTCTTCAACAAAAGGCGGTGCGCCTATTCCACCGGTGACCTCAGTCCATCCAAAGGTGCCAGATACTTTATTGGCAGCGCTGCAAAGCGCTTCCATCGTTGAAGAGCATCGTACCCTTACGGGTGCGGTGATTGAGAAGGTCCAGCTCGCCAAAAGCAGGCTGACCGAAGCTTGCACCAGCCTTCTAACAGGCTTTGAGATAAGTTAGAGAATGTCATAATATAGATAGTAGCCCCAGATACACTGTTCGGTGTTTCAAAAAGAAAGCCGAACAGAGGATCAAATATTTTTGCAGGAGACTAACTGGGAATACCTATGTGAATGATCAGGTGTCGTTAGTGACTGCAACCTCTCATATCTTGGAGGTCTTGATTTGAAGCGAGTCTAAGCGGGCGAGAAGGAGCTCGGCCAAGTAAAAAAGCAATTGGAAGATAACCGAGGTATGGGATAATTTGTTTGTAATTGAATACAAGTGGATAGATATTTTGACTCTAAAATGTCATGATATGTATTAGGAGCGACGACCGAAGTTGAGGCTCTTAAGAAGGTGGTCGCCGAGGCCGAGAAGAAGAAGGCCAAGGAGCAGGCCGCTTGTGAAAACCACGAGGCTCGGGTCACTAAAGTTCAACAAGAACTCCAAGAAGCCATAAAGAAGTGCGAGACCTTGGAGCAGAGTATAAAGGATCAAGAGTCCAAACTCACCAAGGCTCGCCAATCCGCACACGACGCCTGGGCTGAAGCCCAGGGCGCCCTCCAGGAACTCCAGGAGGCCCGAAACATCGCAGCGGGTAAGGCCTTTATTATGCAGAGCTAATATGTGAAGGAAAGATTTCGGTTACTGGCCCGGATTCGGAGTTCTCCAAGGGTGTTTACGGATCTGCCGCGCAGCGTGTCTGACGCCGAACAATTCTACCGAGCCAAAGAGGGGAACTCTGCGGAGAAACTGTTCTGGTTGCAATACTTTGCGCCCGAACGCCTGGTGCCCTTTACCGATCAGCTTAAGCAGCTGGTCGAGCTGCATAGGGTGGCCGAACTAGCCTTCAAGGATTTAATTATCCGGCTATGGCCTGCCGAAGCGATTCCCAGCAGCTACTTCAAACTCGTGAAGCGGCTGGTTAGTGCCTGCCCTCGGCTTGACGCCATCAAGCGGTCGGTCTGCATCGAAGGTGCGTGAATGGCCTTTGCCCGCGCCAAGGTGCATTGGGCGAAGATGGATGCTGTGAAGCTGATGACTGAAGGACCGCCCGAAGGGAAAGAGCACCGCAAGCCCGGGTTGTATTATGACAGTGACCTGGAGGGATCCTGCCTTGTGGCGCAACAATGTGCCAAGGATATTATATTTCCATGAGTGTATGCATGTTACCCTATGTTGTAATATGAAACAAGATCGTGATGTAAAATAATGCTTGTTATTGGAAATATTACCTCTTGTGCGGCCATTTTTACATTAATGCTGAGTTGGCCAGTCGTCGGCTTCTGCCCCCACGTAGGAAGTATGGGGGTGTTCGGGATAAATCCAGACACTCTTTACTCCAGATTTTTGGTCCTTAAAGGAGATGTTTAGCGCGGCGAATCAGGCAATCGGACTATAAGGCTTTATCACCCTCACTTAGCCATAGGAGTTTGACAAAAGAAAGGTAGACGCAGCCCCTAGTGTTCGGAAGACCAAACTTGGGGCATTATAAAACATCTGATCGGATAAAAACTGATCCGTCGCACGATGCATTAGTTATCGCATAATGCGGAAGAAATCGTTAAGGATTTTGTGATCTCTCGAATAGCTGACCAGCTCTCGTCGCATCATGACAGTCAGTTTTTGGCTTTATCTACTAAGGTGCTCGTCCGGAAGAACTGGGACACAATCGCAGTAGTTCTCCCTTTACTACCCTAGCCGATATAGCGGAACGTAGGGTAGCAAACACAGGGCCGGGCAACCCAACTGTTGACCAAAGACATGATTCGGAGCCAATGCATATAATGCTATAATTTGGGGTGCCGGACTGTACTGTAAAATTGTTCGGACTTTCTTGCCGTGTTATGGGGTATGATGAAGCCCCTCGGGAATTAAGGCATACCAGAATGTACGGGTGCAATTAAAAAATAACTAGACAAGGAAAAATCGGGTAATAAGCAAACACTGCCAATTATTTTTCGTTGTAATTTGATTAATACGTCAAAGCGTATGTATACATGTAGTGCAATAAGCAAATAAGGCTATTTAACATGCCATTACCAAGAGCGAGCTGCGTGTGGGTATTTAAAACAGGTATGACGATCATTAGCAGAGACCACTTGGGTATTCCCTTGTACATCCAAGCCCCTAGCTTTCTTGGTGTATCCGTCCCGCTACGGGTCCGATGAGCAGGTTTATCAGGAAAGGCCTCGAGAGGAGAAGGAACCTGAAAGAAAGAGAAAGAAGTGAAGGTATGCGGATCCAGGAGCGGTTGAGCCGCATTGTGGACCGCGGTCTAGCTGTGCCTCTGCCCGTTTCCATGGTATTTTGAGTGCGTAGTTGTGTACGCGTGGCACGAATTTCACCGCTTTCTTGGGGCTGGGACAGAGGCGGAATTGCTAGCAGAGCTTTGGACGAGCCGGACGGTCCTGTTGCAGAGTAGCTCGGACTCGCTTGACGGTGTGCGGGGGCTTTATTGCTGAATTGAGGCTTTGCCTAAGAAGGCTATTCTGTACTTCTACTACAAGGGCTGTGGTGTGCTCTTCTGTATGGAGGGAGCGCTCCGTGTTTCCATTGACTCTTATGACACCGCAAGGACCGGGCATCTTGAGCTTAAGGTACGTATAGTGCAGCACCTCGTTGAAACGAGCAAATGCGGTTCGTCCGAGTAGTGCGTGATAACCGCTGCAAAAGGGGACGATGTCGAAGATTAATTCTTCGCTTTGGAAATTATCCGGGGATCCGAAGACCACTTCTAGTGTGATTGAGCCCATACAGCAGGCCTCTACACCTTGTATGACACCTTTAAAGGTGGTTTTTGTGGGCTTGATCCTTCAGAGATCAATACCCATTTTGCGCACTGTATCCTGATAGAGCAGGTTCAGGCTGCTATCGCCGTCCATGAGGACGAGTGTGAGGTGGAATCCATCGATAATTGGGTCTAGTACCAGTGCGGCTGAACCGCCATGACGGATACTAGTCAGATGGTCCCGTCGATCAAAAGTGATCGGATAGGAGGACCATGGGTTGTATTTTGGGGCGACTGGCTCCATCGCAAAGACGTTCCTTAGTGCGCGCTTCCGCTCCCTTTTGGGGATATGGGTAGCATATATCATATTCACCGTTTTAACTTGGGGAGGAAACTTCTTCTGTTCCCCTATGTTCGGTGGCCGGGTTTCCTCGTCGTCGTCGCTTTGCGATCCCTTTTCTCTGTTTTTGGTGTTTAGCTTGCTGGTTTGTTTAAAAACCCAACATTCTCTGTTGGTATGATTTGCTGGTTTACCGGCGGCGCCCTGGATTTGGCATGGACGATCGAATATGAAGTCCAGGCTGGACGGGCCTGGGTTGTTTCTGTTAAATGGCTTTTTCCGCTGACTGGACTTGGAGCCGTTGAATCCGGCATTGACGGCCGTGTCTTCAGAGTTATCGCCATTATTTCAACGTTTGTGTTTACTGCGTCGGGGCTTGCCGTTACTGTCTCTGGCTTTGGAAGTGTCAGGCTTACTTGAGGTGTTGTTGCTACAAGCCAGCCAGCTATCCTCGCCCGCACAAAAGTGGGTCATGAGCGTCGTGAGGGCTGCCATGGACTTCGGCTTCTCTTGGCCGAGGTGTCGGGCAAGCCACTCGTCGCGGATGTTATGCTTAAAGGCCGCTAGGGCTTCGGCATCTGGACAGTCGATGATTTGGTTCTTTTTAGTTAAGAACCGAATCCGGAATTTCCTGGCTGACTCTCCGGACTGTTGGATTATATGACTTAAGTCATCGGCATCTGGAGGTCGGACATAGGTGCCTTGGAAGTTGTCAAGGAAT
This sequence comes from Aegilops speltoides, assembly GCA_021437245.1. Classification (NCBI taxonomy): domain Eukaryota; kingdom Viridiplantae; phylum Streptophyta; class Magnoliopsida; order Poales; family Poaceae; genus Aegilops; species Aegilops speltoides. The sequence goes on along the minus strand of CM038146.1, from coordinate 238,000,909 downwards.
GCCTCTTCCAGGTTCTCCCAACTGGTGATAGAGTTTTCGGGCAGACTGTTCAACCAGTGTCGAGCTGGTCCCTTGAGTTTTAGCCGAAGGTACTTGATGGCATGGAGATCATCACCGCTGGCCATATGTATATGGAGAAGGAAGTCCTTGATCCATACCGCGGGGTCAGTTGTTCCATCATATGATTCAATGTTTACGGGTTTGAACCCTTCTGGGAATTCATGTTCCATTACTTCATCTGTGAAGCATAGGGGGTGTGCGGCGCCTCTGTGTTGGGCTACATCGCGACGCATCTCAAATGGAGCCGGTCTGCGGTATTCGGCCCGTACCAGTGTGTATTTGTTATAACCGGTGTGGTAGTCGTCGTTGCGCATTGGGGCACACCCCCCGCGATCCGTAGATCGATTTGGTCTGGCCTGCTTTGTTTTCCAAGTCGTACCGCAGGTCATGTGTGTATCCTCGAGTTCTTGTGTTTCTATTTGTTCGGCGACGTGGTGCCAGCTGGTGTTCGGGCTGAATTGCCGCTTTGTCTCGACCACGCCGTGGTCGGTCGGCTGCATTATACGCTGGCAGTGCTGGCTCGAGCCACTACAAAAAAAACACATCCGTGACATTTTGGTCCGAACGAAAAAAACTTCTGTCATACATATGACACTTCTATGACGATAATTGTGACAAAACCCGGTATCATCATAGATGTGGTGGGCTCCTACGTCTATGACAAAAAATCATGACAGAAAATGGGCTTTTCGTCCTGGGCGGGCCGGAGAAGCAGTTGCATGACATTCTTTGGGTTGTCCATGACAGAAAAAACCGTGGTAGAAGCGAGGGCGAGGAAAATTTCGGGGAGTTCCCGGTTACGGTGGGAGGTTGGGGCGAGCGTCGTGTTTCTCTCGTACACGTCTGGCGTGTGTGTCGGCGTTAGCTCTAATCGCACCCGGCGAGGCGTTGGGCTCTAATCAAATCGAGTGATTGCACCGCGAACTCGCGTTCTTGAACCCGAGTGATCGATCGATGGCTGTTAATCAACCCGATCGGCGATTCGCCGCTACTACTGCTAATCGAAGCCGATCGATTGGATGAGCAGTGGCGTTGCGGCGGGGTTTGGATGAGCGATGGCGGTGGCGTTGCCTCGGGATGAACAGGACCCGTGGTGTGGAGGGCTGGATGAGCGATGAGCGGTGGAGGGTGCCCGTGGAGGGCTGGTTGAATAGTAGCCGGTGGAGTAGCGCGAGGTGGAGCCTGGATGAACAGGAGCCCGTGGAGGCTGGAGGAGGTCAACGGTAGCCCGTGGAGGCTGGAGGAGGTCGACGGTAGCCCGTGGAGGCTGGAGGAGGTCGACGGTGGAGATGAACAGTATCCTGTGGAGTCCCATTTTGCAGTACGCCACACCCCTCCCGATGAACAGGACCCCCGTTTCAACCGTAGCGCTCCAACACAAGTCCGTTTCGTCCGTTTTGCGGTATGCCGCACCCCTCTCGATCAACAGGACCCCCGTTTCGACCGTAGCGCTCCAACACAAGTCCATTTCATCCGTTTTGCGGTACGCCGCACCCCTCCCGATCAATAGGACCCCCGTTTCGACCGTAGGAGGTCCGTTTCCTCCGTTTTGCAGTACGCCAGACCCCTCCCGATCAACAGGACCCACGTTTCGAACATGGCTGGTCGAACACAAGGCCATTTCCTCCGTCCTGCGGTACGCCAGGCCTCGTTTCCATCGCCTGTTCTGTCCAAACCCTCCCGATGAACACGACCATGCATTCCGTTCCGACCCAGCCGGTTGGCTCCCCATGAACACGACGACGACGTTGTTTCTCCGTTCCGACCCAACCATGTACACGAGCCCTAGCTGTACGTATGCGCGAGTAGGCGTTCGAGACCCCGCCCGTATGTACGCATACGTGGCCGTATTTTCTTTCTTGCACACTGGTCGCTATACGTACGTGTACATGCTACGTGCGTGCCTCTACTACGACACGTGCGCGCCTCTACATCGACACGTGCGCGCCTCTACATCGACCAGTATATATGTACATACACGTTCGCGACCAGAATGACAATGCTACATACGCTTCGAACAGGTGGGTCCCGACTGTCAGGCACTTCCTTGCGTGCGAAGATGTAGCTGGTGGGTCCCAGCAGTCATGGGGCGAATCATTTTTTTCGGACGCACTTCCTTGCGTGCGAGGATGTAGCTGGTGGGTCCCAGCAGTCAGGGGGAAACGTTTTTTTCGCGAAATACGGTGGCCCGTCCGGTGGGTCCCCGCTGTCAGGTGGTGGAATAATTATTTTGCGCGTAATAAGGAGGCACTTCCTTGCTGCGGCCGTGGACCCAGCTATCAGCCTCTCCACGTACAGTCCACGTCCGATGGAAGCCGTTCCTTGACCACGTTGACCATGCCGCGCCGAGAGCACCAGGGCGGTGGATGACGGCAAGGCCTAGGAAGGGGACGATGGGAGCCAAGGAAGACGCGGGAGTGGATGCCCACGCGTAGAGGAGTATGAGTGTTCACTCATTCGGCTGCGGTGTGAGCCTGTCGTTGCCGCAGAATAACAGGGGGTGTGGGTGGGTAGAGGGATGGCCTGGCCAGCCGTGGGAGTAGTAGGCGGCGGTGAGGCCTCCGCAGCATCACAGCTGGCCACGGGCGGTAGGAGCAGGCGGCACGATCGGCGCTGCTTTGGGCGGCTGGAGCAACAAGACCAGAGGTTGAAGAAGCACTACGGCCGTTGGATGGACATCGTACGGTCACTGGAGCTAGAATCGTTCATATATTGACTAAAGTTGACAAAGGCCTCCATCCCAATCAACTTAGTAGGCCCACAAGTCAGCCTCCCACCAAGGTGGGTCCCAGCTAGCAGGGGAGTATTCATTTTTTTTGTGCGTAATAAGGAGGCACTTCCGGTGGGTCCGAGCTGACAGCGGGGGGAACATTTTTTCGCGAAATACGGTGGCTCGTCCGGCGGGTCCCAGCAGTCAGGGGGAAACATTTTTTCGCGAAATACTGGTGGCCTGTCCGGTGGGTCCCTGCTGTCAGGTGGAGGAATAATTATTTTCTGCGTAATAAGGAGGCACTTCCTTGTGGCTGCCGTGGACCCGGCTGTCAGCCTCTCCATGTACAGTACTCTTCTGATGGAAGTCGGTTGTTGACCACATTGACCACGCCGTGCTAAGAGCACCACGACGGTGGACGACGGCGAGGCCTAGCAAGGGGACGATGCGGAGCTGGGGAAGACGCGGCAGTGGAAGCACGCGCGGAGAGGAGTACGAGGGTTCACCGGTTCGGCTGCGGTGTGAGGCTGCCGTCGCCCTTGAAATAACGAGGGGTGTGGGTGAGTAGAGGATGCCCAGCCAGCGGTGGGAGTAGTAGGCGCGCTGAGGCTGCTGGCAAGCATAGCCCGCCATGGGAGGCGGGAGCGGCGGTCTGAGGAGTCTGTACTAGGGGTGTCCCGACAGCGGACTATCATTGTCATTGGACTATCAATATCCGCCGGACTCCAAGACTACGAAGATACAAGATTGAAGACTCGGCTCGTGTCCGATGGTACTTTCCTTGGCGTGGAAGGCAAGGCAATACGGATATGTAGATCTCCTACCATTGTAACCGACTACTGTAAACCCTAGCCTCCTCCGGTGTCTATATAAACCGGAGGGCTTTAGTCCGTGGGACAACATACATCTCAACAATCATACCATAGGCTAGCTTCTAGGTTTAGCCTCCTTGATCTCGTGGTAGATCCACTCTTGTACTACCCATATCATCAATATTAATCAAGCGGGGCGTGGGTTTTACCTCCATCAAGAGGGCCGAACACTGGTAAAAACATCGTGTCCCTCGTCTCCTGTTACCATCCGCCTAGACACACAGTTGGGACCCCCTACCCAAGATCCGCGGTTTGACACCGACATTGGTGCTTTCATTGAGAGTTCCTCCGTAGCGTCACCGATAGGCTTGATGGCATCTTCAACCAACAACGGTGTCGAGGCGATACTTTTCTCCCGGACAGATCTTACGTATTCGGCGGCCGCTGCGCGCCAATTCACTTGGCCATCTGGAGCAGATCGAAGCTTCGCCCATGGCCGTCAGTCGATTCGAAGCTCAAACTTCACGGCCGATGTCGCGGAGACTTGATCTTGACGGACCCGAAACCCGACCAGCCAAGCGCGCCGCCTTTGTGGCGATGGGGCACGATCTAGCTCTGCCGCCCGAACAAGTGCCTTGGTGGCGCTTTTCGGATCTGCTTCGCCATTAGCCCGAGCGATCGCCCAGATCGAGGCGGTGGATAAGCGCCGCCGGGGCTTCAACATCCACGGCGATGGGCCGAACACGACCTTGTCCCGCAAAACTTCGTGGTTACGAGGCGCCGACTCCTCGCGGACTCAACCTCCCGCACTCTACCAATCGATCCGGATTGCGCGCGATTATGGAATTCACTGCCAGGACATTTTCCAACATTCGCATTTTGGCGATATCCTGAATTCACTGAAGCATCTCGCTATCAGAGAATCTGGCGGACTATGGCGGGACTGTTGAAATCTACAGACGACGAAGAAATTCAGAACCCACCCACCACCCACTTTGTAGCCACCGCCGATGATTTAACCGACATGCTAGACTTCGACTCGGCGACATCGGCGCCATGGACGGCGATGCCGAGACGAATAAAGCCAGCGCCTATGAGGCACCGAAGACCACCTCGTCATCGACATATACATGGTGGACACCCCAAAAGACGGGGATGGCGAAGAAGCGCGGAGGCAGATTCTCTAAAGAAGCAGCCCAAACGCTAACGTCGGCGGCGCCGCTCTAAATCCCGCCACAAAGAAGAATGGAGATTCGGCACGGAGATAATAACACTCGGAGAGTGCCGAAGACAATCCCTCCAAAAAGACTCGGTAGCAGAGGATGCGAAGCAAGCCCTCACGAGAGGCGGCGAGCGAAGGGGTTGAGGATGATAACTATATGCCTCCCTCCGAAGATGAAGCAAGCCTCAATGATGATGAATTCGTCGTACCTGAGGATCCTGTCGAATAAGAGCGCTTCAAGCGCAGGCTTATCGCCACGGCAAACAGCCTAAAGAAAAAGCAGCAACAGCTCCAAGCTGATCAAGACCTGCTGGCCGATCGATGGACCGAGGTCCTCACGGCCGAAGAGTATACACTCGAACGCCCCTCTAAAAGTTACCCAAGACGCAAGCTGCTCCCCCGATTAGAGGAGGAAGCATACATACCTTCATCACCAGTGCACGACATGGCTCACCGACCACCCCGCGGTCGTGACAGAGAGGCATCCAGGCCCCCAGCCAAGAACGTACCCTGGCATCGCTCCAAAAGTACAAAGCCAAGAGGGAACGCGCCGGACTTGCGAGACATATTGGAGGACAAGGCAAGGCAATCTAGATCCATCTACGGATCACGTGGGCGCCCTACGACCCACGACGAATACCGTCGTGCCGGACACAATAACCCCGGCCGGGCCGAACACAGCAGACAGCGCTCTCTCGAGATGCGTCGTGATATCGCTCAATACAGGGGCGCCGCACACCCATTATGCTTCACTGACGAAGTAATGGATCATCAGATCCCCGAAGGGTTTAAACCCGTAAACATCGAATCTTACGATGGCACAACAGACCCCGCGGTGTGGATCGAAGACTATCTTCTCCACATCCATATGGCCCGCGGCGACGATCTCCACGCCATCAAGTACCTCCCACTCAAGCTTAAAGGACCAGCTCGGCATTGGCTTAACAGCTTGCCCGCAGAGTCAATTGGGTGTTGGGAAGACCTGGAGGCCGCGTTCCTTGATAACTTCCAAGGCACATATGTGCGACCACCAGACGCCGATGACCTAAGCCACATCATTCAGCAGCCAGACGAATCGGCCAGACGATTCTGGACTCGGTTCTTGACAAAGAAAAATGAAATCATCGACTGTCCGGATGCAGAGGCCCTTGCAGCCTTCAAACATAACATCCGGGACGAATGGCTAGCCCGGCACAGGGGCGGGAAAAGCGAAATCCATGGCAGCCCTCACATCGTTAATGACCCGCTTTTGTGCGGAGAGGACAGCTAGCTAGCCCGCAGCAACAATCTCCGTAAAAATTCTGGCAGTCCGAATACTAAGGACAACAACGGCAGTCACGTCGAAACAAAACAAGCGTCGCGTGCGGCGACGATAAGGAGGATCTGGCGGTCAATGCGGATTCGAGCTCTAAACCGGTCGTGGAAGAAGCCATTTAAAGAACCACTCCGGTCCGTCCAATCTGGACCGAATACTCGACCGCTTGTGCGGATACATGGCACCTCTGAAAACCAGCTAACCACACCAATAGAGATTGCTGGGTGTTTAAGCGAGCCGGCAAGTTAATTACGAAAACAATGACAAGGGGCTAAACAGCGACGACGAGGAGGAGACCCGACCGCCCGAACAACGAGGACATAAGGGTTTCCCCACAAGTGCGGACGGTGAATATGATATCGCGCGACCCACATACCCAAGAGGGAAAGGAAGCGCGCACTCGGGGGCGTCTATGCGATGGAGCCATCGCCCCAAAGTTCAATCCATGGTCCTCTTGTCCGATCACTTTCGATCGAAGAGACCATCCGACCAGCATACGCCATGGCGGATTTGCCGCGTGGTTTTAGACCCAATCGTCGATGGATTTCACCTCACAAGAGTCCCGATGGATGGCGGTAGCAGCTTTGAACCTGCTTTATCGGGATACAAGTCGCAAAGTGGGCATAGACCCATCAAGGATTAAACCTACAAAGACAACCTTTAAAGGTGTCATCCGAGGAGTGGAAGCCAAGCTATGCGAGCTCGGTCCACCGAAGTGGTCTTGGATCCCGGATAATTTCGAAGTGAAGAGTTAATCTTCGACATAGTCCCGTTTCGCGATGGCTATCATGCTCTGCTTTCGGACGAACGCGTTTGCAAAATTCAGCGCGTGCCGCATTATGCATACCTAAAGCTCAAGATGCGAGGCCCTCGTGGAGTCATCATGGTCAATGGAAATACGGAACGCTCCTCGAGCGGAGGAACATCTGGCACTGCTCGCGGCAATCTGAACAGCCTTCTCGAGCAATTCTCAAGTCCGCAGCGGTTAAGCGGATACAGACAAGCGCGCCCGAGCAATACCAACCAAGACCACTGGCGCGATCGAGCACGCATAGCAATGCGGCCCCAACCCTCGCCAGCGCATGATCGCAAGAATAACACTCGCGTACATCATTACGCTTTGGAGATACCATGGGCGCGAGGAAAGGGCACGATCACAATGGACCTAGAGTGCGGCTCGACCACACGAGGGCTCACACGAGTGCCCCCTTCTTTTATTTTTATCTTTTCTTCTTTTATGTACACAGGACCTGTTAACGAAGCCCTGTCCGATGGCGAACTTGCCGAACTCATGATGCAACAGTCAGGGACTAAAAAAGGCCGCGACGAACACCCAGGTGGTCTCAATTACGAGCATTAAATTCAATAATATACACCAAGTCTGCAGCTCATCCCTGGAGGGGGACATGTTTATTTAGTCCAAATCCCTTGCTTACCGCACTATTTGTATCAGTCCACTTTACTAGCAGACTTTCTTTCATAAATAATGCAGCACCTTTTTGTTGCAATTGTGTTATCTTTTATATATGTTCATTACATGACATCTTGCACACGTATATTTTGGTACGGCCGAATCGCGCCAGGCTTCGCTTCCCCAAATTATGGTGTGATAAAGTCGAACAGCTTTCACAAGTCACGGCACCCGAACTTATAGCATTATATGAATCGGCTCGAATCATGTCTTGGGTCAATAATTGGGTTTGCCCGGCTCCCATGTTTTGGTGCCTTACGTTCCGTTCTGTCGGCTAAGGTAGCACTAGGAGAACCACTGCGATTGCGCCCGGCTGAGCCGGGTTAACGCCTCGATGGAAAAGCTAAAACGATCGGCATGATAAGGCGAGAGACTGGTCGCTGTTCGAGAGGTTTTTTCGGTCCTTAAAGATTCACGCCGCTTGAGAAGTTCGGATAATGTCCGATGAAGGCGTGGATAGCGCCGGATTCGGTCTTCGAATACCGGGGCTTCGCCAAATTTAAAATTATAGAATTCTATGGCTAAGTGAGAGTGTTCAAGCATTATAAGTCCGGTTGCCTTGTTAAATGCGTGTTGGCGCCTCCTAGATGGACCCAAAAATGGGAACAAGAGCGCTCAAGTTTATCCCTAACACCCGGCACTTGTGGCACGGGGCTGAAATAACGACTTGCCATCTCTCGATTTTACAAACGGCCGCACAGAAGGTAATATTTTAAATTAAACAAGAGTTGCTCATGGCGCATATGAACGAAGTTTTTAGCGCACAGGATAGATATACAGCGAGTTCACTCAAAAATTACATTCCGGGAGCACTCATCTACAATATCGCAGGCTCCCTTTAAGACAACTTTATAATACCGCTCCGGCGTGCGATGCTCCTTGCCCGGCGGCGGTGGGTCCGTGAGAAGCTTCTCCGCATCCAGTTTGTCCCATTGCACCTTTATGCGGGCAAGGGCCCGACGAGCGCCTTCAATGCAGGCGGAGCGCTTGACTACATCCAGCCGGGGGCATGCATCCACCAGCCGTCGCACGAGGCCAAAGTAGCTCCCAGGCATGGCCTGTCAAGGCCATAGCCGGACTATGAGGCCCTTCATGGCCTCCTCGGCTACCTTGTGGAGTTCGACCACCGCTTATTTGGTCGCTTGGGGCACCGGATGGCGGCCTCGAGAGTATCGAGACCGAAGACCTTCTCCGTCGAGCTCCCTCCTTGCCACAATAGAATCTTGGCGGCATCGGGCGCACTCTGCGACAGATCTGCAAACGCCCTTGGAGAGCTCCGAATTCGGGTAAGTGTCAGGTAGTTCACACTAACATGCCTACTTTGCATGAAAAATGCCTTACCCGCCGCTATCTTCTTTATATCCTCAACTTCCCGAAGGGCCTTACGGGCCTCGGCCTTGGCGGACTTGGCACTTTCGAGAGCCGAGGCAAGCTCGGACTCTCGAGTCTTGGAGTCACGCTCCAAACTCTCATGCTTTTCCATGAGAGCCTGGAGCTCTTGCCGAACTTCCGCCACCAGGGCCTCTCGTTTTTCTCGCTCAGCCCGTTCCGTGGCCGCATTGCATTCGGCCGCGGACACGGCATCCTTCAGGGCTGCCACCTCGTTAGTGGCACCTGCAATACACATATTATCCTTGTTAATTTTATTTGTAACCAAAATCCTTTTCTGTAAGGTACTTATTCAAAGAGGTGTTACTCACCTTCTTTTTCCTCGAGCTGCTTCTTCGCATGGCGAGCTCTTGCTCGGACCGCTCGAGTCCTTCTTCAACACATCGACCTCTGCCGTTAAAGCGGCGAGAGGCCAGCAACCAGAGCCTCGCAAACCCATATTGACATATTTTTTAGCAACCTGCAAGATATCTTGTTAGATACTCAGTCCGGTTTTCTTTCCGAACACCAAACCGAGCATCGAGGGCTACCGTCTATGCGGTATTACATTACATAATTTTAACTTCTTACCTCAAAGCTTGTTAGAAGGCTGCTGCGAGCTTTGGTCAGCCCGCTCTTAGCGAAGTGGACCTTCTCAATCACCGCACTCATGATAGTGCGGTGTTCTTCCTCGATGGAAGCGCCTTTAAGCGCCTCCACAGGTTATCCGGCACCTCGGTTGGGCGGAGGCGCTGGCGTCCACAGTCCTGCCCTTCTTTGAAGGGAGCCACTTGCGGACTCGGAACCACTGCGGGTTCGATGTAGAGTCCGCGCGAAGTCCGGAGGTCGCTGACGGCCTCTGGAGCCTCCTCTGATGGGTCCCTCTTGGGATCCCACCTCGGCGTCCTCGTCGGCGCGTGGGGTAGAGGCGGTCAGGACGGAATTTACGTCCGACGAGACCAACGACCCGCTCATCGAGTCGGGGAGATCATCATCAACCGGACTACGGGCAGAATGCGGTGTTAGAAGGATAATGCATGACATAAAAGGTACGGCGTATGAATGATCCGGATACTTACGATCTCGCCGAACGCCTGGCCCTTGGAGGCCACTCATCCTCGCCAACGCTGATGTTGGCGAAACTGTCCGGGGGGATAGTTCTCCCCCTCTTGGACCCTTCGGCCGGCCCGATTGGGGAAGCCTTCCTCTTCTTCTCTCCCTCCTCCGAGAGAGAGTACTCCTCCTCCTTGTCTTCAGGGGAGGAATCCTTGTCGTCGTCAGACGCCTGATTACGGGAACTCTTTCGAGTGCCCGTGGCCACCTTCTTGGCCTTCTTCTCCGGCACCACGTGCGGTGCGGAACCATGAGCCTGATGGCGGGCGTTCACTGGAGTCTTCGGCATGGGAGTCGGGCTGATGAGCAGCTTGGCCTTCTCCATCCATTCTGTCAAAGGAAGAGGCGAATGAAACCTCACTAGAGTCAATCTAATTATCATAAGTGTCCCGTAATGGGGTTGAATCACTTACCTCGTCGGTTGGACATCGCGAGCTGAATCCATGATCTTCCGTCGCGGATCGCGGGTTGGCGCCCTTGAACAGCACCCTCCAGCGCCTTCAGTATGTTGTATCGAAGAGCCCACTTAGCGTCTGGTGCTGTTCCGGATTGAACTCCCACAAATTGAATGCCCGTTCTTGGCATGGGAGAATCCGCCGGAGGAGCATGACTTGGACCACGTCGACGAGCCGGAGCCTATTGCTCACCATCTTCTTGATGCAGGCTCGGAGTCCCGTCACCTCTACCGGATTACCCCACTGCAAGCCCTTCTCTTTCCAGGAGATGAGCTGCGTGGGGATTCCAGATCTAAACTCGGGGGCCGCCGCCCATGTGGGCTTGCGCGGCTCGGTGATGTAGAACCACCCCGATTGCCACCCTTGACGGAGTCCACGAAGGTCCCTTCTAGCCAAGGGGCGTTGGGCAATTTGCCCAACATGGCGCCTCCGCATTCCGCTTGCGTGCCCTTCACAACCTTCGGCTTGACGTTGAAGGTCTTGAGCCACAGGCCGAAGTGGGGCCGGATGCAGAGGAAGGCCTCGCACACGATGATAAACGCCGAGATGTTGAGGATGAAGTTCGGCGCCAGATCGTGGAAATCCAGGCCATAGTAAAACATGATCCCCCGGACAAATGGATGGAGCGGAAAGCCCAATCCGCGGAGGAAGTGGGGGAGGAAGACGACCCTCTCATGAGGCCCAGGGGTAGGGATGAGCTGCCCCTCGTCGGGCAGCCAATGCGCGATATCATTGGAAAGGTATCCGGCGTCGCGCAGCTTGGTGATGTCCTCCTCCTTAGCGGTGGAGGCTAACCATTTATCTCCCGCTCCGGACATATTTGGAGAAGGTCGAGGCGAGATGCGCGAGCTCGGGCGTTGGAGCTTGAGTTCGGAGGGATGGATAAGCAAAGGAGGAAGAAGGCGTAGGTGAGAAGGTGAATCCTTATCCCTTATATATAGGCGGACAAAACTATGCGTCCCCCACCGGCCTGGTAAAACTCGCTTATCTCCCAAGCGCCACCATCAATGGCGCGGTTGGGTTACCCACGCACGTATTGATGAGAATCCCGAAATAAGGGGAACACGATCTCTGCTTCGACAAGACATGCCAAGGAAACCGCTTCGCTAAACGTGCTGAGGTGGTATAGTAAAAAACGATTCAAACAAAGGCTTAGTTGCGGTGTGATGACACGCCGCATAATACGTCAGCAGATTGAGCTAAGTGTACATTTTATTCTATCTACGGTGGAATGTGGAATTTATTTTGCAGAGCCGGACACTATCCTGGTGTTCATAATCTTCTCCGGATTATTCAAGGGAGGAACCCGCCTTGCAATGCCGAACATTATGCACGCCGGACTTATCGTCATTGAAGTGTTTCAGGGGCTACTGAGGGAGTCCTGGACTAGGGGGTGTCCGGACAGCCGGACTATCATTGTCCGCCGGACTATCAATATCCGCCGGACTCCAAGACTACGAAGATACAAGATTGAAGACTCCGGCTCGTGTCCGGATGGTACTTTCCTTGGCGTGGAAGGCAAGCTTGGCAATACGGATATGTAGATATCCTACCATTGTAACCGACTCTGTGTAACCCTAGCCTCCTCCGGTGTCTATATAAACCGGAGGGCTTTAGTCCGTAGGACAACATACATCTCAACAATCATACCATAGGCTAGCTTCTAGGGTTTAGCCTCCTTGATCTCGTGGTAGATCCACTCTTGTACTACCCATATCATCAATATTAATCAAGCAGGACGTAGGGTTTTACCTCCATCAAGAGGGCCCGAACCTGGGTAAAAACATCGTGTCCCTCGTCTCCTGTTACCATCCGCCTAGACGCACAGTTCGGGACCCCCTACCCGAGATCCGCCGGTTTTGACACCGACAGGTCCCGTCGGCGCTGCTTTGGCGGCTGGAGCAAGAAGATCAGATATTGAAGAAACACGACGGCCGTTGGATTGACATCCAACGGTTACGTCTGCTAGAATCGTTTATTGACATATATAATAACTAAAAAAATCTTGCATACGCGTCAACTAAACAGGCCCACAAGTCAGACCACTCCCTCTTTTTTTAATAATTTATATATAGCTCATGGCAACTTCTTATGCAATTTATTGCAGTCTTTTTTTTGGTTGGCCAGGGCCAATTTCGCATATTTCTGTGGGTTCCAAACTATTTTTAATACCGAAATGTCGAGCCAGATTTAAAGTACTTTGAAGATATATTTAAATTAGGTTAATGCCCAATGAAACAGGAATCTGAAAATGTGAAAAAATTCAGAAATTATAAAGTAATTGCCAATTTGTCATATGTTTTTATATTTACAACCCATTTCATATTACTTTCACGATTTGCAGGCGTCTTCAAAGAGTTGCAGCCCATCGGGGCATAGAAAAATAAGTAGGCCTGGATTGGGTATTCTTCAGAAAAAATAAACTAGGCTCATTTTCACAAAGAAAAAATAGCTGGGCTGGTCACATGGTGAACACAAAATATAAGCCTGGGCTAGATGGGCCACAACCCAGTTCAAACCCTGCTCCGTCTCAACAATAACAAAAAAAATACTGCTCGAGTAGCTACGTCCCAGGTGTCAGCCAATCTTACGCTGTTCTCTTGTCTATTGACTATATACGCTCACAATGTTGTGGGTCCCAGATGTCAGGAAAACACTAGGAGGAAGCATTTTATTTTTTCCATACGCTGACGTGGTGGGCCCCTCTTGCTATCCTCTCCACGTATTACGCGATTCTCATTGTTTGTTCACCATGTTGACAACGCGAGAGGGCGGCACTGCGGCGAGCGCACCAAAGCGCGTGGAGGACGTTGGCGTTAACAATTTAGGAGATGGTGGTGCAGCAATGCGTGTTTTGAGGCACAGCCAGCCGTGGGAGGCGGAAGCAGGCGGCCCCACTGGTGCTTGTTTGGTTTTGGTGGCTGGAGGAAGACAGGACTGAAGAAACACGATAGACTATAAAAGTAGCAGCAGTACTTAACAACCTTAACTGAAACCAGCAGGGGCACTTAACAACCAAAGCTGAAAGCAGTATGAGTACTTATACAGTTCAACTGCATAAAGCACGCCAACGAGCTACTCGCCTACTGATTAACCTAGGGTGAGGCCGCCAAGCCCGTGACAAGGCCCAGCGCCACCCCGCGCATCCACAACCTTACAAAGCGACTTCATCTCATAACGTGGTCAATAAACAGGATATTCGCTTTAGAGCCATGGAAAAGCATGAACATAATCTTCTGTCCTATTCTCCAAGATGGACGGGCCTTCATTATTTGAGACCACCCATGAATAAGTATCTTTTCACCTCCAAGGTGAATTGAGTAGGTCGACATAAACATCATGTTGTGACCAAGCGCAAGTCTGACCCGACCATGGTCAGGCATCCGTATAGGAACAATAGAACTGGCAGTTCCTGTTTCAAGAAGATCACAGCTGTAAAACTGTGTATAAGAAATAGTTTATGAACAACATATATAATGTAAAACAACTCGTACTATAAGTTTCTCGACACAGTTGGACCTATTCAACGAGTGCGGCGATGCACACATATCCCACATGGCCTTCCACCATTGAAACGCCCCACAAGGACCTCAAGATGATCAATAAAGTGTAGGAACTGTGGATGTCGATCCACCAACTTCAAAGCCATCAAGAATAGCCGAGTTATTATAGAGTAACAAACGAAAGCATCGCTTAACTCTGAAAAAACCTACACATGCCACCAATTATAAGAAAATATTAGTGAGAAGTAGCATCGTCGTGAGAGATTCATTGCTACTTCTAAAGTTCAATTGTGATTAGTTAGACAAAATAGGTGGATTAAGAAGTAATCGAGGCAACAAGCAAGAACCAGATACAAAACTAACATGGATGAACAATTGGAATGACGTCGGGGTGGAAGATCGCAGTGAAGATGAGACCAGGTTCTGCTATTTCCATCAACATTCGTGCGCCAACTTTCAGTCTGTAACACTTGAGAAAGTTTATCCAAGTTCGGCCATAAAAAACGCAGTGATCTTCTTGGTTCTTGAACCCAACTCGGAACTTATATCCATGGCTTGTCTTCACTGTGACCATTAAACTAGTGTATTTAGTTATGGCAAGGCCGAGCATCTTGAGTACACGTGTTCTGGCAGAGCAAATAATACACTGTAGGACAAATAATATGAGAACACAGCATGTTCAAAAAAAACCCACCCTCCCGGATAGAAAAGAGGATTCTAGGAACATACTATGCGTGTTTCAAAATGTTGTGTTAGGATGAGAAGGAACAAGTGTGGCGTCTCACTAAGGGCGCAGAAACCTGTAGGGTACTCGCACTTTGGGCATTGCACATGAAACACACTAGATTCAGTAGGAAGAACAATGCATCAACGGCGGCGGCTGCCATCCTAGGATTACCTGCAACCAAGGGACTTGGATTTATCGGGGATGGATGAAGAACTCGTACCTAGTTCTCCATGAGAAAACCCTATGCAATCGTCGAGAGGGGGTTTTCTCTGAACAAGCAGACAAGGGAGAAGGGGATTTAGGCCGAATGAAATATTGTCGCTTCGTCCGTCCAGCTTACTGCTAAAGCTGGAAAGGGGGGTTGTGATTTGATGGCTCATTGGGCATTACTGCGGTGCTACGACCGGGGTGTGTCTACCGTGAAGTTGTGCACTCTAATTTGTGCATATAGCACATGGACCCCGTTGTCAGCTGCCCCACATATCAGCGAAAGGAAGTAGAAAGACAGAAGTAACTAGTTACACATAAATATATTTTTTGACGGAGAGGTACTCCCTCTGTAAAGAAATATACAAATCTTTTATATCATAGGCTCACCTTGCCGAGAAATATACTCCCTCTGCAACGCACGGGCATTATGGGGGTTCAGCTTTTTTTATGGGGGTTTAGCTGAGAATATAATACTCAGGTAGGCTCACGGTTCTGGACTTTGGGCCGCAGGCTGACCCTGCATGTTTGCCATGTGTTCTACCTTAGTGCTTTTCATATTGCAAGCGATCGGTACGGCGCTGGTTTTAGATGTTGTCGCAAGGCAAATACACAAAATTGAATAAAGCATGACAGCTGTTGGAATGAAATCGAACGACAGTTCCTAACCAGCAATCAGAGTTGCAATTCTATCAGCGATATACCATGTGATAAATAATATTGTCGTACTACTTATACACACAGGACACTTGTTTCACCATGCCAGATTATTATATCAAAATCTCTCGGAGGATAGATCAGTTCGGCAGTTGCGTGCTGCCTGTGAAGAATTTCAAAGTTGATTTGGACCAGCTCTCCTTGCCGAGAAAGTTCGATTTTGACATCATCCCCTACCGCAAGATATGATTTAGATTTGAACCTTGACCATCCTTTAGCATCAATCATCATGCGACCATCCTTTGTACTTATGGTATATTGAGCAGGTTCATTCACACCAAGCCTGCGCATGGTAAGAGAAACTTGGCCGCGGTCGTCTGGATTGTTGAACGACTCCCTCGTTGCTCTAGGAATTCTTTGTTTGCAAACAAGAAGACATACCCAAACAGTTAGATCAACATAGTCAATCATGTGAAACAACATGGAAAGAAAAAAGAGCGAAGCACTTGGGCGGCCAATGCTTACCAAGAAGATGGACATGTCGGTTTTTGTAAGGACTTTGGTATATGAAGTGCGAACTGCAGCCCAGTCTGTTGCCGGTGCAACTGCACGGGCCAGAGCAGATGCAAGTGCAAGTGTTGGTGCAGGTGCCGAAGCCGCTACTGATGCCGGAGATGGTGCTCCTTGTAGACATGGTGCGGTGTCGAAGCAGGTGCCGGTGTCGATGCCGATCCTCCGAGAACAGACGGATCCACGACGCTGTCGGTGCCCAATCTTCACCGGATCGGGCCGAGCTGTTGTCGTTGCTAGAGCAACTGCCGGTGCTAGATCCGTTGCTGAAGGTGGTACCGATGTGCGAGACAGCGGCGATCGTGTCTGGTCTGCTATGATCAGCTTTCTAACTTGACTAGGATCCGTGACCGTGATCCAGTTTTTTTCTTCATTTCTTTTAAACACGAGAAGGACTAATTGTGGCATTTTTGTTAAACCAAACTGCAGTTCATCATAGGGATTCAGCTTGTACTCAGACAACAGACTGATCCACTTTTTTCCAGTAATATAAGTGATGGACAGTGCCTTCGTTACTAACACGACATAAGAAGTGAAACCTGCAAAAATAGCCATCGTAGAGCAAACCAAACGGCTTATTCTGTGATGAATGTCACATGGCAAAACTTGCATCATAAAATTGCAGGAAAAGAAAGAAAACATGACATTAAATCAATAAGATTTAGACAGTAAATCAATAAGATTTACTTGATGTGACATGAGTGAATCCTTACCAGGAAATCACTATGTTGAAGTACTAAACAGAAGATTGATCGTCCAACTACATGTGGCATGCAGGGGCCCCGCCTACTCCCACAAGCAGGACAGTCCAAAGGTCGTGACAAATCATATGGACTGAACATCCATGGGACTGGAAATTCTGGTGGGTGCGATAAACCCTGCAATGCATACAGATATTGGAGTGTAACCATAATTGATAAACCGTCCTCACAAAAAATATGATCTGGATACTTCGAAATATACAGACTGAATTGAGTGGATGAGACATTAACATAGACCGTTCTCGGGACTGACCACACACCAAAAGCGGCAGTACTAATAAACAATACAGGGTTCACAAACACAAATCAAGTATTGAACAATAGTACTTGCTACAGACAAGCAAAGTTACACTAACTAAACTCTGCAGACTATTTCTTGCCACCGACCTAAGGGGTGAACCCCGCATAACTAACTAGGCCATGGACTTCGTGTGAGATGTCTACATGCACCATCACCATCTTGTCAACCTTGGAGAACCTAACAGAGTGGTCTTTCCACTCATAAAAATGATGATGAAGATAGGCCGCATCAAATTTGTTGAGAATCTTTACAAGAACCACACCCTTCGTAATCGAAGGCACAGCCAGGAAATTGTTGTGGTCAAGTTCAGCCTCGAGAACACGCCTGACAACAATGCTACAGGAAAACACTAGTTCAAGGCATGTAGCGACAAGGACACAGCAGCTGGATAGTTCAGCAGTAGAACTCATCATCAGGTCTTCCAGTTCACACGGCATGACTTTGATAACTTCATCTCCACCGCGGACCTGGTTCTAATTCAAACAGAAACCATATTTTATAACTACCTTCGTTCAAAAATATAAGATGATTTTCGATATTATACTCCATATATGACTACATATACACACAGAAATGAGTGAACAAAGACACTAGAACATGTCTTCAAAGGCATGAGAGCAGAGGGATTACTTGCAATATCCATAACACAAGTTACTGAGGCAAATATACCCTCTTAAAAGGTAGCATTGATGTTCATAAAGTACTACCTCCGTCCCAAAAATTTTGTCTTAGATTTGTCTAGATATGGATGTATCAAGTCACATTTTAGTATTAAATACATCCGTATCTAGACAAATCTAAGACAAGAAATTTGGGACAGAGGGAGTAGTTGAAAGTAATCTATAAGAAATCAGTGTCAACCTCTTGCATGTTTTGGTCAAAAGAAGAATTTAGAACTGTCATTTGGCACACTAAAATCACATGCAAGATCACCCAGAAAGTTGTACTACCAGTACTAGTACTGCGTGTTAGATGAAAAAACATGATCAAGATCGAGAAAAAGATCGTCAACAAGAGACATTACCTGGACTTGCTTAATGAGGGATCCCAGAGAGGGGGGCTTGGATAGGGCGATGGCTTTGAGCTTGTCTGCGGTAGTCTCGGCGGGGTGCTTGCGCTTCTTCATACCATGAGCCTCGAGGGTTTTGGCCCGAGCCATAGACATCACGTCGGCCGGTGCTCCGGCGTCCATCCAAGAGAGGAAGCTGAGAGAGAAGAGTGAAAGGAGGAACGAGATGAGGGAGAAGCAAAGCGAGTGGGGGTTTACTTCAAGAGAGGAAGCTGAGAGAGAAGAGTGAAATGAATGATGGTTGCTTCGTCCGTCCAACTTACTGTTGGAAAGGAGGGGGTTTTGTGATTTGACGACTCATTGGGCATTACTGCGGCGGTTCGATCGGGGTAGTTTACCGTCACTCTACTACAGAGTAATTTAGTGCATGGCTGGTGGACCCAGGTGCTGGCTGTCCCACATGTCGGAGAAAGTGAGTAATTTAGTGCATGGCTGGAGGAGGATCCGCACGGTAGAGCGTGTCCACTGTTTTTCTGAAGAAAAAATGATTACAGCAAGCGTTTCCACTCTTACAACGGAGGAGTGTGAAACACGGCAGCCACTTGAACATACACAGTGCTCCTACTACTAGGCATGTGCAGTGGTTCATACGTCAGTACTACACAATCTTGTTGCTAGTGTAGTAATATATGACGATAACAAATGATGTTGTGCGCATGTCAACTACTCCTATATGTAACATAGTACCGCTTTTTCGACTGTCCGGTCGAGAATGAATGGTGAGACCAATGTTAACAGACCTAGGTCCACAACGCACGGAGAGTACGGTGCTACAGTTGATGAGGACATCAATACCATTATTACACCCACAGCCCCTACAGCTACATATACTGGACCAATTACTAGAGCTCGTGCATGCCAATTAACTTATCAGGTACTTTCGTTTCTTGGTAATGATTCTAATGTTCATGAGAAAATGATGCTGCCTAAATTGGATACATTTGTTTTGCTTACAAATGAAGGGCCTAGCTTGGAGAAGGATGAACATTGGAGCAAGAACAAGCATGGAGATGATGGCATGCGCAAGGGGAACAAGAACGGAGTTACAAGTGGCACATACGGATGTATATAGACATATTTTAGAGTCTAGATTCACTCATTTTGCTCTGTATGTAGTCACTTGTTGAACTCTCTAAAAGACTAATATTTAGGAATAGAAGGAGTATTTTTGAATTCGTGTCATACATGCATGGTTTGGAAAAATAGATGCACTATACTTATTGGATTGTTGTTGTGTTCGTGCGTGTGTCTCTCTCTCTGTGTGTGTGTGTGGTCATATGCTTGATACATACAAAGTTTTCTCACCTCCATATTGTTCATCTTTTAAATTTGAATTTGCATTGGAAAACTTACTAGGGATACCATGAAATGTGAAATCCACGTTGAGATCACTATATCCCAAACTCACTCTAATTCAACAACTTGTCATAAATCAATTACCACGTTGAGATTAGTATTTGCAAGGAAAATACGGGTATTGTAATACACATAGATTCGTTCGGCAATTTAAAAGGTTCCTTTCGTATTCTCGAATGGTAGGACCCAACGGCGTACCAGCCAGACCTTGGCTCGTGTTGATCCTAAAAAAATAAAATAAAATAAAATAACTGGGCTCGTGTCCTTCGGTGGCGTGCGTGGTACGCACATTAGGCAACCCCAACCAATCGAGCCTCAGCGTTTCAAGTCGAAATATCTGGCAGCCAGAATTCCAGCCCTAGGAAATTCCCCTCATGTCCCCGGTCCATAATGACTACCGATGAACAATGGAGAGATGCTTTAGTAACTAGACAACGTTACCTACCATGCCGAGCACGGTTCAATTCCCTCGGTCACCGCTCATCAAGGTCACCCGTCAACTGCATTGCCTAGTACTACTACTACTACACCAAGATGAGCACAGAATTTAGCCCGTTTGTTCGTGCCTAGTACTTGAGTTAATATATCAGGCAATGCACTGGTATGGAGAGATTATCCTTTTACTCTGCATATAGAACTTGTCTGAAGTCTAACTAAGCAAAATGTTTGACCAAATCCTTTCTTAAGAAATACAACAGGACAGATGTACGGCTTGAAAATTTATTGCATGATGCAGGTTATGATATTGTTTCGAATCCTGGATCTTAAATTTCAGAATATCCAAAAGTGAGCATAAATTCTTGAAATTGAGCATGGTCACGTGATATGGCACAAATATTACTTCGTAAGTTTTTTCTTCAATTTGAGACAAGCTGCTTATGACAAGTTGCACAAATGAAGAGCCAAGGTATTTTGGAACAAAGACCTATCACGTTAAGGCGAACGCTTTCACTATTGAAACCGTGGGCGCTTACGTACTGCCACGAGTCCCCGCTTCTCATCGGCAGGTGCCGTCCGAGCAAGCGTGTGAGTTGATGGGAGGCGTGCGAGCAAGCCGCTGCGCCCGACACAGGAGGCGTCTTGAAAGATCATTGTCTTGAGCTCACCGGTGGCGAGCCTTTGACCAGTTCCGCCGCCACCGTCGTCCCAACTGCTCCCATTTTTAATGTCGTCGGCGCCGCAGTTTAAAATCAACCCCGCACTACCCGGTATCGCTACAATCTTCTCTCTTCCTCTTTGATTCTCCTATCGTCTACCTCCAACTAGCTTGACCTAAATGTATGCCATGCCGCATCACGATGGTCTGCCCTTAGTGTTCCAGTTTCCTGAGGAAGACACCCAGCCGGAGTCTCAAGAACATAAGGCTCTTTGGGACGAGCTTGAACTGGCCTTGCGGGAAGACGTCGCGCCTGTCCACGCTCCCGTTTCGGCTCCCGTCGTCCCGACTGCGCCAGCGCCCATCCCCGTGGCATTGATGGGCTGGGAGCCGCACATTATCGCCGAGCTTGATCCCACGGGGTTCCACGAGGTCCCCGCCGACTTTCACGCCCGCAGCACTGCTGCGCACAAGATGCGCCTGCAGCGTACGACGCACGCCTGCGGTGCCCGTGCACCTGCCACGCCAACAGATATCTCCGCGTGCTGAATCGACATGCGCGCCGCAGTCGGTGCCGTGCACACGAATGTCTCCGCCGCGCCGTTGACAATGCCTGTCCCTCAAGGTGCCAAAGGTTCCCGAGGGAGTCCTCGACTAGGGGTGTCCGGACAGCCGGACTATCATCGTCAGCCGGACTCCAAGACTATGAAGATACAAGATTGAAGACTTCGTCCCGTGTCCGGATGGGACTTTCCTTGGCGTGGAAGGCAAGCTTGGCGATACGGATATGTAGATCTCCTACCCTTATAACCGACTATGTGTAACCCTAGCCCTCTCTGGTGTCTATATAAACCGGAGGGTTTTAGTCCGTAGGACAACAACCGTTACAACAATCATACCATAGGCTAGCTTCTAGGGTTTAGCCTCTTTGATCTCGTGGTAGATCCACTCTTGTAATACCCATATCATCAATATCAATCAAGCAGGAGTAGGGTTTTACCTCCATCGAGAGGGCCCGAACCTGGGTAAAAACATCGTGTCCCTTGTCTCCTGTTACCATCCGCCTAGACGCATAGTTCGGGACCCCCTACCCGAGATCCGCCGGTTTTGACACCGACATTGGTGCTTTCATTGAGAGTTTCTCTGTGTCGTAACCGATAGGCTTGATGGCTTCTTCGATCAACAACAACGCCGTCCAGGGTGAGACTTTTCTCCCCGGACAAATCTTCGTATTCGGCGGCTTCGCACTGCGGGCCAATTCTCTTGGCCATCTATTGCAGATCGAAAGTCACGCCCCTGGCCATCAGGTCAGGTTTGGAAGCCTAAACTTCACGGCCGACATCCGTGGAGACTTGATCTTCGACGGATTCGAGCCACAGCCGAGCGTGCCGCACTGTCACGACGGGTATGATCTAGCTCGCGGCCGGACAAGACCTTGGAGGTCAAGACGGATCCGCTCCGACCCATAGTTCGGAGCCGACCGCACAGATCGAGGACAGGTGGCTGGACACCGCCTCGGGAGCTGCAACTTCTATGGCGATGGAGCCGAATGCTAACCTTATCCCTTATAAAGCTCGTGACTCCGAGGCGCCAGACTCCTTGCCGGACTCCGAACCTCCTGCGCCCCTGCCAATCGAATCCGATTGGGCGCCGATCATGGAGTTCACCGCCATGACATCTTTCAAAGACTCACCCTTTGGCGACATCTTGAATTCGCTAAAGCATCTCTCGTTATCGAGAACCCTCGGCCGGATCAAGCGGTCGATGGTTGGGATGCGACGACAAAGAAATTCAAAGATCACCCACCACCCACTTTGTAGCCACTGTCGACGATCTAACCGACATGCTAGACTACGACTCCGAAGACATCGACGGTATGGACGACGATGCCGGAGACTACCAAGAACCAGCGCTTATCGAAAGCATCGGAAGGCCACCCCAACCCATGATGTATATATGGTGGACACCCCAAAAGGAAGCGATAACGAGGAACAACGGGACGCGGCAAAGGATAATTCCGCCGACAAGCATCCAAAACGGCGACGCAGACGCCGCCCTAGGTCCCGCCTCGACAAAAACAGCGCTCCCAATGACCCAGCAATAGAGCAGGGCAAACCAATGGACGACGAACATGCAACCAAGCAACCACCCGAACAGGACAAATCGGATAATCAATCCAAGCCCGGCGAAAACAACAGTCCAGACAATCTCACGCCGGACACACCACCAGAGCATAAGAACCTTCACAAAAGACTTGTCGCCACTGCAAGAAGTCTATAAAAGGAAAAATGGAAGCTCAAAACAGCAGAAGCCATACTCAAAATGAGGTGGAGCAAAGTACTCAAGACCGCGGACAAATATGGCAATAGCCACCAAACAAAGAGCTACCCGAAGCGCAAGCTGCTGCCAGAATTCGACGAGGAGGCCATAGAGCCCCCATAGTCAAAAAGCAAAGAGGCCGCCTGGCCGGATAGACGACCAGATGATAGGCCACAAGCTATAAGCGGCGCCGCACACAAGCCGACTCCTGATCCTCGGAAAACAGACGGCCCGGTGAGGTCCATTTATGGGCCAAAAAAGAGGGCCCCAGGAAGCAACACAACACGCCGAGTGTTCGAAGACAACGGCACACCCAAATACAGGGGCGCCGCACACCCACTATGTTTCACCGATGAGGTGCTGGATCATGAATTTCTAGCGGGGTTTAAACCCGTAAACATAGAGGCATACGACGGAACAACGGACCCTGGAGTCTGGATTGAGGATTACATCCTCCACATACACATGGCCAGAGGAGATGATCTCCACGCCATAAAATATCTACCCCTCAATCTCAAAGGGCCAGCTCGGCATTGGCTCAAAAGCCTCCCGTAAAATACTATTGGAAGTTGGGAAGAGCTCGAGGACGCGCTAGAGCAAATTTCAAGGGACTTATGTCGCCCTCCAGATGCGCATTTATTTAAGTCACATAACTCAACAGCCCGAGAGTCGGTAGCAAGAATTCTCGAACAGGTTCCTTACCAAAAGAACTAAATAGTCGACTGTTCGGACGCTGAAGCCTTAGCAGCTTTCGAACATAATGTCCGAGACGAATGGCTCGCCAGACACCTCGGCCAAGAGAAGCCGAGAACAATGGCCGCGCTAACAAGCCTCATGACCCGCTTTAGCGCAGGGGAAGACAACTGGCTAGTAAGATGCAGCACCAGCGACCCGAGTACATCCGAGATCAGAGATGGAAACCGAAAATCACGGCGCCGAAAGGATCAGCGCCGAAATAAAGAAAAAAGCCCAAAGAACACGGCTGTCAACGCCAGATTCAAAAGCTCGCAGCCGAACAACAAAACACTGCCTCTTAAGGACAACAGTGACGAGCTATCCAACTTGAACAAAATTTTGGATCGGATATGTCAAATCCACAAAGACCTCCTAAGGCTCGCAAACCACACCCACCGAGATTGTTGGGTCTTCAAATAGTCCGCCGACTAAACGCCGAACACAAGGCCTCAATGCGCCAAGCGAGGACGATGATTTAACCCCACCAAAGAGCGCCGAAAACAAAAGACTTTCCCACAAGAAGTCAAAACAAGAAACTCACTTCATGTGATAATATGGAAAAACAATGCGGCACCCGCCAAAGTAGGTGTCGCACGGTCCACCCCAGCGGAACCTCGAGATTGGCTGTCAAAACCAATCACTTTCACCACCGACTATTCCGTATATTCGAACGCAGGATGGACTGCTCTGATATTGGATCCTATAATTGACGGACTACAATTTACACAAGTCCTGATGGACGGCGGCAGTGATTTCAACCTGCTATACCCGGACACAATCCGCAAGTTGGGGATAGACCTTACTAAAATTCAACATACCCGCACTACCTTCAAAGGAGTGACGCCAGGCCCTTACGCCAAGTGCACGGGCTCCTTACTACTAGAAGTTGTGTTCGGGTCACCCGACAACTTCCGACGCGAAAAGCTAACCTTTCATATTGCCCCATTCAAAAGTAGCCATCAAGCTCTATTGGGACGTGAAGCTTTTGTCCGCTTTAACGCAGTACCACACTACGCGTCTCTTACACTTAAAATGCCCGGTCCACGCGGCATCATCTCATTAAAATGTCGCTCAAGACCTCGGGCACGGCTAGACGAGTCCGGCATAAATAAGCTAGGGGCTCCCTAGCCGCACACCCCTTTACAAGGGGCTATGCGTACAAGCAATAATGAGCTAATATAAGATCAGCCTTATTCATTCATTCATATTTCAATTTTTAATACATCTTTTGCAAGATTTCCTTTCAAGCTAAGTTCCTCTCTTTTTACAGATGAACAACGTGTACGCCCGTCCAGGATACGGCACAACGGAGACACAGGCGCAGACATGCAGCAGGGACCCGTCGCAAGGATTCTTTTCAGATTAAGTCCCTGCATAAACCTTTCTTACTGTCTTTTGTTGATCACATCCCACAGTTCTGCACCATAACCAACAAGGAAACTGACGTTTTGGCATCGGCCGCGCCAGAAATTCTCACCTGTACTTGGACACTAGGGGCTTAGGGCATTGTTCTGCCCGTTATTATAAAGACCGAACACCTTAGGGAGTGTTCGGCGTCTCGAGTTAGGCCTTATATGCATCAGCTCCGAGTCATGTCTTTGGTCAAATGTTGGGTTTGCCTGCCTCGTGTTTTGCTGCCTTACATTCCGTGATCATCGCTAATGCGGCACCAGGAGAACTATCTGCGATTGTGCCCGGTTCGGCCGGGCGAGCACCTCAAGAGAGAAAGCCAAAACCGATCGTCATGACATAGCGAGACTGGTCAACCACTCGATCGACTATCGGAATGTTTAGAATTCTCTGGACGAAGGACCGCTTTCGTCAGCACATACGCGCCCGAACTCGGAGCGTGGTGCCCCTGTGGGCTATATCGTAGCCCCACCCTCGAACTCCTATGGCTAAGTGAAAGTGATAAAGCATTATAGTCCGGATTGCCTCGTTTGCTACGCTACCACCTCCTTTATAGGACCAAGACGTTGGATTAAGTGTGAAAACGCGCTATTTTGCAAACACCCCCGCACTATGTGCGTGGGGGCTGAAGCCGAAGACTGCAATCTTTTAGGTTATACACAAGTATACATTAAATGGCCGCACAGGAGATATTTCAATACTTGAACGCACAAGTACAAAAAGTGCTTATATTATAAACATCGTTTTACAAATCATAAAGTTCATTTGAACACGACATTTTTTGAGCACTGCGACTCTATTACATGAGCACAACGCAGAACTTCCCCAAAATAGTGCTCGGCGGGTAACCGGCTCTCATCCGAACCCTGGGTCGCAACAGCAGTGGCATCCATCTCTGTCCAATGTGTCTTCACACGGGCAAGGGCCATCCGTGCACCCTCTATGCAGGCCGACCGCTTCATCGCCTTGATATGCGGCACCGCCCCAAGAAATTGTTGCAATAAGCCAAAATAACTTTAGGCTTGGGCCTATCCGCCGCACATGGGTCACGATATCCGTCATGGCAAGCCCGACAATCTATTCAGCTCAGCCCACTCGCCAACCGACGATCACCGAAGTGAACGTTAGGACTATGGAATTGAGACCAAAACAGCTCTTCCATCTTGTGATCCTTCCGACTTCGAAGTGCACAATGGCATCCGCCGACTCGCCGCTAAGTCCATATAAGGATCCTCCGACCCCACAAATTGGCCCAAATGAGCATACTTTGATCTCAAACCCTCGGCGCATGTAAAAGGGCTTGCCAGCCACAATGTCTCCTACCGGGCGCAGCTCTCCTTCATAGCCCGCATTGCGAGCGGGCATCCTTGGCTTCGCGGTGGCCTTCCCCGTCTTCTCGCTCCGCTAGGCGCCCTTTTCAAGAACCTCATTGCGGTCGGTAGCATCTTTTAACTTCACGGCCATTTCGACCATCTCCTCCTCGCTTGGCGATGTGCAGCCCTTTCGGCTTCCAGCTTGATGCGCCCTCAAGGCAGCCGCATCACTCCTTCCGCTTGCTCCTTGGCTTGAGCAAGTTCTGCCAAGGCTCTCCACAAGAGCGCACCATCTGCGTCAAGCACACATATTGTAAGGTGGGCTTGCCCCTTACTAGGTGACCACGGAGAAGAAACCTACCTTGTGACTCGTCAAGTCGCTCGTTGACTAGCGCGATGTCCACATCCACAACATCGAAGTTGCCGCTTAGCTCGGCAACTCCATCATCCGACTAGCCATCGAACTATCCGCCACCGCTTAGGAAAGGCGAAAATCAATACTGGATTTGATCTCGACGCTGTCGTTCTCGACACCCTACCGAGTCTCGGGGCTACTATCTATACAGGCGACTTTATGTGTAAAAGCCGTCAAAGGGTATGTCATTTTACGCACCTCAAACCCCGCCAAAGAAACTCCCGATGAGATCACGAATTCGCCTTGGCGGATGAGATTCTTTCAATCACCGTACTCATCGATGTACGGTGACCTTCTCGAGATAGACGCCTCTCAAGCAGATCCTTCAGCTCCCGGCCGCACACCAGTTGGTGCTGAACTATTTTCGGCCCTGCCGGACTCGGGGATGCCCTCCGTGATGACACTTCAGGCTCGTCCGCCCTATCCGATGGTGCGGTAGATGGAGGCGTCTCGCTCTCCATCATCTCCGGACGGAGTTCCCCCGAAGACGAGCTCATCTGAGAAGGGCGGAGATCCGAACTACAAGGTAAAAACTTAATTTATCCTCAGAAGCACAAATAGGGATGTCCCTTATTACAAAACTCCCTTCTTTTTTACTTACGGCTCGCTGGAGGGCTGATTCTTTAGGGGAGATTGTGCGGCCGGAGCCACTCCAGACGGAGGACCCTCTGGTGAAGATCTCTTCCCCTGCTTCGGGGCTTTGGCCTCCGGGTTTTCGGAGGCGGTCCTCTTCTCCCCCTGGAAGGAGGGATTCTCGATCCCCCCTTCCTCAAAAGTCTCCTTGGTTGAGGCGGTAGTTCCTCTGTTCTCCCCTTCGCCTTCCTCTAAAGGCGCAACCTCCAGCATCCTGACCAGCAGGGGATCCGGCGCGGTCTCTGGGAGGGGGGCCGGACACCGTATTAGTTTCGCTTGCGCTATCCACTCCTATTTGGAGGGCAGTTGGTCAAAAAGCAAATCATAGAAAGGCAAACAAACGGTATGTCCGGACACGGAGCTACTTACTTGTGTATCCGGGCGATTGCAGCTCAGGCCGGCATCCTCGGTCAATTCCGGACACACCTCATGTGATCCGAAGAACAATTTGTACATCTCCACGGGTGTCGAACCCATGAAGTGTTGGAGAATTCGTGGTCCCTCCAGATTAAACTCCCACAACCGGAGAGGGCGGCATTTGCAGGGCAGGAGACGCCTAATCCGCATGACCTGCATCACCACGACCAGATCGATCTCCCTCGCTTGGAGGTCTCTAATCCGGCCCTGCAATAGGGGCACGTTTGAGCCCTTGGCTGACCCATGACATCAGCCACCGTGGAGGGCTCAGGGCGGAAGATGGGCGGCGGCTTCGCCTGCCCCGGGAGCGTTATGTAGAACCACTCCTGCTGCCACAAGCCGAGCTCCTCTGGAAAGAGCCCTCGGGCCATGGAGCGTCGGCCCTTCGCTCACAACCGCCCGCCAAGACTCTGCTGACGCCCTCGATCATCTTCGCTTCACGTCGAAGGTCTTAAGCCACAAGCGAAGTGAGGGTGACGCGGAGGAAGGCTTCATGCAGACGACAATAAATGCAGAAATATGGAGGATGGACTCGGAGCCAAGTCGTGGAATTCCAACCCATAGTAAAACATGAGCCCTCTCACAAAAGGATCCATCGGGAAGCCTAAACCCCGACGCAGTGGGATACAAAACGACATACTCGCCGGGCTCGGGGTGGGGATGACTTGCCCTTCGGCAGCAACCCGTCTTGAAATCTCGTAAGTCGTACTTGGCCTCTCGCAGCTTTTAGCACGCCCTCCTCCGTGACGGAGGAGGGCATCCACCGCCTCAGAGGTCAAGCTGGACATTGTTGGAGGTCCGAAGCGCTCGAATCTGGGGCTCTGGGTGTTGGAACATGGGGCAAGGAGAAGATTCGATGGAGGATTGAAGAAAAGAAACGAGCCTTGGTCCCATTATAAAGAGGGAGAATACCAAGAGCCGTCCCCGTGACCATTCGGGACTCGCCTCCAATAGAGGGGCGGGCGGCGACGCGCGTTGGGTTACCCACGTCCGTATTGATGGGAATCCCGGAATAAGGGGAACACGATCTCTGCTTCGACAAGACGTGCCAAGGAAACCGCTTCGCTAAACGCGCTGAGGTGGTATAATAAAAAACGATTCAAGTAAAGGCTAGGTGGTGGTATGACGTCATGCCACAAAACATGTCAGTAAATTGAGCTTGTGTACATATTATTCTCTCTACGGTGGAATGTGGAATTTATTTTGCAGAGCCGGACACTATCCTGGTGTTCACAATCTTCTATGAATAATTCGGAGGAGGAACCTGCCTTGCAATGCCGAACAATATGCGCGTCGGACTCATCGTCATTGAAGCCTGGTTCAGGGGCTACTGAGGGAGTCCTGGACTAGGGGGTGTCCGGACAGCTGGACTATCATCGTCAGCTGGACTCCAAGACTATGAAGATACAAGATTGAAGACTTCGTCCTATGTCCGGATGGGACTTTCCTTGGCGTGGAAGGCAAGCTTGGCGATACGGATATGTAGATCTCCTACCCTTGTAACCGACTCTGTGTAACCCTAGCCCTCTCCGGTGTCTATATAAACCGGAGGGTTTTAGTCCGTAGGACAACAACCGTTACAACAATCATACCATAGGCTAGCTTCTAGGGTTTAGCCTCTTTGATCTCGTGGTAGATCCACTCTTGTAATACCCATATCATCAATATCAATCAAGCAGGAGTAGGGTTTTACCTCCATCGAGAGGGCCCGAACCTGGGTAAAAACATCATGTCCCTTGTCTCCTGTTACCATCTACCTAGACGCACAGTTCGGGACCCCCTACCCGAGATCCGCCGGTTTTGACACCGACAGCCCCCCTCAGCGGCATGGATGGCCGCCGTCGACCGCTTCCTTGCACCAACGCCAGTCGCCTCCTCCTGCCAGTTGACTCGCTCCGAAGTCTAGAACATTTTGGCCTTCCTTAAAGTTGGCCAACGTCCAGGAGTACGCCAACAACGGCGCAAGACGCCGCCGTCGCCCTCGGTCAGTGGCCCGACGACACACAGAGAACGGCAGAGGAGCCGCTTCCCACCGCGAGATGCCCCCGCCGCTGCCCCGTAATCTAAATTTGCCATGAAAAACGTCTGGATTGCCATGCTTAAAATCCGAACGTTTATCATTTCCATTTATTTTATATCGATTGTCGTATAATTTAAAGTCGGAGTCAGACTGAACGAAATCTATGGTTTGATCAATAGAATGTTCTGCTAGAGCCGTATCAAATTAAATATAAAATGTTATCAAGCCACATTTATTCCTTGTCATCCAACAACCTAGACTGCCTCAATGTCGAGCGCTCAACACGTTTAGCGTGCAGTTAATTTCATGCCAAAAATAGTGCTAATCACATAACAACACAGAAATAATATCCTAGTACTTAATATCCGCATGCACTTAATATACCTCCAAATTAACGTGCATTGCACGTACACACTGACTAGTGCTGCTAGTACGTGAAACTGGTGCCGTGACTTGTGAACGCGCCCGTGATATGGTCAACGGCAACATCGCCTCATGAAGTTCTTCCTGTTTGCCGCAAGGCCTAAACGCGAAGGGGAGGAGAGAGAGAGAGAGAGAGCACACATGGAACCCACCAATAAGTGAAGGCGAATAGTACTAAAAATAATATTACATGTTATCCATTAATTAGGGCATGTGGTAATATAAAACATTATGTGAACAAAGGGGGTACAATGACATTGCTATTCTGCGTATGTTGCCTATTGACGTGCGGCTTGAAGGCCCGGTCGCATGTTTGATCCTCGTCCTTTATTTTTTAATTTGTCTATGGGTCCAAATTTGTTTCATGACATGTGGGCCCCTTGATGTGTAGTTTGTAGCACTTTAATTTGTGGGTCGAAATTGTTGGGGAACGTAGTAATTTCAAAATTTTCCTACGCACACGCAAGATCATGGTGATGCATAGCAACGAGAGGGGAGAGTGTTGTCTACGCACCCTCAGAGACCAAGCGGAGCGATCACAACGAGAGGAAGTAGTCGACATTCTCCTCGCGATCCGACCGATCCCGCGCCATTATCCGCGCCCGAAGTTCTTGACACACGACAGATCGATGACGCCCTCGTACTCGATCCAGCCGAGTGTCGAGGGAGAGTTCCACAAGACGACGGGCGTGGACGATCTTGATGTTCTCGGCGCAGAAGCTTCGCTTAAGCTTCATGACGATATGACCGAGGTGGAATATGGTGGAGGGGGCACCGACATGGCTAAGGAACGATCCGTAGATCAAACTTGTGTGCTAGGGTGCCCCTTGCCCCGTGATATAAAGGAGGAGGGGGAGGTGCGGCCGCCCAAGGGAGGCGGCCGAGGAGTCCTACTCCCACCGAGTAGGACTCCCCCTTCCTAGTTGGAGTAGGATTGGGAGGGGAAGAAGGAAGGGGCGCCCCCCCCTCTTGTCCTATTCGAACTAGGGGAGGGGGCGCTGCCTGCCCCGGCCGCCCCTCCTCTTCTCCCTCGAGGCCCACTAAGGCCCATTTAGTTCCCGGGGTTCCGGTAACCTCCCTGTACTCTAAGAATTTCGATTTCACCCTAACCATTCAACTCCCAATATAGGCTTCCAATATATCAATCTTTATGTCTCGACCATTTCGAGACTCCTCGTCATGTTCGTGATCACATCCGGGACTCAACTTCTTCGGTACATCAAAATACATAAACTCATAATAACCGCCATCGAAACCTTAAGCGCATGGACCCTACGGTTCGAGAACAATGTAGACATGACCGAGATACGCCTCCGGTCAATAACCAACAGCGGGACCTGATGCCCATATTGGTTCCTACATATTCTACGAAGATCTTTATCGGTCGATCCGCATAACAACATACGTTGTTCCCTTTGTCATCGGTATGTTACTTGCCCGAGATTCGATCGTCGGTATCCAATACCTAGTTCAATCTCGCTTCCGCAAGTCTCTTTACTCGCTTCGTAATACATCATCTCACAGCTAACTCATTAGTTGTAATGCTTGCAAGGCTTCATGATGTGTATTACCGAGAGGGCCCAGAGATACCTCTCCGACAATCGGAGTGACAAAACCTAATCTCAAAATCGCCAACCCAACATCTGCCTTTGGAGACACCTGTAGTACTCCTTTATAATCACCCGCTTCGTTGTGGACGCTTGGTAGCACCCAAAGTGTTCCTCCGTAAACGGAGTTGCATAATCTCATAGTTACAGGAACATGTATAAGTCATGGATAAAAGCAGTAGCAACATACTAAACGATCGTGTGCTAAGCTAATGGAATGGGTCATGTCAATCGATCATTCTACTAATGATGTGACCTTGTTAATCAAATAACAACTCTTTGTTCATGGTTAGGAAACATAACCATCTTTGATTAACAAGCTAGTCTAGTAGAGGCATACTAGTGACATATTGTTTGTCTATGCATTCACACATGTATCATGTTTCCGTTAATACAATTCTAGCATGAATGATAAACATTTATCATGAAATAAGGAAATAAATAATAACTTTATTATTGCCTCTAGGGCATATTTCCTTCAGCCTCCCACTTGCACTAGAGTCAATAATCTAGATTACATAGTAATGATTCTAACACCCATGGAGTCTTGGTGCTGATCATGTTTTGCTCGTGGAAGAGGCTTAGTCAACGGGTCTCGCAACATTCAGATCCGTATGTATCTTGCAAATCTCTATGTCTCCCACCGACTAAGTCCCGGATGGAATTGAAGCGTCTCTTGATGTGCTTGGTCCTCTTGTGAAATCTGGATTCCTTCGCTAAGGCAATTGCTCCAAGATTGTCACGAAAGATTTTCATTGGACCCGATGCACTAGGTATGACACCTAGATCGGATATGAACTCCTTCATCCGCACTCCTTCATTAGCTGCTTCGAAGCTGCTATGTACTCCGCTTCACATGTAGATCCCGCCACGACGCTTTGTTTAGAACTGCACCAACCGACAGCCTCCGCTTAGTGTAAATACGATCCGGTCTGCGATTTAGAATCGTCGGATCGGTGTCAAAGCTTGCATCAACGTAACTGCTTATTTATGAGCTCTTTGTCACCTCCATATACGAAAACATATCCTTAGTCCTTTTCGTATTTCAGATGTTCTTGACCGCTGTCCATGATCCACTCTGGATTACTTTGGTACCTCCTGCTAAACTTATAGCAAGGCACACATCAGTCTGTACACAGCATTGCATACATGATAGAGCCTATGGTGAAGCATAGGAAGATCTTTCATTTTCTCTATCTTCTGCGTTGGTCGGGCATTGAGTCTTACTCAACTTCACACCTTGTAACACGTGCAAGAACCCTTTCTTTGCTTGATCCATTTTGAACTTCTTCAAAATTTTGTCAAGGTATGTGCTTTGTGAAAGTCCAATTAAGCGCCTTGATCTATCTCTATAGATCTTAATGCCCAATATGTAAGCAGCTTCACCGAGGTCTTTCATTGAAAAACTCTTATTCAAGTATCCCTTTATGCTATCCAGAATTCTATATCATTTCCGATCAACAATATGTCATCTACATATAATATCGAAATGCTACAGAGCTCCCACTCACTTTCTTGTAAATACAAAGCTTCTCCAAAAGTCTCAGAAAAACCCAAATGCTTTGATCACACTATCAAAGCGTTTATTCCAACTCCGAGATGCTTGCACCAGTCCATAGATGGATCGCTGGAGCTTGCATACTTTGTTAGCTCCTTTGGATCGATAAAACCTTCGGTTGCATCATATACAACTCTTCTTCCGTAAATCCATTCAAGAATGCAGTCTTTACATCCATTTGCCAAATTTCATAATCATAAAATGCGCAATTGCTAACATGATTCGGACAGACTTAAGCATCGCTACGGGTGAGAAGGTCTCATCGTAGTCAATCCCTTGAACTTGTCGAAACCCTTTGCGATAAGTCGATCTTTGTAGACGATAATATTACCGTCGCTGTCGGTCTTCTTCTTGAAGATCCACTTGTTTTCTATTGCTTGCCTACCCTCGGGCAAGTCAACCAAAGTCCATACTTTGTTTTCATACATGGATCCCATCTCAGATTTCATGGCCTCAAGCCATTTTATGAATCTGGGCTCACCATCGCTTCTTCATAGTTCGTAGGTTCATCATGATCTAGTAGCATGATTTCCGAACAGGATTACCGTACCACTCAGTGCGGATCTTACTCTGTTGATCTACGAGGTTCTGCAGTAACTTGATCTAAAGTTTCATGATCAACATCATCAACTTCCTCACTACTTGGTGTAGATGTCTCAGAAACCGGTTTCTGTGACAAACTACTTTCAAGTAAGGGAGAAGATACTATTACCTCATCAAGTTCTACTTTCCTCCCACTCACTTCTTTCGAGAGAAACTCCTTCTCTAGAAAGGATCCATTCTTAGCAGCGAATGTCTTGCCTTCGGATCTATGATAGAAGGTGTACCCAATTGTTTCCTTTGGGTATCCTATGAAGACACATTTCTCCGATTTGGGTTCGAGCTTATCAGGTTGAAGCTTTTTCACATAAGCATCGCATCCCCAAACTTTAAGAAACGACAACTTTGGTTTCTTGCCAAACCACAGTTCATAAGGTGTCGTCTCAACGGATTTCGACGGTGTTCTATTCAGTGTGAATGCGGCCGTCTCTAGAGCATAACCCCAAAACGATAGCGGTAAATTTGTAAGAGACATCATAGATCGCACCATATCTAGTAAAGTGCGACACGACGCTCGGACACACCATTACGCTGTGGTGTTCCGGGTGGCGTGAGTTGCGAAACTATTCCGCATTGTTTCAAATGTAGACCAAACTCGTAACTCAAATATTCACCTCCACGATCGATCGTAGAAATTTAATTTTCTTGTTATGATGATTTTCAACTTCACTCTGAAATTCTTTGAACTTTTCAAATGTTTCGACTTATGTTTCATTAAGTAGATATACACATATCCGCTTAAGTCATCTGTGAAGGTGAGAAAATAACGATATCCGCCACGAGCCTCAACATTCATCGGACCACATACATCAGTATGTATGATTTCCAACAAATCTGTTGCTCTCTCCATAGTACCGAGAACGGGTTTTAGTCATCTTGCCCATGAGGCACGGTTCGCAAGTGCCAAGTGATTCATAATCAAGTGACTCCAAAAGTCCATCAAGATGGAGTTTCTTCATGCGCTTCATACCGATATGACCTAAACGGCAAGTGCCACAAATAAGTTGCACTATCATTATCAACTCTGCATCTTTTGGTTTCAACATTATGAATATGTGTCACTACTTTCGAGATTCATCAAAATAGACCACTCTTCAAGGGTGCATGACCATAAAATATATTACTCATATAAATAGAACAACCATTATTCTCTGATTTAAATGAATAACCGCCTCGCATCAAACAAGATCCAGATATAATGTTCATGCTCAACGCAGCACCAAATAACAATTATTTAGGTCTAAAACTAATCCCAAGGTAGATGTAGAGGTAGCGTGCCGATCGCGATCACATCGACTTTGGAACCATTTCCCACGCCAAGATCGTCACCTCGCCCTTTGCCGTGTTAAGCAATCCGTAGTCCTGCTTTGAGTTGCAAATATTAGCAATGTAACCAAGATCAAATACCAGTGCTCTGCATGAGCTCTAGTAAGGTACACATCAATAACATGTATATCACATATACCTTTGTTCACCTTGCCATCCTTCTTATCCGCCAAATACTTGGGGCAGTTCCGCTTCAAAGGACCACCGCTTGCGGTAGAAGCACTCGATTTCAGGCTTAGGTCCGGACTTGGGTTTCTTCTCCCGAGCAGCAACTTGCTTGCTGTTCTTCTTGAAGTTCCTTCTTCTTCCTTTGCCTTTCTTCTTGAAACTAGTGGTCTTATTGACATCAACACTTGATGCTCCTTCTGATTTCTACCTTCGCAGCCTTTAGCATTGCGAAGAGCTCTGTATAGTCTTTACTAACCCTTGCATATTATAGTTCATCACGAAGCCTTTGTAGCTTGGTGGCGGTGATTGAAGAATTACATCAATGACACAATCATCCGGAAGATTAACTCCCAATTGTGTCAAGTGATTGTAGTACCCGGACATTCTCGAGTATGTGCTCACTAATGTAACTATTCTCCTCCATCTTGCAGCTATAGAACTTATTGGAGACTTCATATCTCTTAATCCGGGCATTCTGTTGAATATTAACTTCAACTCTGGAACATCTCATATGCTCCATGACGCTCAAAACGTCGTTGAAGTCCCGGTTCTAAACCGTAAAGCATGGCACACTCAACTATAAGGTAGTCATCAGCTTTGCTCGCCAGACGCTCATAACATCCGGTGTTGCTCAAAAAAGAGTCTGGCACCTAGCGGTGCATCCAGACGTAACTCTTACAGGCAGCAATGAGGATAATCCTCGTTACGGACCCGATCCGTAATTGCTACCATCATCTTTCAACTTTGCTTTCTCAAGGAACGCATTAAAATTCAACGGAACAACAAAGACGAGCCATCTATCTACAATCAAACATAAACAAGCAAGATACTATCAGTACTAAGTTCATGATAAATTTAAGTTCAATTAATCATATTACTTAAGAACTCCCACTTAGACAGACATCTCTCTAGTCATCTAAGTGATCACGTGATCCAAATCAACTAAACCATAACCGATCATCACGTGAAATGGAGTAGTTTTCAATGGTGAACATCTTATGTTGATCATATCTACTATATGATTCACGCCGACCTTTCGGTCTCCGTGTTCCGAGGCCATATCTGCATATGCTAGGCTCGTCAAGTATAACTGAGTATTCTGCGTGTGCAAAACTGGCTTGCACCCGTTGTAGATGGACGAGAGCTTATCACACCCGATCATCACGTGGTGTCCGGCACGATTTAACTTTGGCAACGGTGCATACTCGGGACAACACTTCTTGATAATTTAGTGAGAGATCATCTTATAATGCTACCGTCAATCAAAGCAAGATAAGATGCATAAAGGATAAACATCACATGCAAATCAATATAAGTGATATGATATGGTCATCATCATCTAGTGCTTCATGATCTCCATCTCTGCAGCACCACCATGATCACCATCGTCACCGGCGCGACACCTTGATCTCCATCGTAGCATCGTTGTCGTCTCGCCAAACTTATGCTTCTCGACTATCGCTACCGCTTAGTGATAAAGTAAAGCATTACGAAGCGATTGCATTGCATACAATAAAGCGACAACCATATGGCTCCAGCCATTGCGATAACTTCGTTACAAAACATGATCATCTCATACAATAAAATATAGCATCACGCCTTGACCATATCACATCACAACATGCCCTGCAAAAACAAGTTAGACGCCCTCTACTTTGTTGTTGCAAATTTTACGTGGCTGCTACGGGCTTAAGCAAGAACCAGTCTCACCTCGCATCAAAACCACAACGATATTTCGTCAAATAGACTCGCTTTAACCTTCTCAAGGACCGGGCGAGCCACACTTGGTTCAACTAAAGTGAGAGAGACAGACACCCACCAGTCACCTTTAAGCAACGAGTGCTCGTGGCGGTGAAACCAGTCTCGCGTAAGCGTACGCGTAATGTCGGTCCGGGCCGCTTCATCTCACAATACCGCTAAACCAAAGTATGACATGCTGGTAGGTAGTATGACTTGTATCGCCCACAACTCACTTGTGTTCTACTCGTGCAAAACATCAAACCATAAAAACCTAGGCTCTGATACCACTGTTGGGGAACGTAGTAATTTCAAAATTTTCCTACGCACACGCAAGATCATGGTGATGCATAGCAACAAGAGGGGAGAGTGTTGTCTACGCACCCTCGTAGACCCGGGCGAAGCGATCACAACGAGGAAGTAGTCGACGTTCTCCTCGTGATCCGACCGATCCCGGCCCGTTACTCGGCCCCCAAGTTCTTGACACACGTACAGCTCGATGACGTCCCTCGTACTCGATCCAGCCGAGTGTCGAGGAGAGTTCTGTCGACAAGACGACGTGGTGGCGATCTTGATGTTCTATCGGCAGAAGCTTCGCTTAAGCTTCATGCGACGATATGACCGAGGTGGAATATGGTGGAGGGGGCACGCGACACGGCTAAGGAACGATCCGTAGATCAAACTTGTGTGTGCTAGGGTGCCCCTTGCCCCGTATATAAAGGAGGGAGGGGAGGTGCGGCCGGCCCAAGGAGGGCGCTGAGGAGTCCTACTCCCACCGAGTAGGACTCCCCCTTCCTAGTTGGAGTAGGATTGGGGAGGGGAAGAATGAAGGGGCGCCGCCTCCTTGTCCTATTCGGACTAGGGGAGGGCGCGCCTGCCCCTGTCCGCCCCTCCTCTTCTCCTCGAGGCCCACTAAGGCCCATTTAGTTCCGGGGGTTCCGTAACCTCCGGTACTCGAAAATTCGATTTCACCCGAACCATTCCAACTCCAAATATAGGCTTCCAATATATCAATCTTTATGTCTCGACCATTTCGAGACTCCTCGTCATGTCCGTGATCACATCTCGGACTCGAACTTCTTCGGTACATCAAAATACATAAACTCATAATAACCGCCATCGAAACCTTAAGCGTGCGGACCCTACGGTTCGAGAACAATGTAGACATGACCGAGATACGTCTCCGGTCAATAACCAACAGCGGGACCTGGATGCCCATATTGGTTCCTACATATTCTACGAAGATCTTTATCGGTCAGACCGCATAACAACATACGTTGTTCCCTTTGTCATCGGTATGTTACTTGCCCGAGATTCGATCGTCGGTATCCAATACCTAGTTCAATCTCGCTTCCGCAAGTCTCTTTACTCGTTCCGTAATACATCATCTCACAGCTAACTCATTAGTTGTAATGCTTGCAAGGCTTCAGTGATGTGTATTACCGAGAGGGCCCAGAGATACCTCTCCGACAATCGGAGTGACAAAACCTAATCTCGAAATACGCCAACCCAACATCCGCCTTTGGAGACACCTGTAGTACTCCTTTATAATCACCCGATTCGTTGTGACGTTTGGTAGCACCAAAGTGTTCCTCCGTAAACGGAGTTGCATAATCTCATAGTTACAGGAACATGTATAAGTCATGGATAAAAGCAGTAGCAACATACTAAACGATCGTGTGCTAAGCTAATGGAATGGGTCATGTCAATCAGATCATTCTACTAATGATGTGACCTTGTTAATCAAATAACAACTCTTTGTTCATGGTTAGGAAACATAACCATCTTTGATTAACAAGCTAGTCTAGTAGAGGCATACTAGTGACATATTGTTTGTCTATGCATTCACACATGTATCATGTTTTCGGTTAATACAATTCTAGCATGAATGATAAACATTTATCATGAAATAAGGAAATAAATAATAACTTTATTATTGCCTCTAGGGCATATTTCCTTCAGAAATTTGTTCCATTCCAAGTGGACTATCGGTGTGTAGTTTTGTAGCTTATTTATAATAATTAAAGAGAACAACACAGTTTTTTCAATAATACCATGGTGCGACGTTGAAGGCGAGAAAGGACGTGTGAGAGAGCGAAGACCGAGCTAGAGGGAAATCAACTAGGGGGGTTGCGTGGGTTGCAACGGTGTTCGGGGTAGTTGTGGGTTGGATGCTACGAAAATATAATCTAAACCGACCGGAATAAATGCCTACACAAATTAATCCAAGGTTGGAGTGCCCCTCGCAATGTAAATAGCTCCGGCTTTGTGAGGGGTGGAGAGGTAGTAGCTTCAACGCGTGGAAGATACGGTGTGAGAAAGCGAGGTCAATTGAGAGACATATAGATAGAGAGACAAAGTGAGTGTGGTCCGACATTCATTGAACAAATATATATGCTCTGGAGAGATATTGTCCAATTGAGCTTTTGGCAAGGGTGAGAGCTGTAAGATAGAGCTTGAGAGATGATCCAGTCATAGACGTATAGATATATTTTGTGCGTGCGAGGAAGCAAGGTCAACCGATCACATAGGGTCGCCGTGCGATCGGAAGAGTGAGATGGGTTGGAGAGAGTGACCTAGATAGACAATGTGCGTGAGAGAGTATACAATGTGAATAGGTCAAATTGGGCTCAAACATGGTGATATATCGTTTTTGTCCAAGAAAGAGCGAGGTCAATCGAGACATACAAAGAGAGAGAGAGAGAGAGAGAGAGAGAGAGAGAGAGATTGAGTGAGCGTGGCCCACCATGAGGTTGAAAGAGTGGCGGCGGCTTGGATGGACTGACCTAGATAGACAATCTGCATGAGAGAGTATAGAGAGGTGTCGATTGAGGCCCGAACAGGGAGATATATCATTTGTGTGTGAAAGAAAACGAGGTTAAACGTGACTCGGATAAAGAGAGTGAGATTGAGCGAGTGTGGCTCGCCATGCGGAAGAAAGAGTGAGACAGTCTCGAGGGAGTGACCTAGATATACAACGTGTGTGCGTGCGCATGAGAGGTTGGGAGGCTAGATAGGCAATGCATGTATTTAGCGCGAGAGGGTGAGAGGGAGAGGGGGGAGAGAGAGAGCTCGGCATGGGGTGCAATGGCGGGTGTGTGATGTAAATACATTTGGTAACAGAGTGGAAAAAGGGGTTGTGTAGTCGAGAGACTTAGAGATCGAAACATGGAGAGAAAGAATGAACGTGTGTTGGAAACCGATAGCTACCTAAGGTGGTTAGGAGAGGAAGATTGACCGATACAGGAAGTATGTAGCGTTTGTGCGGGGGGAGCTAAAAATAACATTTGAATGTACATAGTACGAGACTTAATATCGATGTTTCAATTCGGTGTACATTGTAAGATTTGAACCGAGGACCAGGCATACGGGTAATTATTTCGAATTCGTGCCATACTAAGTTTCGAAAAGTTAACATTGACTCAATTTGTTGTGCTTTTTTGTAGGTCATATGTTTGAATCCATCCAAAAGTTTTCTCACTACCATGGTGTTCATCATATACATATGAATTTGTATTAAAAAGTAGCGTGGATACAGTGAAATGCGATATCCACGTTAGAATTGGAGATCGCTACGTGACACACACTCTAATTAAAATAACTAACTACGTGACACACACTCTAATTTAAATAACTAATTATGTGACACACACTCTAATCCACGTTAGCGTGGGTACCGTTTCGATTTTTTTTTCAAATAACTCCTCATTAATTAACTTATAGTACTCCCTCTATTCACTTTTATAAGACCTTGAAGACATTTCAGACAATGTGCAAAACAGTTCATTTTAAGTTGTCTGAAACGACTTACAAAAGTGAACGGAGGGAGTATCTCATTTCGAATGACTAATTATTGCAAGGGAAACACGGGCATGGTAATACATACAGATTCGTTTGCAAATGAAAGAAGATCCGTTTGCATTCTCAAATGTAGGCGCACCAGGCAGACCAGGGTCGTGTCGGGGTGGACGCTGCTTTGGTGCCTTAAAGGCAACTGTCTTTGGGTCACTGACATGTGGGCCAGCCACCTGTTGGGCCCACATGTCATGGACACAAAGGAAGGTGCCTTAAGGCACCGAAGCATAGTCCTGTCGGGGTGGTCGCGTGTGTCGGACGGACAAATAGCACCCAACCACCCCCCCCCCAAAGGACAACGACAAAATAAGTTCGCGCTTGCACGTTTAGGATTGAAATATCTAGCGGCCCCAATTCCAGCCCTGCAAAATCTCTCTTCTCCACCGTCCCCTTCCACGCCCAGATCGCTTAAATCCCTAATTCGCCGCCAACCCAAGCAAAGTTCGAATCGCCCCTCGTCTCGTCTCTTTCCCCACTATTCCCCACCTCTGTGCCGGACGATGACAATGAAGACGACGGTCGCGCTTCACCACCGCACCGGAGCTACCTCATCTACGCCCTCGTCCACCGCACCGGGTGGTCCACCGACAACGTCGGCCGCCACAACCGACGTGCCTCACAGACACCGAGTTCCACCGCATCATGTGCGCTTCACCGACACCGTCTCCCAGCTCACCGGGGCTACTTCACCGAGCACATCGTCGCACCTCCGCCCCCCGAGGCTGTTGGGACTTCACCAACGGTCTCGTCCACCGCATCATAGCGCTCCGCTGCCACTCAAGATTTGCATCCGAGCACGGCCAGACAACGCCAGCGCATTACCCTCAACAGCTCTGAAGTGACCCGCACTCTAGCTAGGCGAGCATGCCCAAACGCCGGCCCGAACTAGGTATCCACACATCACTCCCTTATGCACTGTTGCGACGATGTTTGGATATCCTTTCACTGCTCTCTTTGCTTACACGCCTATGCAACTCTGACTTTAACTCTTATTTCTTCTGGAGATATCATCTGAAACAAGCAAATCCATTTTTTAGCAAAGCATGATGGCGCTACGGGATCTGGTACACATCCTGCACACCCGTATAACCTTGTAAGTATCTGTCCTCCGGTACAACATCAAGGTCGATTCCTCTTATTTGATCAACCATTCGTCGTGTCAAAAATGCAGAGGGGGATGCAAGGAGCACAAGGCCTGCACATCCAAGCAAGTGGTAACATGGACTTGTACATGGAACATCCCAAGCGCAAGCAGAGCTGCAGTGAGCCTATACAACGAGCTAGCGTAAGTCCCTGCATTTCATTTAATTCGTACTGGCATTTGTGTATGATTTGTGTACAGTGGCTGATCCACGAATTCAAGTTACCAGGGGCGAACATTTAACTTAAAAAATATGAAGGCACTTGCACTTCGGAAATCAACATAACTTGAGAAATGTGAAGCTACATGCACTTTGAAAACCAGCTAATGATCCAAAGAAGTTCAGATTATAAACACTAAATGATGCAAGCACCAAAAAACACAAAATACAACATGGTGTACAAGGACTACAAACAAGGTTTGTACCTGCTTGAATTATTCGTTCTCTGGCTGAAAATATCGAAGTGTAATTGCATGTATAACTAGTGCGCAAACTGCATATCAATATATCTATCCTGCACAAGTATGCCAATAGTTTCAAACAACAGATTAGAAAAGTATTTATGCTATGTTGCCATGATATGGGGACTTTCTAGTAGATGGCCTCGACGTTTCCTCAAGCTATGAAAATGCACTATAATTTGCTTGTCATCAATGCCTGCAAATCTCTGTCTCTCTCAACATAGTAGATCATCATTAGACACTAAATCCTTCAATGAGCTTGCAAAATGCTTGCATTAGATACCTCATTAGACACTATATGTTCATCACCAGGA
Source organism: Aegilops speltoides (assembly GCA_021437245.1). Taxonomy (NCBI): domain Eukaryota; kingdom Viridiplantae; phylum Streptophyta; class Magnoliopsida; order Poales; family Poaceae; genus Aegilops; species Aegilops speltoides. Next base: position 237,957,683 of record CM038146.1, on the reverse strand, counting down.
GTATGTAAAATGTTTGCATCAAATACTTCATTAGCAGTCTGTTCATTAGACACTTGAGTGCTCAAGAACAACATGAGCTTGTATGTTTGCACCGAAACTTGATTAGATACATCGATTCATCGATTTATTATTGATTGGGGAGTTATAAAATAAGTAGAAATTGGTTTCATTTTCTCATAGATTCCCTACATACAAGCAGTTTTACAACACCGTCGGGTTTAACTATTGGCCGAAATTGAAGAGTTGAATTAGATATAATCAAGGATGTGATGTACCGCTCGTTCGCATGCTACTCTTGCAAGCTGCGATCGTCTGCTTATGCAAGCTCGATGCCATGCCCGTCTTGCCGCCGCTGCCCCCACGCAGCTACACCTGTGGTTGGATCTTCATCTTCTTGTCCTTCCGTTCGCTTGAAGCCCGGCGACCGCCCTCCAACGAGGGCGCGAGGAAGTGCTGTGTCGGTCTGTCCAGCGGCGATTAGGTTAGGAGCGAACCAGACTGGAGGCTGGAGCGAATGAATTGGGATTTTTCCTATTGTCGATCGATATGGGAGGTGCTCGTTTGGGCCGCGAGCCTGCTATAGGGCCTGCCTTGCACTTATGTTTTTGGCCATCCAAATTGAAACATTTTTCTTCATTTTTTACATTGCCTGCTCGTGCGTTGGGACGAACAAAACTAGCGTGGGCCAACCTGGACGACTCAAACTAGGTGCACACTTTCCAGCCACCTGAGGCAGCCGCCCATACCAGCCCCTATGGTGGCGTCGCCCCTTTTTGCGTGTATGATTGGATGGTGAAAAATATTCCAGTGGCGCTTTTGATTAACCCATAGAATGGTTCAATTGCTTGTGTCTATGAACTAAGTTCGCCAATAATGTGAAGGATGTCAGTCTTTTCATCCTATTGTAGATTGCTTAGATCTCGATATGCCAAAAGTAATCGCATGAAATATACAGTAAAAGCCAGTGTGATGTGTGTGGCTACAACTAGTCTGACTACACGCCCTCATATAACATATCAAGGACGCACCATCTTACCAGATTAACCATTCGACTTACCCATGCAGTGTGGGAAGAAAGAAGTATTGGGACTGCGTATCCAAGCAATTGATGCCATGGACTCCTTCGTACAACCTTGTAAGCGAAAAAGAAGTTGCAGTGTGCCTGTACAAAGAACTAGCGTAAGTTCAGTTACCTGCTTCTCGGAATTTTAGTTAGCCACTTATTGCAAAATTGTTCAATTACATTGCTTGGCTTAATTTAGTTTGCTATTGATTATATAATGCCACAGCCTGTTAATCATATTGTAGACTGCGCCTATCTATGTGTTTGATACTTACTGTTAAGAATTACCTGTTTGCCTTCTAACTTAAATATCTACTTGTTTGTTTAAGCGCTTTCTTTCTTTGCAATGGGTTACAATGATGTTAATAACTACTTTTCAGCATCCAATTGAAACTCTTTAATTCCTTGTTTGTTTAACTGGTTTGCTGTTATAACTCCCAGTTGAGATGTTTTGCTAACTTCAACTTTTCTGAATCCAATCGGAACTTTAATGGGAAAACAGGTTAGCCAAAGATCAAAGAGCGAGGTCCCCATGGACGTTGCATCATCCCACAGCAGTGGCACCGGCCCAATCGTGCATTATGAATTGCCAACTGCTGATGCTCTAGAGGCTAAACTAGTGGTAGAAAGATATTCTGCTTCTGCACTTAGAGATGAAGTTGACATGTTGAGGAAGCAAACAACACAATCACAAGCAGTACTCAAGACAACCATTAAATATTTGGTGGATTTCAAAATGAAGCAAGCTGAGACTGACCAGATTGTTAAGGTCCTGAAGGAAAAAGGAAATTAAATTCCTACTTGGTAAATCATAGGTGAAATGTTCTTTCCATCGTTGAATAACCTTTGTGTTGTCTGTTCATGTAATCAATCAAACCATTTGTTTTATAGATCATGTAATAATTGTATTTTTTGTTTTTTGGTTTGTAATTTTATTTGAGCACAAGTCTGTATTAATTGATAAGACTCGGAGACATTTCATTTGGATTGTTGTGCCAGACCTACAAATATGCCAATCGGGCTAAATGTGGATTCAGCAATAGTAGTAGTATAGATGGACCATAAGTGGCACGCATTGGAAAGGGCCAAGATGCTGGCTAAAAAAGGATGCTGTTGTAGCCAAAAAAAGGTACAGCGGCCTGGCTTATGTATGTTAGTTGATATTATTGATCCATATACTCTATAAGTGTTTATATGTTTGTTAGTTCTGTATATTCTTGGTTGATTGACTCGGTATTTGAATCTTGATACATCGCTTGTGTACATATCTAAATGGGAGTACACATTATGTTGCGTGTGACATTTGAGTTGGACATGAAGTGTTCCAAATATTCAAATTCACCTTAAACTGGATTCTAGCTTCTGAATTTGAGTATCGGCATTTGTAAACCATATTCATATATGACAGTGGAATACATCTTTGTCGTCCTTTTGAAGATATATAAAAACACATAGAATGATTTATAAAGATTCATATAGGAATACAAAATGGATTCGAATTTAGTTGCCAGGGTAAACGTGGATGCTTATTGTCCCAAAATTCGAAAGAAGCGGCAAAATGTCCTCTCCCACGTCAGCTGCCCAAAGCCAAGTGTTTGGGAGATGGAAATTACTGTCTACCCATTACACGGACAATCCATCGGCCTGATTTCCACTGCTCTAAATAGGGGTAGGTTAGTAACTTCAATTAGACGTGACACGACTGCCTCTGAGCCCATTCCGACACGGTGGGCGTCAAACATGGGCGGCAAAACACATTTGATTCAAGCTCGTCCGAAAGACCTCTGTTTCTCCCTCCATTCCCCATTCATACACGGTGGGCGGCAAAACAAACTCGACTCGGCCGAAATCGATGTAGGCAAATATTTTCAATAGGGGCAGGTTTGTAACTTCACTCAGACATGACACAACCGCCCTACCTGTCAGCCCCGTTCATACACCATGGGTGCCAACCATGGGCACCAACCACCCTCTCCTCGCCTGAAATCGCTCTGGGCTAATATTGACGAGATGCAAGATTACCGTCCTATCCCCAACCGACGAGACATCCAAATTTTAAACGGGGGCTAACTTTGTAACTTTCCCATATTTCAGACAGGCGCGTCCCAAAAACATGGTTTCCCGTACCTCTCCCTCCATTTTCCCATCCATACACCGTCCGCACTAGAACACCCCGTCCCCACACCAGCCTCCGTCCGCCACCCCATCCATCGCCGCCGTCCTCCACCACATCCATCGCCACCGTCCTCCACCATGCCGGAGCGCCTACCAAGACCTTGTCGTCCACTACTAGAGATGGACATTTCTCATCCACGGCGACGGACCAATAGCCTTGCATCGCGTCCTCTTGCTTCATCGGCGTCGTCGTCCTCTTTGCCGGGGCCACTCACACGACCTTCTCTTCCACCGCAACGGGACTTATCCCCCGATGCACCCGTCTATCGTCGCAGATCTGCTTCAACGTCACCGACAGCCATCGCACCCCAAATGCCTACACGGCACCGCAAGAGAGGTGGTACTTCATATCTCCTCAACTTTTTGATCTCAACTAGAAAATAGATCTTAACTTGGTTACTATACTTTCTTTTCAGCTCTTAGAATTTAGTTCTTAGTTCGAAGCAAACAATGGATGCTAAATATCATTTCTTCGGTTTGCAGCTTCAAATCTGCCATAGCACAGCCATAATACAGTTTAATTGATCATGCTTAGGGTTTAATTGATCATGTTGGTTCCGTGGTGGTTTCTTTAATAGAAATCGGAGGAAACCCTCTTTGCTAAAAAATATGCTTAGAGTTTCCCCTTTTATGATCACTATCTGATCGAATACGTGCTTCGTGTCATAATAACACCGCTCCACTCATCAAGCTAAACAAGCCTAGTTGTTCAAATACTGAATCGATATTATTAAAACAGAGTTGTTTAATTGGTCACTAAATGTTCCTAAATTAGTTTCAAAATGCATGTTCGCCGCTCAGTGTGTATCTCTGAGGTGCCCATGGTGGGCGGCCCACCCTAGGATTTTGGGTCGCCCCAGCCCCAATTCCCTCGTTTCTCTGCTGGCTTCGATCTCTACTGCCAAACCGCTTTGCCTGCTGACGACTTGCCGTCCCTGGCGGCATGACTCTAGGAGGAGACGCTGACTAACAGAGGCCGAGAGCCGCTCGCCTAACAATCACACTGCCGGGCGCGCCGCCGTGCCTACCTTCCCAGTCCGTTCAGGGCTCAGGCGTGCAGCACCAACCAAGCCAACCCGATTTATCCTGAGATACGTCCTCAACACTCAGCAGCCACTCCTCATAACCCATTTTCTAATTGATTCATTACTCATTAGGCAGGACTGTCATTAGGGTTTGTTGTGTGCCCAGTTCTACCTACACTTAATGGTTCAGATGTATTTCGGTAATCTTTAGTACCTCTAAAGTTCACAGGGTTTTCAAAATTCCGGCCCTCGGAACAGACACTAGTCATTTTGGATTGTTGGTCGTAGTGACATTGACCCAGATTACTACTGCAAGCCAGGTTTGTTGACAATTTTACTTGTCTTTCTTACTCATTCGATATAATATCCAATTATTCACGTCGATTAGTTGCAAACAATAAGTGCTAGACAAACTTCTTCATTCAGATTTTGGACAGTCTCTTACTGCAGTTACAATTCTGCATACTTGTCCTAGTAAGCTCACAAGTAAATGATTGATTCTAAATACTAGAACTAATCGACGTGAACCACATCTATGCTTGCCTTGTCATATTTGTTGTCAATATTCTTTTAGGGTGGACCCCCCTGTTTCTAAATACTGGAACCGTAGATATGAGTGAATAGTATTTCTCTATGTGATCTCTTCCATCGTGTGTGGGCAACGAACACTGCATTGTATAGAAAGAAAGTGTCATTTGCAGCTTTTACATAGGTTTCGATCTTTTACATGGAATACAATCTGCCTACTAGCTTTGTGTCGCACTATCAACACTCCACCCTTGAAGCTAAACATTATGCCACTCATAATTGCTTAGTTTATTTGTTCAAATACGAATTTCATATGATTCTAATGTTCCTACTTCAGTTTTGAAATGTGAGCCTGCCTTTTATAGAGACAAAAGGGGTTTGTATTTTTGTATGTGGTCTGGTCAGCACGGTTGGGGAGGTGAACTTTGCATATGCAGGGGTTTATAGGGAGACACTCTCCGAGTTGAATCCGCAATGCATTCCATAGATAATCTAACTACTTTTTATGTCTTCATGAATCTCAGATTCTAAACAGCATCATAATGATTATGAGCTTGCGCGCATGAAAAGAATAAAGCAGAAAAATGCCATGGCTGTCAAACTTGGCATTAAGGGACTGAAATCAAGTCTGGATGCAATGCAATGCAAATGCTCTCCACCAACAGATTCATGCTCAGAATATGATCCTAACAGTGATTCTGAGCTAGAGGGAGACCTAAGTCAATGTAGCTCCCTAGTGGAGGAGTCAGAGGAAGATGCCCTATCTTATTCACCCATCAAGGTACTTGCTCTAACTTTCCAAGGTTACATTGCTCGCACATATTTTGCAACTGATGCTTTGCATTGCTTCTACTTTGTTGAATTGCCATTAGCTTAGTTTACACATCGTATATGTGAATACGCCCTGCCTATCCATTTTCAGTACATATTCCATCTGTCATCATACCATATCTATCCATTCAAATGTTGTTCTTGTGTATCAGACGTTCAAAAGGAAGAGGGCGATTGCTGATCGTGGAGGAGCACAAGCAAAGTATTTGGAAAAGGTAGTGGCACCTGATAAATCAAATAGCCCATTAGGTGTAGTTGCAATATCACCTGACCCACAAAACACCCCAACTCTAGCAGACTCTAGCCCTACTACACCGGGTCATTTCGATGCCCCAACTCGAAGACCCCAAGCTGCACAAACAGTATGATTATGCCGATTGACATAGCACCAAATGTACGATGCAAAAACCCATTCCAGCAAAGAGTACACCAAATCCAGTTGCCAAATCCCTTTTCGAACCAGAGAGAGCCCCAATTGCAGCAAAAAGGACCCATGTTCCATTTCTTCCCAGTTTAGAAGACGAAGCTTATGTTGTTGTCAGGAACTTTGTGCGCATCTTTCCTTCATGGAGAGATTATACCGCAGACACAGAACAATTTCTAGTCTTCCTCTGCAACTTACATGTAAGTAATGTACTAATGTTATTCATGGTCATTACTGCATATGTTTCTGCTGACAGAATACACAAGATTTCATTCTTTTAAATAGGCGAGGAGCAAAATGGATTGTGATGAGGAGCAAGGGTTGGTTGTGCTTTTCAAGCACTCGTTGATGAAGTATCGTTCCTACCTGAGGCAAGTGCACTTTGATGGCAAGCCTCTGAACGAAATTTCTATAAAGTCTCTGGTGCTACATTTATCCGACGGTGAATGGAATAATCTTGTTACAAATTGGTCTCGGCTGTAGCGTAAGGTACTGTCTATGATATCACATCACAATTTTAACTACATTTCTACATTTGCCTTAATGTCTCACTTGTAGGAAAACTGTTAGCAGAAGAACATTCGTTCTCAAGGGACCATAGAATCTTGCAATTATACTGCACACTGCATTGCTCTTGTGAGTACATCTTGCCCTGTATGACCATACTTACTTTCATAGTTGTTTGATTATGTAGCATCACTGCACATGTTAGCCTTGTAATCATCCATTTGGTGGACATTATAAGATCCGTATGGACTCTTACATAAATTTAGAATCAACCCAATGCTTTTGAAGAGGTTTAGCTCTGCAGTCCTCTTGTAAGGACTGAACGTGGTCTATCACTGTACTTACATTAACAGCTACTCCCTCCGTCCCATAATATAAGAACGTTTTGTATAGTACACCAGTGTTCAAAACACTCTTGTATTATGGGAAGAGGGATTGGTTCATTTTGTAGCATTCTGCATCTTATCTCCCTCACCCACCATTTACTAAAAAAGATCAGATATATATTTAATCTTACGAACAAGTAGAATACACAGACAATGACAGTGCAAAAGTGTAGCCCATTGCTCTTGTCAGTAAATTTTGTCCTGTAACGCTTGTACTTCCAGGGATTGGTAGTTGATTATGTAGCATCAATCTGCATCTTATCTTCATTATCCTTTATCCCTTCCAGTATTATCATGTCTATAATTACTCTCTACAAAATGTAGAGTACAGGCAATGCTTATGAAGAAGATTCTGTGCTGAAATTCTTGAGTTATCCTTCCCTTCACATGGAGAAGGGCATTATAAAGCCGTGTTAATGTTAATGTAAGTCATCCTTCTAAAGCCTTTATCCTCAAGCTGTTGTTTAATTTTCTCATACTCCCTATCGTTTCTCGCTGTTTAGTTTGCTGTTTCTACCAAAATGCATGTTCGCAAGAACCGTAAGTTCTAAGTTTTACTTGTAAAACCAAATTCCTTATTCATACCATGCACATTACTTAATACTCCCTATATGTATGCTTGTTTTTGTGGATCTATATTCCAGTGTGTGGTGAAGCAGCCCACGTTTGCACCTTGTCATCTCCTGTTTTATCTTACTGATGTGGCTGATGATATGAACAACATGCCATGCACATTATCCAAAATGGATTTTCTTTGCCCTTCATCTATGCTTGTTATGTTGACATGGTAATCCAGTAGTGTGGTGAAGCTCCCCGCATTATGAACAATGCCAAATTATGCTATTGATATTTTGAACTTACTCTTTATTTTCTAATTTGAAATTGGATAGAATTGACAGCACAGTTATCAACTTTGTTTATACACGTGCAAAACCTGTCATCTCTCTGCTTTGTTTCAGGGTGATATGCCTGATGGCATGCACAAGTCTGCTGAAGGTTGTGAGACAAACCCAACATATATTGCAGCAAAGAAGGAAAAACATCTTGAAGACAGCGAGACAACCCCAAAGTCTTGTCTTGATGCAGTGTTCAAGTTACTTGAGACTAACAGTCAGACAAGCTCACAGAATTCGTTGTCTCAATCAGTTCGACTTCTTCAGTCCCAAGTTCTAGCAGAAAGGCATTCTGCAACTCAACTTTGACTTGAAGTCCTATCTCTAAGAAATATTGCGGAGAACACAAATGAGAACCTCATCCCTAAATAGCTACACCTGGAAGCTATGACCGACATGCTAGGCCGGTCTCACAGCCTTGCTCAGCAGCTTGCGCAGCAATTCCCCCGCAAGGCTAACCTTTCTTGAACTGTCTTGGAAGTGGTCTCGGTTTAGTATTATTTTGTTACGCTGCAATGGTGCCCAGTTTTTGTAATCTGCTTCTTCGTTGTGCTTTATGATCACTGGTGGCGAACTTTGATGCCCAGTGGATGTAATATACCTTAAATCCTTTATTGTATAGTGTAGGTTTATTCTTAGTTACTATGTCATAATTTCTTTATTGTATAGAGTAGGTTTGTTCTTAATTCCTACTAGTTACTGCCATCATTCGCTATCTAAAAAAATCAGATGTAGTCGACCGGGCCGAAACATTCGACTCTAACGGGCCAGGTTTTTAGCGGGCCACAATTGGGCCGGCCTGCGTCTTTCTTGGGCCCGAATGATTGGGGCCTTCACACATTGCGCCAGGCCCAAACTTACACCGGCCTATATTTTAGTTGGGCCTTTTGTCGACCCAACGCTTAGTTTGGCCCATGTAGCGTTGGGCCATTAACAGGCTGAATATTGTACTGGCCTGTTACGACCGATATGAAAACCACGGGCCTTTAGCAGGCCAAAATGCACGTTGGGCCTCAATTTTCACTAGTCGTCGACGGGCTTTCAGCAGGCCAAAATGTAGACCGGGCCTTTTGGGGCCCAGTTAGCTCACGGGTCGTTACCAGGCCGAAACATATCTCGGGCCTTAGTTGGTCCACTGATATCATGGGCCTTTAAGAGGCCGAAAGCTTAGTACAGGCATCAACGGGCTGAATTACGTGACAGGCCTTTAACAGGCCCAAAGTTACGTTGGGCTTAACTGTTGCCACCTTTAGCACGGGCCGTTAGTGGGCCCGATGTCCCGTCGGGCCATATATGGCCCATGGGCAGCACGGGCCATTCCCAGGCCAAAAGTCACACCGGGCTGAAATGGGCCCATGTCTACATCAGACCTCTAACAGGCCAAAAGTCATTGGGCTGTAGTTGGGCCCAAATATTCGGCGAATAATTAACGGGCCAGATCTGGCTTCGGGCCGCAAATGGGCCCAAATATTGGGCGAGCAATTAATGGGCCAGATCTGGCTTCGGGCCGTAAATGGGCCCAAATATTGGGCGAAAAATTAACGGGCCAGATCTGGCTTCGGGCCGTAAATGGGCCTTTATTAAGCAGGCCGTTATTGGGCTGGCCCACTAGTACCTGATTAAGTACTACGGGCCTTTGACTGGGTCGGCCTTTTTAACCTATATGGGCCTCTGTTGGGCCCAGCCACGTGTCGACGTATCATAGTCATGTCTCCTCCAGTGGACGGGCGACATCTGGCCCACTGACGAGCTGACAGGTGTTCCCTTCGGCCAATCAGAATTTTACACGTGGAAATTTCACATTGGTCAGGGTTGTTAACGGGTTATCGGATCCAAAATCCGACCCGATAGCTTAACTGTGTTCCATTAGAGTGGATGCCACGTGTCGGTCACCCTTGACGAAAGCCCTTCTGTGTCGCGCGATTTATCGTCATGGAAGTGGACACTTCCGTGATGACAATTTTGGTAATGTCATGGAACACTTCTACGACAACACAGGTATGACTATCTTGGTTCTGTCATAAAATCGTCATGGATGTACATGCATGACAAAAAACGCGACCTACTGTGACAAACACGTATCATCATGGAAGTGTATTTTTTTGTAGTGAGTGCCTCGTCATTGAATTGAGGTAGCAATTTGTGCTTTGGGTAACTTTTGGTTGGGCGTTCAAGTCCATATTCCTCGGCTGCCAGGACCTCAGTCCATCTGTCAGTGAGCAGGTCTTGATCAGCTTGAAGCTATTGTTGCTTCTTCTTCAGGCTCTTTGTCATGGCTATAAGGCGGCGCTTGAAACGCCCCTGCTCGACGGGATCCTCTGACACGATAAACTCTTCATCGTCGAAGCTCACCTCATCCTCGGAGAGAGGCATGTAGTTGCTGTCCTCCGAGTCGTCGTTCATGGCATGTTCATCGGGGCTGGCTTGCCCATCTTCCCATTCAGCCTGTTCGAAACGTGGCTTGGCGGGGTCTTCATTGTCTTCGGCACCGTTCGGAGTGCTATTCTCTCTCGTGTCGGTATCGCTATTTTTACCATGGCGTGTTTTAGAGCGGCGCCACTGACGTCGGCGCTTAGACTGCTTCTCAGGAAGTTTATCATTGTTCGCCTGTTTTATGTCATCGCCATTGTCTTCTTTGGGTGTATCCACCGTGTATATATCATATGAGGAGGTGGCTGTCCAGCGCCCTGTGGGCGGTGGTTCCTATTCTTCTCCGGCATCGTCGTCCATACCGTCGATGTCTTCAGAGTCGAAATCAAGCGTGTTGGTCAAATCGTCGACAGTGGCTATGAAGTGGGTGGTAGGTGGGCAACTAAGTTCTTCGTCGTCTGCTTCCCACTCAAGCTGGACATAGTTCAGCCAGGAATCTCATGATAAGGAGAGAGACTTTAATGAATTTAACACGTCGCCTAGGGGCGAGTGTTGGAAGATGTCCGCGGAGCTGAACTCTAAGATCAGCGCCCAGTCAGATTCGATGGGTGCAGATGCACGCGGTTCAGAGCCTATAGCCGGAGACGAGTCCGAGGCTCCGATGACACAGGCTTCATTGGAGGTCAGGTCTGTGTTCAGCTCTAGCGCCGCTGAGTCCGCGGCTTCCGTGGCGAGGTTGAGCCTCCCACTCTCGGATGGCGTGCTCTGCTCTGGATCTAGGGCCAGTGCGGTTTCCGGTGCAATCTCCTGCACACAATCTTATGATAGATTTAGGTCATGTTCATCGTGTCAGTAGGGCACGACCGTCATGGGCTCGAATCTGTCGAAGATCAAGTCTCTACGGATGTCGGTGGTGTAGTTCAAGCTTCCAAACCTGACCTGATGGCCAGGGGCGTAGCTGTCGATCTGCTCCAGATGGCCAAGCGAATTGGCTCGCAGTGCGAAGCCGCCGAATACGAAGATCTGTCTGGGGAGAAAGGTTTCACCCTGGACTGCGTTGTTGTAGACGATTGGAGGAGCCATCAAGCCTTATGGTGACGACACAGTGGAACTCTCAATGAAAGCACCAACGTCGGTGTCAAAACCGGCGGATCTCGGTAGGGGGTCCTGAACTGTGCGTCTAAGGCTAATGGTAACAGGAGGCGGGGGACACAATGTTTACCTAGGTTTGGGCCTTCTCGATGGAGGTAATACCCTACTTCCTGCTTGATTGATCTTGATGATATGAGTATTACAAGAGTTGATCTACCACGAGATCGTAGAGGCTAAACCCTAGAAGCTAGCATATGATTATGATTGTTGTTGTCCTACGGACTAAACCCTCCGGTTTATATAGACACCGGAGGGGGCTGGGGTTACATAGAGTCGGTTACAGAGAAAGGAATCTTCATATCTTAACCACCAAGCTTGCCTTCCACGCAAAGGAGAGTCCCATCCGGACACGGGATGAAGTCTTCTATCTTGTATCTTCATAGTCCAACAGTCTGGCATATGCATATAGTCCGGCTGTCCGAGGACCCCTTAATCCAGGACTCCCTCAGGGGAGTATAAACTTTAACATTCTATTTGGAAACCGCCTATAATGTGTGTAGCATGGAAGATATCGAGGTCTCTTGGTTGTTATGTTGACAATGAAAGTATGCCACCCAAAATATTATTTATCTCTATTTCAAAACTCGAGCTCTGGAACCTCTGCAAATCCCTGCTTCCCTCTGCGAAGGGCCTATCTATTTACTTTTATGTTGAGTCATCATCCTCTTATTAAAAAGCACCAGTTGGAGAGCACCGTCGTCATTTGCATGCATTACTATTAATTTATATTGAGTATAACTAGGAATGGATCTCTTTTACCATGAATTACAATGTCCAGTCAGTCCTTGATCTTCAGAGGTGCTCTGCATTTATGTTTTGCAGTCTCGGAAAGGGCTAGCGAGATACCATCTTGTTATGTCATATTATGATTGTTTTGAGAAAGTGTTTTCATCCGAGATTTATTATTATCGCTCGCTAGTTGATTATGCCATTGATATGAGTAAATATGAGACCTAGATGTTATTGTTAATGTGGTTAGTTCATAATCTTTGCTGAAAATTTGAATGATGGCTTTACATATTTGCAACAACAAGAGCAAACGGAGTTTGTACAAGTTTTTCTTTATCACTTTCAGTTTGTCAACTGAATTGCTTGAGAACAAGCAAAGGTTTAAGCTTGGGGGAGTCTATACGTCTCCATCGTATCTACTTTTCCAAACACTTTTGCCCTTGTTTTGGACTCTAACTTACATGATTTGAATGGAACTAACCCGGACTGACGCTGTTTTCAGCAGAATTGCCATGGTGTTATTTTTGTGTAGAAATAAAAGTTCTCGGAATGACCTGAAACTTCACGGAGAATATTTATGGAATTAGTAAAAATATTGGCGAAAGAATCAAGACCAGGGGCCCACACCCTATCCACAAGGGTGGGGGCGTGCCTGCCCCCTGGGCGTGCCCCCTGTCTCGTGGGCCCCCTAAGGCTGCACTGACCTCAACTCCAACTCCATATATTCACGTTTGGGGAGAAAAAACTCAAAGAGAAAGATTCATCACGTTTTACGATACGGAGCCGCCGCCAAGCCCTAATCTCTCTCGGGAGGGCTGATCTGGAGTCCGTTTGGGGCTCCGGAGAGGGGAATCCATCGTTGTCATCATCATCAACCATCCTCCATCACCAATTTCGTGATGCTCACCGCCGTGCGTGAGTAATTCCACCGTAGGCTTGCTGGACGGTGATGGGTTGGATGAGACTTACCATGTAATCGAGTTAGTTTTGTTGGGGTTTGATCCCTAGTATCCATTATGTTCTAAGATTGATGTTGCTATGACTTTGCTATGCTTAATGCTTGTCACAAGGGCCCGAGTGCCATGATTTCAGATCTGAACCTATTATGTTTTCATGAATATATATGAGTTCCTGATCCTATCTTGCAAGTCAATAGTCACCTACTATGTGTTATGATCCGGCAACCCCGAAGTGATAATAATTGATGTCTACTACACAACCTTCTTCTTGTAGACGTTGTTGGGCCTGCAAGTGCACAGGTTTGTAGGACAGTAGCAAATTTCCCTCAAGTGGATGACCTAAGGTTTATCAATCCGTGGGAGGCGTAGGATGAAGATGGTCTCTCTCAAACAACACTGCAACCAAATAGCAAAGAGCCTCTTGTGTCGACAACACACCCAATACAATGGTAAATTATATAGGTGCACTGGTTTAGCGAAGAGATGGTGATACAAGTGCAATATGGATAGTAGATATAGGTTTTTGTAATCTGAAAATATAAAAACAGCAAGGAAACTAATGATAAAAGTGAGCGTAAACGGTATTGCAATGATAGGAAACAAGGCCTACGGTTCATACTTTCACTAGTGCAAGTTATCTCAACAATAATAACATAGATAGATCATATAACAATCCCTCAACATGCAACAAAGAGTCACTCCAAAGCCACTAATAGAAGAGAACAAACGTAGAGATTATGGTAGGGTACGAAACCACCTCAAATTTATTCTTTCGGATCAATCTATAAAAGAGTTCGTACTAGAATAACACCTTAAGACACAAATCAACCAAAACCCTAATGTCACATAGATACTCCACTGTCACTTCAAGTATCCGTGGGCATGATTATACGATATGCATCACACAATCTCAGATTCATCCAACCAACACAAAGTACTTCGAAGAGTGCCCCAAAGTTTCTATCAGAGAGTCAAGAAAGTGTGCCAACCCCTATGCATAGGTTCATGGGTGGAACCCGCGAGTTGGTCACCAAAACATACATCAAGAGGCACGTGAAATCCCATTGTCACCACAGATAAACATGGCAAGACATACATCAAGTGTCTCATAAAAGACTCAATCCGATAAGATAACTTCAAAAGGGGAAACTCAATTCATCACAAGAGAGTAGAGGGGGAGAAATATCATAAGAACATACTACAATAGCAAAGCTTGGGATACATCAAGATCGTGCCATAAAGGGAACACGAGAGAGAGAGAGAGAGATCAAACACATAGCTACTGGTACATACCCTCAGCCCCGAGGGTGAACTACTCCCTCCTCGTCATGGAGAGCGCCGGGATGATGAAGATGGCCACCGGTGATGGATTCCCCCTCCGACAGGGTGCCAGAATGGGCTCCTGAGAGATTTTTGGTGGCTACAGAGGCTTGCGGCGGTGGAACTCCCGATCTATCTTGATTTTCGATGGTTTTAGGGTACGTAGGTATATATAGGTGAAAGAAGTCGGTCGGGAGGTGCTCGAGGGGTCCATGAGACAGGGGGGCGCGCCCCCTATCTCCTGGGCTCCTCGAGGGTCTTCTGACTTGATCTCCAAGTCAACAGGATGATATTCTTCCGAAAAATCACGATGCCGAAGGTTTCATTCCGTTTGGACTCCGTTTGATATTCCTTTTCTTTGAAATACTGAAACAGGCAATAAAACAGCAATATGGGTTGGGCCTCCGGTTAGTAGGTTAGTTCCAAAAATGATATAAATATGTAAAATAAAGCCCATAATCATCCAAAAGGGGTAATATAATAGCATGGAACAATCAAAAATTATAGATATGTTGGAGACGTATCAAGCATCCGCAAGCTTAATTCCTGCTCGTCCTCGAGTAGGTAAATGATAAAAACAGAATTTTTGATGTGGAATGCTACCTAGCATAATTCATAATGTAATTTTCTTTATTGTGGCATGAATGTTCAGATCCAAATGAATACAAAATAAAAGTTCATATTAACATAAGAAATAGTAATAGTTCAAGCTTACAAATCAAAGTAATCATGTCTTCTCAAAATAACATGGCTAAAGAAAGTTATCCCTACAAAATCATATAGTCTGGCTATGCTCTATCTTCATCACACAAAGTATTTAATCATGCACAACCCCGATGACAAGCCAAGCAATTGTTTCATACTTTAATAATCTCAAACTTTTTCAACTTTCACGCAATACATGAGCGTGAGCCATGGACATAGCACTATATGTGGAATAGAATGGTGGTTGTGGAGAAGACAAAAAGGAGAAGATAGTCTCACATCAACTAGGCGTATCAACGGGCTATGGAGATGCCCATTAATAGATATCAATGTGAGTGAGTAGGGATTGCCATGCAACGGATGCACTAGAGCTATAAATATATGAAAGCTCAACAAAATAAACTAAGTGGGGTGCATCCAACTTGCTTGCTCACGAAGACCTAGGGCACTTTTGAGGAAGCCCATCATTGGAATATACAAGCCAAGTCTATAATGAAAAAATTCCCACTAGTATATGAAAGTGACAACATATGAGACTCTCTATCATGAAGATCATGGTGCTACTTTGAAGCACAAGTGTGGAAAAAGAGATAGTAGCATTGTCCCTTCTCTCTTTTTCTCTCATTTTTTTTATTTTTTTATTTTTTTTCTTTTCTTTGGCCTTCTCTTTTTTTTCTTTTTTCTTTTTGTCCTTTCTCTTTTTTTTCTTTTTGTAAAGTCCGAAGTCTCATCCCGACTTGTGGGGGAATCATAGTCTTCATCATCCTTTCCTCACTAGGACAATGCTCTAATAATGAAGATCATCACACTTTTATGGATTTACAACTCAAAGCTAGAACAAGATATGACTCTATATGAATGCCTCCGTGATGTGTACGGATATGCAATGAATCAAGAGCGACATGTATGAAAATTATGAAGGTGGCCTTGCCACAAATACAATGTCAACTACATGATCATGCAAAGAGCAATATGACAAAAGTAATGTGTGTCATATGAACGAACGGTGGAAATTTGCATGGCAATATATCTCGGAATGGCTATGGAAATGCCATAATAGGTAGGTATGGTGGCTGTTTTGAGGAAGGTAAATGGTGGGTATATGGTACCGGCGAAAGTTGTGTGGTACAAGAGAAGCTAGCAATGGTGGAAGGGTGAAAGGGTGCGTATAATCCATGGACTCAACATTAATCAAAAGAACTCGTATACTTGTTGCAAAAATCTAGAAGTCATCAAAAACCAAAGCACTACGTGCATGCTCCTAGGGGGATAGATTGGTAGGAAAAGACCATCGCTCGTCCCCGACCGCCACTCATAGGGAAGACAATCAATAAATAAAATTGTGCTCCAACTTCATCACAAAGCGGTTCACCATACGTGCATGCTACGGGAATCACAAACTTCAACACAAGCATTCTTTAAATTCATAATCACCCAACTATCATGACTTTAATATCACTACCTCCATATCTCAAAACAATTATCAAGCATCAAGTTGATCACAGCATCCAATTCACTTTCTATGATAGTTTTTATTATACCCAACTTGGATGCTCATCATTCTAGGACCAACTTTTAAGATCATAGCAAATAACATGCTGTTATAAAAGTCTCTCAAAATAATATAAGTGAAGCATGAGAGACTAGCAATTTCTTCAAAATATAACCACCGCCGTGCTCTAAAAGATATAAGTGATGCACTAGAGCAAATGACAAACTACTCCGAAAGATATAAGTGAAGATCAATGAGTAGTCGAATAATTGTGCAACTATGTGAAGACTCTCTAACATTAAGGAATTTCAGATATTGGTATTGTATTCAAACAGCAAGCAAAATAAAATAAAATGACATTGCAAGGATAGCACAACTCATGTGAAGAAGCAAAAACTTAGGTTCAACCGATACTAACCGATAGTTGTTGAAGAAGAAAGGTGGGATGCCTACCGGGGCATCCCCAAGCTTAGATGCTTAAGACTTCTTGAAGTATTATCTTGGGGTGACTTGGGAATCCCCAAGCTTGAACTTTTGTGTCTCCTTGATTCCTCTCATATCATGGTTTCTCTTTTTATCAAAAGCTTCATACACACCAAACTCAACAAGAACTCGTGAGATAGGTTAGTATAAACCAATGCAAAACCTTATCATTTTCTACTGTAACAAATCACTAAAATTATTATTCAACATTGCATAATAAATGTCTCTTCATATTTAATACTCCTATCCTTAAATAGAATCATTAAACAAGAAAACATACGCAAACAATGCAAACATAACAGCAATCTGCCCAAACAGTACAGTCTGTAAAGAATGCAAGAGTATCAATACTTCCCTAACTCCAAAAATTATGAACTAAAATTACCACTGTAGTATATTTATCAGATCTCATCATGCAAAAGGTTTCAACAATATACCATTCTCTGACTTTACTAGGGAATTTTTGCAACAGTGGTAAACTTTCTGTTTTCAAACAGCAACATGTATACTAGCAAAATAACCATGGCAAAGGCTATCCTTGACTTTTTTATTGAAACTAAAGATGCAAAACATTAATATAAATAGCAGCAAGCAAATGCTAACAAAATAAAATGACACTACAAGCAAAACATATTTCATGTGGTGAATAAAAATATAGCTCCAAGTAAAGTTACCGATGAACGAAGACGAAAGAGGGGATGCCTTCCGGGGCATCCCCAAGCTTAGGCTCTTGGTTGTCCTTGAATATTACCTTGGGGTACCTTGGGAATCCCAAAGCTTAGGCTCTTGCCACTCCTTATTCCATAGTCCATCGAATCCTTACCCAAAACTTGAAAACTCCACAACACAAAACTCAACAGAAAACTCGTAAGCTCCGTTAGTATAAGAAATAAAACCACCGCTTAGGTACTGTAATGAACTCATTCTAAATTCATATGTGTGTAATATATACTTTACTCCAACTTATCTATGGTTCATACCCTTTGCAACTACTCATAGATTCATCAAAATAAGCAAACAACACATAGAAAACAGAATCTGTCAAAAACAGAACAGTCTGTAGTAATCTGTATCAAACGTATACTTCTGGAACTCAAAAAATCCTACCAAATTAGGAAGTCCTAAGCAATTTGTGTACAATCCAGAACAAAAATAATCAGATCAAAAGCACGTTTCTGCGAATTAACAAAACTGCAAAAGTTTCTGATTTTTAGCAGGATCAACGCAACTATCACCGTAAGCTATCCTAAAGGTCTTACTTGGCACTTTATTGAAACAAAAGCTATAAAACATGATTACTACAGTAGCATAATCATGTGGACACACAAAAACAGTAAGGATAAATATTGGGTTGTCTCCCAACAAGCGCTTTTCTTTAATGCCTTTTTAGCTAGGC
Organism: Aegilops speltoides; assembly: GCA_021437245.1. Lineage (NCBI taxonomy): Eukaryota > Viridiplantae > Streptophyta > Magnoliopsida > Poales > Poaceae > Aegilops > Aegilops speltoides. The sequence goes on along the minus strand of CM038146.1, from coordinate 237,939,245 downwards.
ATGATGATGATAGTGATGCTCACATAAAAGATAAGAATTGAAATATAACGGGAGCATCATGAAGCATATGACTAGCACATTTAAGTCTAACCCACTTCCTATGCATAGGGATTATGTGAGCAAACAACTTATGGGAACAATAATCAACTAGCATAGGAAGGCAAAACAAGCATAGCTTCAGGATTTTCAACACATAGAGAGGAAACTTGATATTATTGCAATTCCTACAAGCATATATTCCTCCCTCATAAAAATTTTCAGTATCATCACGAATGAATTCAACAATATAACCAGCACCTAAAGCATTCTTTTCATGATCTACAAGCATAGAAAATTTACTACTCTCCACATAAGCAACTTTCTTCTCATGAATAGTAGTGGGAGCAAACTCAACAAAATAATTATCATGTGAGGCATAATCCAATTGAAAACTAAAATCATGATGACAAGTTTCATGGTTATCATTATTCCTAATAGCATACAAGTCATCACAATAATCATCATAGATATCAACTTTGTTCTCATAATCAATTGGAACCTCTTCTAAAATAGTGGAATCATCACTAAATAAAGTTGACACTCTTCCAAATCCACTTTCATGTTCATCACAATAAGATTCAACATCCTCCAAAATAGTGGGATCACTACTTCCTAAAGTTGACACTCTTCCAGACCCACTTTCATCAATATAATCATCATAAATAGGAGGCATGCTATCATAAAAATAAATTTGCTCATCAAAGCTTGGGGGACAAAATATATCATATTCATCAAACATAGCTTCCCCAAGCTTGTGGCTTTTCATTAGCATCATGGATATTCAAGGAATTCATACTAACAACATTGCAATCATGCTCATCATACAAAGATCTAGTACCAAGCATTTTAATGCATTCTTCTTCTAGCACTTGAGCACAATTTTCCTTTCCATCATACTCACGAAAGATATTAAAAAGACGAAGTGTATGAGACAAACTTAACTCCATTTTTTTGTAGTTTTATTTTATAAACTAAACTAGTGATAAAACAAGAAACAAAAAGACTCGATTGCAAGATCTAAAGATATACCTTCAAGCACTCACCTCCCCGGCAACGGCGCCAGAAAAGAGCTTAGTTGACGGGATGTGAGTGAGTGCCCTTTACCTAGCCTCCCCGACAACGGCGCCAGAAAAGAGCTTGATGTCTACTACACAACCTTCTTCTTGTAGACGTTGTTGGGCCTCTAAAGTCTGCAGGTTTGTAGGACAGTAGCAAATTTCCCTCAAGTGGATGACCTAAGGTTTATCAATCCGTGGGAGGCATAGGATGAAGATGGTCTCTCTCAAACAACACTGCAACCAAATAGCAAAGAGTCTCTTGTGTCCCCAACACACCCAATACAATGGTAAATTGTATAGGTGCACTAGTTCAGCGAAGAGATGGTGATACAAGTGCAATATGGATAGTAGATATAGGTTTTTGTAGTCTGAAAATATAAAAACAGCAAGGAAACTAATGATAAAAATGAGCGTAAACGGTATTGCAATGATAGGAAACAAGGCCTAGGGTTCATACTTTCACTAGTGCAAGTTCTCTCAACAATAATAACATAGATAGATCATATAACAATCCCTCAACATGCAACAAAGAGTCACTCCAAAGCCACTAATAGCGGAGAACAAACGTAGAGATTATGGTAGGGTACGAAACCACGTCAAAGCTATTCTTTCGGATCAATCTATAAAAGAGTTCGTACTAGAATAACACCTTAAGACACAAATCAACCAAAACCCTAATGTCACATAGATACTCCATTGTCACTTCAAGTATCTGTGGGCATGATTATACGATATGCATCACACAATCTCAGATTCATCCAACCAACATAAAGTACTTCAAAGAGTGCCCCAAAGTTTCTACCGGAGAGTCAAGAACGTGTGCCAACCCCTATGCATAGGTTCATGGGTGGAATCCCATTGTCACCATAGATAAACACGGCAAGACATACATCAAGTGTCTCATAAAAGACTCAATCCGATAAGATAACTTCAAAAGGGGAAACTCAATTCATCACAAGAGAGTAGAGGGGGAGAAACATCATAAGATCCAACTACAATAGCAAAGCTCGGGATACATCAATATCGTGCCATAGAGGGAACACGAGAGAGAACACAAGAGAGAGATATCAAACACATAGCTACTGGTACATACCCTCAGCCCCGAGGGTGAACTACTCCCTCCTCGTCATGGAGAGCGCCGGGATGATGAAGATGGCCACCGGTGATGGATTCCCCCTCTGGCAGGGTACCGGAATGGGCTCCCGAGAGATTTTTGGTGGCTACAGAGGCTTGCGGCAGTGGAACTCCTGGTCTATCTTGATTTTCGATGGTTTTAGGGTAGGTAGGTATATATAGGCGAAAGAAGTCGGTCGGGAGGTGCTCGAGGGGTCCACGAGACAGGGGGCGCGCCCTGTGGGGGGGGCGCCCCCCTATCTCCTGGGCTCCTCGAGGGTCTTCTGACTTGATCTCCAAGCCTCCAGGATGATATTCTTCCAAAAAAATCACGATGCCGAAGGTTCATTCCGTTTGGACTCCGTTTGATATTCCTTTTCTTTGAAATATTGAAACAGGCAATAAAACAGCAATATGGGCTGGGCCTCCGGTTAGTAGGTTAGTCCCAAAAATGATATAAATATGTAAAATAAAGCCCATAATCATCCAAAAGGGGTAATATAATAGCATGGAACAATAAAAAATGATAGATACGTTGGAGACGTATCAATAATCGAGACCACTCCCGGTGATGACCGTAGTTTGAGGAGTTCATGTATTCACCAAGTGTTAATGCTTTGGTCCGGTACTCTATTAAAAGGAGGCCTTAATATCCCTTAGTTTCCAATAGGACCCCGCTGCCACGGGAGGGTAGGACAAAAGATGTCATGCAAGTTCTTTTCCTTAAGCACATATGACTATATTCAGAATACATGCCTATATTACATTGATGAACTGGAGCTAGTTCTGTGTCACCCTATGTTATAACTATTGCATGAGGAATCGCATCCGACGTAATTATCCATCACTGATCGAGTGCCTACGAGCTTTTCACATATTGATCTTTGCTTAGTTACTTTACCGTTGCCGCTGTTACAATTACTACAAATCTGCTGATGTTACTTTTGCCACTGTTACCGTTACTTCCATATTACTTTGCTACTAAATACTTTGCTGCAGATATTAAGTTTTCCAGTTGTGGTTGAATTCAACTCAACTACTAATACTTGAGAATATTCTTTGGCTCCCCTTGTGTCGAATGAATAAATTTGGGTTGAATACTCTACCCTCGAAAACTTTTGCGATCCCCTATACTTGTGGGTTATCAATGTGCTAGGGTTAGGGCATAACTTGATCTCGGTGAGACCGATCACATGAACTCGGTGGGACCGATTTCAGTAATTGGCAAACATAGAGTTGGTCAGGCAAACTCGATGGGACCGATCGCTCATTTCGGTGAGGCCAAAATGTTACGAAGGGAAACGAAGGGTTTGAAATCCCATCTCGGTGAGATCGAGATCCCTATCGGTGAAACTGAAGTGATTAGGGTTTGTGGCAGTGGCTATGTCAAATGAACTCGGTGGTGCCGGATAGATCAAATCAGTGGGGGCGAGTTTGACTTTAGGTTTAGGACATATGTGGAAATGAGAAAGTGGTTGAGGGTTTGTGGAGCATATCACTAAGCATTTTGAGCAAGCAAGCCATTAAGCAACACCTCATCCCCTTTTAATAGTATTGGCTTTCCTATGGACTCAATGTGATCTTGGATCACTACAATGAAAATGAAGAGTCTTGAGCTTGTTGCCAATATGTGTCCTTAGAATTTTGAGGGGTCCACATCTCTAGTCCATGCCATGCCAATCATGAACTTTCTGAAATGATCATCTTGAAAGAGTATTAGTTCAATGAGCTATATGTTGTTAAGAATTACCAAAACCACCCAGCGATTAGTTGCACTTTCAATCTCCCCTTTTTTGGTAATTGATGACAACATATAGATCAAAGCTTTGACAAATAATAATAAGAATGAAAAACATCGTCGCTTTGAGAAGTATGTGATAAGCAAGAGCTCCCCCTAAATTTGTGCATTATTTAAGATTTGCTTTGAATGCTAATGCACAAACAATTAGGATCATGGGTTACTCTTCCATGTCACATACATCTTGGTGGGGCGCTCAAAAAGATAGAAAAACATGCACTCATCACCAAGGCAAAGTGAATGACCATACATGATATATAGAGAATATCATCATCCAAGCACAAGCATTAAGTATGATATGATCAAACACATGACCATACAAGTATCTGATACACATAACCATAAAGTATCAACCAAGCAAGGAAGCAAGCAAGTAGCAAAAGAAGCAAAGCACATTCTCTCTCTCGAAGCCTATGATCTATACACTTTCTCCCCCTTTGGCAGCAAGTTACCAAAAATCTTGAAAATGCATAGTGCTATGCGGATCTCTAAGCTTGATCTTCTAGAGGAGGCGTGGAGAGGACTCCAAGGACGAATGCATCTGTTGAAGTTGATGGAGCTGGTGGAGTTGCAACCGGAGGGGCAACTAAAGCAGTGGCTGCAGGTGCTGACGCAGTAGCTCTTGCGTCTGTCACTGGCACTGCTGCAGATCTCTGTGCCCTAGGCACTCTCTGAAACACTTCTATGGTTGCTTTCCCTTTCCTCTCATCAACTTCTTCTTGGAGTTGCTCAACTGTTGTTTGCATTTCTGCCACCTTCAAGTCAAGATCATATAACTTTATTTCAAGGATCCTTTCCAGGCTCTCCAGATTCTGAGTCGGGGTGGCCAATCCTTTCTCAATCCTCAAAGTGGCTTGAATAAGATATCCAAGTTGATCTTGCTTTGACTTGAGGAAAACCTGTGAAGCCTCTTCAGCACTTGGCATCTTGGCTGCCTTCTCAGCTTTTGCTTTCTGCCTCTTCTCTTGAGCCTATACTGGTGTGGGATCTTCAGCATTCATGACAACTGTGTTTTCCTCAAAGTCAGGCCTCAAGGGCATGTGCTCTTTATCCAACAAATACACACCTTTTCTCATCTTGGAGTTAATCAGCATCTGGATGTGTGAAGCATACCCACATGATCTTTTCTGGTTAGCAGCTGTTCTCTTCATGGTCTCAACAATCAAACTCATCACTTTAAACTTCTTGGGCAGATCAAATAGCTGAAGCAAGTTGATGGAGTGGCCTCTGATCATCCTGTGATCTCCTAATTTGGGCAACAAGGTGTGACTCAAAATGGTGTTCATGGTGGCCAGTCTTGACATCAGATAGTACACTAAGCCTAGCATATGTGTCTCCAAGGCCTTGTCAGGTATCTCCTTGTACATGTTGGACATGGAGTTGTGGTCCTTCTTGCACTCAGCATAGACATCAATATCTTTCTCAGCTTCTTTAGGGGCATTAATGAGCTTGGCCCACTCAATAGAAGACTGGTACCTAGTACCTTCAGACATCAAACAATCTTGCCATCATGGTAGAAGTGAGATGTTGAATAGAACTACATGATAAGCTCATCATTACACTTTGTCAATTTCTGACCCACAAAAGTGTCAACTCCATCAAGTCTGAAGCTCTCATGCACTCCTGCAAAATGATCTTCATTGGCATCAATGTATTTCCAGTCCACCCACTTCATGTCACATACAGTCGGCTTCTTATCTAGGAGCACAATCTCATAGAAGTCCTTCTATTCCTTGGTGTGAAACCTGTAGTCCACAACAGTTCTTCTCCTCACAGCATAGGGATCTGCTTGTCTCCACAATCTGAGACATGCATCTTTTCTCTCCTCCATATTCTCAGCTACTAGATTATTGTCATCATGATCAGGTATCTTTGGCTTCAACTTTCTGAGCACTTGGGCTTCCTCATCTTCTTCTTCAATCTCAGGCACTCGGGCCTTGTCCTTCTCTGCAGCAGGAATGTTTCTAGTGCTTCTCTTTGGTGCAGAATTGGAAGCTGGAGCTGGAGTGTTATAGGGTGGAACCCTAAGTGAAGATCTTTCATGAATTGGAGGGGGGAACCCCCAAGAACAAGATGAACACAAGAGGGACACTCAAGGACAAGTCCAATCACACATCCACTAGACCAACAAACACACAAGATCCACAAGGTACATGAACAATCAAAGGGAAACAAGATACATTGTAGAGTTCATCCAAAATCCTATGAAGGAGATGTGGGCTTGATGATTCACTTGGGAATCCTTCTCCCTTAGGAGGGGTTGATATCCACAAGTGGATCTTCTCCCTTAGGAGGTCATGATCTCCGTGAGGAGGAAGATGAGCAAAGCTCTCTCAATATCTCACATATACTTTGCTATCCCTCTAAATGAGCTAGGTGGGGGGTACTTATAGTCTAGGGGCAAAATAAGAGGGGAACAGGGTTACAAGGGCAAAAGCCCCAACTTGCACGCATGCCTTCGCGGAGTGGTCCAGGCACCCGGGGCAAAGGGGTTCGGGCACCCGGACAGGTCAGGGGCCGGCTATAGGTGGCCCAGGCACCCGGGGGTTCCAAGCCCGGGCACCCGGGGTGGCGCCAGGAGGCTGGAGGCGGAGGCCGGCACCTGCACCAGGCAGGCCGATCAGGCAGGGCAGGGCACCGGGGTGTGGTGGCCGGGCACCGGAGGTGAAGGCAAGAGCCCAGTGAGGAGGGCGGGCACCCGGGCTCAAGGCCGGGCACCGGGGCAGTGAGGCAGAGCCAGGGGTGCCGGCACCGGGCCTGATGAGGACATGACTACCTTGGATATGACCAAAATATTGCATACATGCATATTTGTCAAGTGATTTCTAGTGCAAACTATTCAATAATCTATTTATGTTATCCAGAACAAAAATACTTCACACACTTTTGTGTTTTGTCTAATTGCAGGTGTATGGGACATTTGTACATTCCACCTTGAAGATAAGGAAGAAAGAGATGTTTATTTGCTGTTCAAAAAGTTCTCTCACGTCACTTTTGGCCCAAGAAAAGATATAGTCCAAGTCTCTCACGTTCTGGATTCCGATTCAGACTGCACAGACATACCTGACTCAAAACGTAAACAACTTTTTCATACGGACTCCGAATTGGGTGATTATTTTTTTGTTGGAATGTAGATTTCGTCCTCTTTCCAAAACAATTGAATTCACCTTAAAATTCGTCCGGAGCATTGAGTTATGAACGAAACAATCTGATGCTGCAGCAGAATCCGAGACAAACTACAAGTCCAAAGGTGTTACGTCACCTCCACTTGGGCCCATTGGCCTTGTACGACCTAGGGTTAGTTTTAGGCTGCCTTGGAACGTCCTAGCACCTCCTTGGCCTCCACCCCTTACTCCTATATAAGTAGACCCATCTAGTAGCTTTTTGCTTGGGATTTGTTTAGTTAAAAGTTAGCCATTGCAACTTCGTGTACTTCGTTTGTGTCCAACGACCAGACCAACACCGCTTATGAATCCCCACCTTTATCAGTAGTTCATATATATTCGCAATATTCAGATTGCTTTATCATATTCTTGCTTGTTCTTCGATTGCTTGCAGGAATAGACCTTCGTGGTCAGGTTGATCGGGCTCCGGCGTGGTCAATAACCTCTCGGAGTTGGTTTAGCGATTGCTAAGGCGCAACATCGTGCACGTTTATAGTCGGATCGTCAAAGTCGTCTCCACCAAATCGTTAGTTATCATATCATCGAAAGACCGGGACACCTCCGCCTCTATCAAGTGGTATCAGTTTTCAGGTTGCTCGGTGAGAATTTCTAGTTATCCCTAGATCCGATTTATTTTCTTACCTATTGTCCAAGAAAAAGCCACAAAACAAAGGTAGATCCATTCATCCTTTGTCCTAGCCAGTTTGAGCCTTTGCAATTTTCTTTTCATTGTTTGCATTGTTGAATTATCGGTTGCATCATCGTCTCGAGTTGCTGGTCTTAGTGTCCAGTTCGTTTAGAGTTTCGAGTTCTGTTCACATTAGTCACGCCGCCACTGCATCGTTATCCCTTCCGCTGTCCACTACACATCCATCAATTTCCATCACGTGCTACCCACCGTTCATTGTCATAATCATAGTTGAGATCGTTCACATCTTGGCTTGATCCAATCTGCATCTTATCTAGTTTGTTTTGGAATGAGGGAGAGAAAAAAAAGACAGAGAAAAAAAGAGAAAAAAAGTAAAAAGAAAGTCAGAGAAAAAAAGAGAGAAAGAAAAAGAAAAAAGTGTTAGGAAAAAAAGAGAGAAGAAAAAAACAAAATTCGGATCTATCTAGACTCAATCTCGTAGTTGAATTTGAATTGGAATCTGTTTTGTGCACTGTTCAGTAAAACAGGCATAACTTTCTCACACGATGTCCGTTTTGGCTCCGCGAGTACTCAAATGAAAGCTAGCGACGAGCCGCATCTAAATAGTTGCAGAAGCAAGTTCAATATTTGGCACCTCAAAATCAGCTTCTAAATAGGTCTTTTTGCCCTCCGAAGTTCGCGCATACAGTTTGTTCCAGTTTTTCAGGCCAGTTTTAGATTTCTTTGACTCCTCATACGAATTCGGAATTGAGTGATTATTTTTGCATTGGAAAGCTTGAGTTAGTGGCATTCTTGGAAAAAAGTTATCAGAAAATTGGCTCAAAATTTTCAAGAGGAAAGTTGGAGAGAGAGTTGTTGTATATCCTGCTTGGCAGTTGTTTTTCATCATTATCTTACTGCCGTTGTGATCTTCACTTATATCTTGCTGTCCAGAGCTACTTAGTATCCTTCATGATGCTAGTTGTGCTATGCCGTGACCTCATTAGGCTAGTCATAGTGGGGAGTAACTTAGACTAGTAACATACATATGTTACTAGTCCATGTTACCACCTTCATAGTGGGAAGTGTCATAGGTGTAGTAACATGCATATCTTCATTTATTGCTTTGTAGACTCATTTTGTATTGGAAACCGCTATGTGATGGTAACATATTATGTTACTCTATTTGTCTCTCTCCTCTTTAATTACATGACACGTCATCTTTTTTGCTTATGTGGCATCTATGTTACTACTTAATTTACTCCCACTATGACTATAGCCTTAGTGTTCTAGGCTCACGTCTCTAGTCCGGTCTAGCTTAGGACCAGCATAGTACCGTCGTTGAGCATTTATTCAACATTGCATCTTTGAATTGATTATTGCTAATCTTTTGCTACCATATATAGCCAACCCAGCTCCACATATTTCTACACTGTGTATACGTACGTTCCCTTGGCAATCGCTTTACACAATCTTCAGAGTTACTTGACACCGCTGGTTGCCTGTCACCACCTGCCACATGGTAAGAACTTGTAAGATATTGATATTTGCTTTACTGTGAGCACACAACCACATCCTAGTAGTTCATAGGAACATTATTCTCGAATTTTGTTTCTTGTTTCTACTAATCATGACAGGTTCCAGAGATAGAAGTTCTTGGACGACGGACACATCTTCACCATCACGAGAGTTGGCACAACACACACAAGCACATGGTCAGGTTATCTCTTTATCGTCATTTGAGGGTAGATTTAATCCTGCTATTTATCTAGCTTGGGAGCTTGAAGCAAGTTTTTCGTCACCATGACTTTTCTGAACTTGAGAGAGTACGAGCTGCCACTAGAGCATTTACTGGTTTTGCTTCTGTTTGGTGGAGTGTGCATTGTAAGAAAAACATTGATAACCAACCCACAACTTGGAAACATTTGAAAGATGTAATGAGACAACAATTTTTCCCTCCTTACTATCGTCATGAATTGCTTCGCAAATTTGAACAATTTAAACAAGGCAACAACACTGTTCATGCTTACTACCAAGAGTTCAAATCTTATATGCATCATTGTGACATAGAAGAATATGAGGATGATACAATGAATAGATTTTTTGGTGGTTTGAACTATGATATTCAGGCAAGATTTCAGTATATTCCTCGTTGCATTACTGGTATGTATGTTCATGCTTGTACCTTTGAGAGACAGTTACAGGAGGATGCATTGGGTGACTACAACAACTACTATTCCAGTTCATGCTCACCACCGCCGGTTGATTCCTCCACCATTGCACCTACTAGAGCAGCCCCACCTCGGATTGTGAGCGCGACATCATCTCAAGAGTATGGTGCATCTTCTACGTCTGTACCTACATCAGCTACGTCTTTGCGACAAGGTAACAGTAAAGGTATTGATGATATAACTTCACGTGAGAATGATGCATCCCTAGTTAACTTGCATGCATCATGTGTTGAGTTACCTGGTGATTTGAGCACAGCACCTATTTTGAAGAATCTTGATATTGTCATGAATGCGTCATGTAATCAAACAACTGAAATACCAACAATTTTGAGTGCACCCATTGAATTAACTGTTGATGCAAAAGAATCAATGTTTAATCATTTTGATATGACCTCTAATCTTGGTGATGATTTTGTGTTGAATGACTTATTGCATGTTTACTTATTTAAGCATGTTGTAGCATGTAAATTTGATGCAAGTAAGGATTTTTCACCAATGTTGGGATGGTTTAATGATGAACATTGTCAATCTTTTGAAATGAATAAGAGCTTCACTTATATGTGCAAACTGAGGTGCAATATTTTCATGCCTTCTACTTCTTGTGCTAATTTTTTGGCTTTAGATTTTATGAACTATGCAAGTTACTCATCTATTCATGTGTCATATATGCAAAAATCGAGGGAAGTAAAAATGGATGATATATACATATACAACATTTACACCTTGTCTCTTTTGTTAGCCACATTTCAGATTAAGCAACGCCGAGGACGGCTTTATTTTCAAGAAGGGGAGGATGATGAGGACATGACTACCTTGGATATGACCAAAATATTGCATACATGCATATTTGTCAGGTGATTTCTAGTGCAAACTATTCAATAATCTATTTATGTTATCCAGAACAAAAATACTTCACACACTTTTGTGTTTTGTCTAATTGCAGGTGTATGGGACATTTGTACAATCCACATATGAAGATAAGGAAGAAAGAGATGTTTATTTTCTGTTCAAAAAGTTCTCTCACGTCACTTTTGGCCCAAGAGAAGATAGAGTGCAAGTCTCTCACGTTCTGGATTCAGATCGGAATGCACAGACATACCTGACTCAAAACGTCAACAACTTTTTCATACGGACTCCGAATTGGGTGATTCGTTTTTTGTTGGAAAGTAGATTTCGTGCTCTTTCCAAACAATTGGATTTACCTTAAAATTCGTCCGGAGCATTGAGTTATGAACGAAACAATCTGATGCTACAGCAGAATCCAAGACAAACTACAAGTCCAAAGGTGTTACGTCACCTCCACTTGGGCCCATTGGCCTTGTACGACCTAGGGTTAGTTTTAGGATGCCTTGGAACGTCCTCCCACCTCCTTGGCCGCCACCCCTTACTCCTATATAAGTAGATCCATCTAGTAGCTTTTTGCTTGGGATTTGTTTAGTTAAAAGTTAGCCATTGCAACTTCGTGTACTTCGTTTGTGTCCAACGACCAGACCAAGACCGCTTACGGATCCCCACCTTTATCAGTAGTTCATATATATTCACAATATTCAGATTGCTTTATCATATTCTTGCTTGTTCTTCGATTGCTTGCAGGAATAGACCTTCGTGGTCAGGTTGATCGTGCTCCGGCGTGGTCAATAACCTCTCGGAGATGGTTTAGCGATTGCTAAGGCGCAACGTCGTGCACGTTTGTAGTCGGATCGTCAAAGTCGTCTCCACCAAATCGATAGTTATCATCTCATCGAAAGATCGGGACACCTTTGCCTCTATCAGGGCCCTCAATGGTCGGGCACCCGAGGCCGGAGTGGCCGGGCACCCGGGGTAGCCAGGGGCTCCGCCGGCTGTAGGGGAGGGCCAGGGTGGTCCGGGACCTCCTTTGCTTCGCGCTTCTCGCGTGTCCTTCTTCCTTCTCCTTCTTCTTGGGTCTCCGGTGAACTTGGTGATTCCTCCTCCGTGCTTCCTTGTGACGATCTCCGAAGTATCTAAGAATGCATAACATTTCCATTTGAGGTAGAACCCGACTCTCGTGTGAATCCGAAAGAAACTCAAAGAGGAAAGAGTTAACCTCAGTTTCGATGGTGCGTGCACATGCTCTTGTCATTGGTCCTCGAGGTGCTTGATGAGTTGTAATAGAGTCCATGGGGATGAGCGAGGGATGCTCCGCATCATCCCCCCCCCCCCTTGGGAGAGATCCGTCCACGGATCGTGATCTTCATCACCATGGGAAAGAGAGGGCGTTGCCATGTAGAAGTGCACAACCACCAAGTACTCATCATGTTGAAGCTCGAAATGGGCACTCTCCAATGTCGCACCATCTTGTGATTCCTTCAAAAGTAGCAAAGATAACAAACACTTGGAAAAACAAATGTGGTTAGCGTAAGTGCTAAACCAAGCATTCAAGAGGTGATTCACCAAACAAGTGTCGTCATCAAGTATAGTATGTGGTGTGACAAGGGATTGTGACATGTCATGTAAGCACATAAATTGAGCAAAATCAATGACATCATGGAAACAAGCATGGAAATGTGAGGTAAAGATGCTAAAATGGTTGACAAGAGAACAAGCATTAACCTCAAGATCATAGCAAGCATGCATAAGACTCTCAATGAACGGTCTATGGTAGGCATAAGAGTCATTCACAACACCAAATGAAAGGCGATGTCAAAACACATGGGCCAAGTGCAATACAATACAAGCATAATGTGCATATGGTGTGGTGAAGATAGTGTGGCACTCAACACAATAGAAAGAGCAATTATTCATCATGTGTGAGGCAATCAAATCAATCATGTGACAAGCAATGGGACATGGCATATGTGAAGTAATGACATTGTTGCAACCAAACAAGTGATAGGAGCAAGTAATCCAAGAATTGGATGCAACATGAGAAAGCATAAGAATAAAGTCATGCGAACTAGTGGAGCGAAGATGCAACACACTAGAGGAAATCATGGCAATCATGTCATGTGTGAAGGTAGTAGGCATAGGCAATGCACATGACATATCGCAAGCACGAACACAAAGCAAGATCATAGTATCATCATAGGCATAGGTCATAGGTAGAACATGGCAATAACAAGCAATATCTCCACCAAGCTTGCAAATACACATACAAGTAGTAGAATCAATCATCATGTGTAATGCAAAGCATGGATCACAAATGCATGACAAAGGCATAGGAATGAGCATATCATGCAAAGTGAACATGGCAAGATGGGCATAGAATATGTAGTGAACAATAACCCATAGCCAAGTGAGGGCCATGTAGAAGAAATGCGCGTAGTCTTTGCGCGAAGACAGCGGTGGGAAAGACACTCCAAGGGATCCCAAGTCATTGTTTCTCTCTAGAGCTTGCTTTGTCAACTCGTGGGATTGCGAGGTTGACAAGTATTCATGTGTACCTACACAAAAGAGACACAAACCAAAGAAATTGTGTTCATGGTAAATGTACACATCATCCATCATGATGTGTATATGCACGTGTGAGTTAGTACAAGATAAACATTGTTCAAATAAATTTGCTGCATGGTATAAGAACATATCATCCATCATGAAAGAATAGTTGTTATGTATGACATGATGGGGATGCAAATCTAGCATACAAGTATATGGCACATCAATAGCATTTTCATTCATAGGGAGCATATGGTGCACACAAGTATTGGGATCATGCAATGGATAGGAAGGATCAAAATCTCCTAAAATGTATGAGGAAACTATGGGGGTGTCCTCATGAGCAATAGTGGAAACATCATATGGAGAAAATGGAGAACATCCAAAACAATGCATATCCGAGGCTAGGTGGTCATGGCATGGCATATGAGATAAACGATGCAAAGGAAGCATATCAATATCATGACAAGAAAAACAAATGCCAATTACCAAGGGCTTGTCATCTATGCCATATGTGCAAATTGGATTAATTTTAATGGCATATCCATAGTCACTATGATGAGATTGCAAATAAGACATATGATTGATCTCATGCATAGCATATGACAAGTCAAGCAGATTGTCAAACATGATGTGACCAAGAGAATTATCACAAGAAATCCTATGTAACATGGCATCACAACTACTAGACTACACATGGCAATCATCAAACTCATCATAAATGGGTAAATCATCGCATGGGGAAATCATACTAGCATGAAGCATGGTAATAGGTGGAGCAACATCATGCAAGCAATCAATGTCAAGAACGTCCACTAGTGGAACAAGAGCATCACCTTCACCTATGTTACCTTTCTCGTTCCACTCAAGTGGTGTAGGTGAGGTGGGAAAGACCAAAGCATGGTCAATGTCTTCATCGTGATGGAACCATGTGGGGGGTGCATCATGGTCCACCATGGCCATCGTCTTGTCCATAGGAAGGACGAAGTCGTCACGGATCGGCGCATCATCATAAATGGGACCTAGCACCAAATGAGAAGACACCATAGAGGCAGAGGTTAAGTTGTTAGAAATCGAAATGACCTCACTCTCTCTATGTGGTGGTGGCTCACTCACTCCCTCAAGGTAGGTGCACTCAAAGTCACATATGGTGGAGTCACTCGTCTCACTCAAGTGGTGGGAGTTGTTGCTCTCCTCACATGGGAATTGTGGCAACTCATCATATATGGGGCTAGTGGTGAAGTCACTCTCACTCTCCATATGGTGGCTGTCGGTGTCAAAACCGGCGGATCTCGGGTAGGGGGTCCCGAACTGTGCGTCTAGGTGGATGGTAACAGGAGACGAGGGACACAATGTTTTTACCCAGGTTCAGGCCCTCTCGATGGAGGTAATACCCTACGTCCTGCTTGATTAATATTGATGATATGGGTAGTACAAGAGTAGATCTACCACGAGATCAAGGAGGCTAAACCCTAGAAGCTAGCCTATGGTATGATTGTTGAGATGTAATGTTGTGTCCTCGGACTAAAGCCCTCCGGTTTATATAGACACCGGAGAGGCTAGGGTTACAGTCGGTTACAATGGTAGGAGATCTACATATCCGTATTGCCAAGCTTGCCTTCCACGCCAAGTAAAGTACCTTGGGACACGAGCCGAGTCTTCAATCTTCTATCTTCGTAGTCTAGGAGTCCGGCGGATATTGATAGTCCGGCTATCCGGACACCCCTAGTCGGGACTCCTCGGTAGCCCCTGAACCGGTCTTCAATGACGATAAGTCCGGCGTGCATAATGTTCGGCATTGCAAGGCGGGTTCCTCCTCGAATAATCCGGAGAAGATAATGAACACCGGGATAGTGTCGGCTCGCAAAATAATTTCCACATTCCAAGCGTAGAGAATAAAACATATACACCGATCAATCTGGCGGCGTATTATGCGGCATGACATCACACCGCACCAAGGCTTTGTTTGAATTCTTGTACCACTTGACACGTTTAGCGGCGGTTTCTTGGCACGTCCCGTCAAGCGGATCGTGTTCCCCTTTCCGGATTCTCATCAATACGTGTGTGGGTAACCCAACCGCGCCATTGATGGTGGCGCTTGGGAGATAAGCGAGTTTTACCAGGCGGTGAGGGCGCATAGTTTTGTCGCCTATATATAAGGGATAAGGATTTACCTTCTCACCTCGCCTTCTTCCTCCTTTGCTCATCCATCCTGCGAACCCAAGCTCCAACGCTCAAGCTGCGCATTCCGCCTCGACCCTTCTCCGAACATGTCCGGAGGGAGGCAAGTGGATGGCCTCCACCGCCAAGGAGGAGGACATCACCAAGCTTCTTGTGACGCGGATACCTTTCGGAGACATCGGCGCATCGGCTGCCAGACGCGGGCCAGCTCGTTCTACCCCAGACCTCACGAGAGGTTGTTTTCTTCCCCACTTCCTCCGCGGACTGGGCTTTCCGCTCCATCCATTCGTCCAGGGATCATGTTCTACTACGGCCTGGATTTCCACGATCTGGCGCCAACTTCGTCTGAACATCTCGGCGTTTATCGTGGTGTGCGAGGCCTTTCTCGCATCCGCCCCACTTCGCTGTGGCTCAAGACCTTCAACGTCAAGCGAAGGTTGTGAAGGGGCATAAGCGGAATCTTGAGGCGCTATGTTGGGCAAGTTTCCCAACGTCCCTTGGCTAGAAGGGACCTTCGTGGACTCCGTCAAGGGGTGGCAATCGGGGTGGTTCTATATCACCGAGCAGCGAGCCTACATGGGCGGCGGCCCCAAATTTAGATCTGGAATCCTCGTAGCTCACCTCCGGAAAAAGAAGGGCTTGCGGTGGGGTGACCGGTGGAGGTGGCGGACTTGATCCGCATCAAGAAGCTGGTGAGCAATGGGCTCCGGCTCGTCGGCGTGGTCCAGTCATGCTCCTCCGTGATTCTCCCATGCCAAGAAAGGGCATTTAATCTGGAGTTTAATCCGGAACAGCACCAGGCGTTAAGCGGGCTCTTGATACAACGTCTGAAGGTGCTTGGAGGGTGCTGTTCAAGAGCGCTGATCGCCAAGCATCCGCGATCAAGACCGCGATTCAGCTTGCGATTTCGGTGACGGGGTAAGTGATTCACCCCATTACGGGACACTTGTAATAATTAGATTGACTCTAGCGAGGTTTTCAATCTGCCTCTTCCTTTGACAGAATGGATGGAGAAGGCCAAGCTGCTTATCGATCCGGCTCCCATGCGGAAGAACCATGGATGCCCATTTAGCAAGGTTCTGGTTCGGCACCGTCGTGGTGCGGAGAAGAAGGCTAAGAAGGTGGCGCGGGGACTCGAAAGAGTTCCGCAATCGAAGTCTGACGATGACGACGAGGACTCCTCCCGAAGACGAGGAGGAGGAGGAGGAGTACTCTCTCCGGAGGAGGAGAGAAGAAGAGGAAGGCCTCCCCAATCGGGCGGCGAAGGGTCAAGAGGGGAGAACTATCCCCGGACAGTTTACCAACATCATCATTGGCGAGGAAGAGTGGCCTCAAGGGCGGCGTCCGGCGAGATCGTAAGTATCCGGATCATTCATATGCCGTATTATAGTATGTCACGCAGTGTCCTTCTAATGCCGCATCGTTTCTTTAGTCCGGCGGTGGCGACTTTCCCGACTTCGATGGCGGGTCGTTGGCGCCGTCGCATGTAAATTCCATCCCGATCGCCTCTACCCCGCGCCGAGGACGGCGGCGGAATCTGAGGGGACGCGCCGGAGGAGGCTCGGGCGCCGTCGAGCAGCCCCGGACTTTGTGTCGGACTCTACTCCGAACCCGTGGCGGTTCGAGTCCGCAAGCAGCCCCTCGAAAGAGGCAGGATCGTGACGCCGGCGGCCTCCGTCCAACCGGAGGCACCGGACAACCTGCTGGAGGCGCTCAAAGGCGCCTCCATCGAGGAAGAACACCGCATTCTTATGAGTGCAGTGATTGAGAAGGTCCAGCTCGCCAAGGGCGGGCTGACCGAAGCCTGCAACAGCCTTCTAACAGGCTTTGAGGTAAGAAGGTTAAAGTTAAGTAATATAATACCACATAGACAGTAGCCCCTGATGCTTAGTCGGTGTTGGAAAGAAAAGCGGACTAAGGATCTTCTAACAAGATATCTGTGCAGGTTTCTAAAATATGTCGATATGGGTTTGCAGGCTCTTTGTTGACCTCTGCCGCGTGCTTGGCGGAGGTCGAGGCGCTGAAGAAGGACCTTGGCGGTCGGAGCAAGAGCTCGGCCATGCCAAGAGGCAGCTCAAGGAAAAAGAAGGTAAATAACACCACTTTAAATATGCACCTTACGAGAAAAGGGTTTTGGTTGCAAACAAGATTAACAAGGATAATATAGGCGTCTGGGGGCCACTAACAAGGTGGAAGCCACGAAGGATGCCGTGTCCGTGGCGAATGCAATGTGGCCACAGCAACGGACTGAGTGAGAAAAGCAAGCGGCTGGTGGCGGAGGTTCGGCAAGAGCTCGTGCTCTCATGAAAAAGCATGAGAGTTTGGGCGTGACTCAAGACTCGAGAGTCGAGCTTGCCTCGGCTCTCGATAGGGCCGAGTCCGCCAAGGCCGAGGCCCAGAGGGCCCATATGGAAATAGAGGACATGAAGAAGATAGCAGCGGGTAAGGCGTTTTCATGCGAGCAAGCATGTTAATGTAAATTACGGATACTTACCCAATCGGAGCTCTCGGGGGCATTTGCGGATCTGCCAGAGAGTGCGTCGATGCCGCTGCGTTCTATCGTGGCGAGGAGGGGAGCTCAGCGGAGAAGGTCTTACGGTCTCGATCTGCTGAGGCCGTCCATCCGGTGCCCCAAGCGACCAGGTGAAGCAGTGGTCGAACTCCTAAGGTAGCCGAGGAGGCCATGAAGGGCCTCACAGTCCGGTGTGGCTGGGCGAGCCATGCTGGCAGCTACTTTGGCCTAGTCTTGGCGGCTAGGTGATGCATGCCCAAGGCTGGATGTCATCAAGCGCTCCGCTTTGCATTGAAAGCGCTCGTCGAGCCCTTGCCCGCATAAAGGTGCAATGGGGCAAGCTGGATGCGGAGAAGCTTCTCACGGATCCGCCACCGCCGGGCAAGGAGCACCGTCGCGGGGCGATATTATAAAGTTGTCTGAAGGGAGCCCGCGATATCGCGAGATGAGTGCCCCTTAATGTAATCCTTGAGTGAACTTCATTGTGTGTTTATCACATGCGCCGAAAACTTCGTTTATATGCGCTATGAGCAACGCTTTGTTGAATTTAAAATATTACCTTCATGCGGCCGTTTGTTAAATCGAGAGATGGCAAGTCATTGGCTTGACCCCCAAGCCACAGTCTTTGGGGTGTTCGGTGATAAACTTGAGCATTCTTGTTCCCATCTTTGGGTCCATCTAGGGAGGCGCTCAACACGACGAACAAGGCGACCGGACTTATAATGCTTGAACACTCTCACTTAGCCATAGAATTCTATAATTTTAAATTTCGGCGAAGCCCCTGGTATTCGGAAGACCGGATTCGGGGCGCTATCCACGCCTTCGTCGGACATCATCCGAAACTTCGCTCGAAGCGGCATGAGTCTTTAGGGACCCGAAAATACCTCTCGAACAGCGACTAGTCTCTCGCCTTATCATGCCAGTCAGTTTTAGCTTTCTCCTTGAGGCGTTAACCCGGCTCAACCGGGCGCAATCGCATGGTTCTCCTAGTGCTACCTTAGCCGGCGGAACGGGCGTAAGGCACCAAAACATAGGGCCGGCAAACCCAACTATTGACCCAAGACATGATTGAGCTGATTCATATAATGCTATAAGTTCGGGTGCCGCACTTGTGAAAGTGTTCGGACTTAATCACACCGTAATATGGGGAACGAAGCCCTGGTGTATTCGGCCGTACCAAAGTGTCTGGTGCAATATGTCATATAGTGAACATTTGTAAGGATAACGCATAATTGCCATGAAAAGGTAATAAACTTGCAAAAAGGAAGTGATCGTTATTTATGAAAGAAGATGCGCTAATAAAGCGGTGATACAAATAGTCTTGATAAGCAAGGTGTGTGGACTAAATTAACATGTCCCCTCGAGGGGATAAGCTGCAGACTTGGTGTATGTAATTGAATTTAATGCTCGTGTGAGACCACACGAGTGTTCGTTGCAGCCTTCTTTGTTCCCCGATTGTTGTATCGTGAATTGACAAGTTCGCCGTCGGACGAGGCTTCCGGTTAATGGAGTCCTGTGTATGCAAAAGAAGAAAAGATAAAAATAAAGCCAAGGGGCGATCATGAGCCCTTGTGTGGTCGAGCCGCACTCTTTGGTCCTTGAGGTTAAGCCCTCCCTGCGCCCATGGTATCTCCAAAGCGTAATGATGTCTGGAGTGTTATTCTAGTGATCACGCTGGCGGGGTTGGGGCCGCATTACTCTGGCGATGCTCGATCGTGCCGGTGGTCTTGGTTGTTGTTGCTCGGCGCGTTTTAATGTGTCCGCTTTTTAATTGCGGACTAGAGAATTGCCGTGAAGGCTACTCAGACTTCGCGAGAGCATTGTATGTTCCTCCGTTCGGAGGGAGAGTTCCGTATTCCCATTGACCGTAATGACTCCACGAGGGGCCGGCATCTTGAGCTTTAGGTATGCATAATGCGGCACCGCTTTGAATTTTGCGAACGTGGTACATCCGAGCAGGGCATGATAGCCGCTACGGAACGGGACTATGTCGAAGATTAACTCTTCGCTTCGGAAATTATCCGGGGATCCGAAGACCACTTCGAGTGTGATAGAGCTGTCTGAGTTGGCTTCCTCTCAGGATGACACATTTAAAGGTTGTCTTAGTAGGTTTGATCTTGGATGGGTCTATGCCCATTTTGCGCCTTGTGTCTGATAAAGCAGTTCGGTTGCTACCGCTGTCCATCGGGACTCTTGTGAGGTGGAATCCATCGGCGATTGGGTCTAGGACCAATGCGGCGAATCCGCCATGGCGTATGCTAGTCGGATGGTCTCGTCGATCGAAAGTGATCGGACGGAGGACCATGGATTGAACTTGGGCGATCGGCTCCATCGCATAGGCGTCCCATAGTCGCGCTTCCTCTCCCTCTTGGGTATATGGGTCGCGTAAATCATATTCACCGTCCGCACTTGTGGGGAAACCCTACATCCTCTGTTGTTCGTGGCGGGTCTCTTCCTCGTCGTCGCTATTTAGCCCCTTGTCCTTTGTGTTGGCAATTAACTTGCCGGCCTGCTGAACACCCAACAATCTCTGTTGGTGTGATTAGCTGGATTTTCGGGTGCCATGTATCGGCATGGCGGTCGAGTATTCTGTCCAGATTGGGCGGGCCCGAGTTGTTCTTTTAAATGGCTTCTTCCGTTGGCGGGTTTGGAGCCTCGAAATCCGGCGTTATTGCCGTATCCTCTTTGTCGTCGCCGTTAGGGCGGCGTTTGTTTTGATTCGTCGTGACCTGCCGTGATTGTCCTTGGTGTCGGGATCGAAATTTTTACGGAGATTGTTGCTGCGGGCTAGCCAGCTATCCTCTCCAGCATAAGCGGGTCATTAACGATGTGAGGGCTGCCATGGATTTCGGCTTCTCCTGCCCAGGTGCGGGCTAGCCATTCGTCCCGGATGTTGTGTTTGAAGGCTGCGAGGGCCTCCGCATCCGGACGGTCGGCGGTTTGATTTTTCTTTGTCAAGAACCGTGTCGAATCGTCTAGCCGATTCGTCGGCTGCTGAATAATGTGGCTTAGGTCATCGGCGTCGGTGGTCGCGCGTATGTACCTTGGAAGTTATCAAGGAACGCGCCTCGGTCTTCCCAACACCCAATCGACTCTGCGGGCAGGCTGTTAAGCCAATGCCGAGCTGGTCCTTTAAGCTTGAGTGGGAGGTATTTGATGGCGTGCGAGATCGTCGCGCGGGCCATATGGATGTGGAGAAGATAATCTTGATCCACACTGCGGGTCTGTTGTACCATCGTAGAAGATTCGATGTTCACGGGTTTGAACCCTTGAGGATCGATGATCCATTACTTCATCGGTGAAGAATAGCGGGTGTCTGGCGCCCTGTATTGAGCAATATCGCGGCGCAGCTCGAGGGCGCTGTCTGCTGTGTTCGGCCCGGCCGGCATTATGTCCGCGTGGCGGTATTAAATCGTGGGTCGTAGGGCGCCCGTGATCCATAGATGGATCTGGATTGCCTTGCTTTGTCCTCCAAGATGTCTCGCAAGTCCGGCGCGTTCCTTTTGGCCGTACTCTGGATCGATGTCGAGTGCGGTCTTGGCTGGGGTCTTGAATGCCTCTATGTCGCGACCACGGGGCGGTCGGTCAGCCATGTCGTGCGCTGGTGATAAAGGTATGTATGCTTCCTCCTCTAATTGCGGGAGCAGCTTGCGTCTTGGGTAATTTTTGGAGGGGAGTTCGAGTTTATACTCTTCGGCCGCGAGGACCTCGGTCCACCGATCGGCTAGCAGATCCTGATCAGCTTGAAGCTGTTGCTGCTTTTTCTTTAGGCTATTTGCCGTGGCTATAAGCCTGCGCCTGAAGCGCTCTTGTTCGACGGGATCCTCGGGTATGACGAATTCATCATCGTTGAGGCTCGCTTCTTCTTTGGAGGGAGGCATATAGTTATCATCCTCGACCCTTCGTTTGCATACATCGTGAGGGCTTGCCTGCGTCCTCTGCGCTGAGTCTTGCGAGGAGGGATCGTCTTCGGCACTCTCCGGTGTTATTGTCTCCGTGCGGATTCTCCATTCTTGTTGTGGCGGGATTTAGGCGGCGCCCGGCGCCGGCGTTTAGGCTGCTTCTTCAAAGAATCTTCCTCCGCTGCTTTTCGTCATCCCCTTCCTTTGGGGTATCCACCATGTAGGCGTCGTATGATGAGGTGGCCTTCCGGTGTCCGTGGTATTTGGGTCGTGAACGTCTCGGCATCATCGTCCATAGCGTCGATGTATTCGGAGTCGTAGTCTAGCATGTCGGTTAGATCCTCGACAGTGGCTACAAAGTGGGTGGTGGGTGGGCTCCGAATTTCTTCGTCGTCCGAACTCCAACCGTCCTGGCCATAGTCCGGCCAGGATTCTCCTCATAGCGAGAGATGCTTCAGAGAATTCAGGATATCGCCAAAAGGCGAGTGTTGAAAGATGTCCGTGGCGGTGAATTCCATAACGGCGCCTAATCTGCTTAATTAGGCGGGGCGCGGGAGGCTCGAGTCGGCGAGTCCGGCGTCTCGGGATCTAAGTTTCGCAAGGGACAAAATCGGTATTCGGCTCCATCGCCGTAGATGTTGAAGCCCGGGCGGCGTCTATCCACCGACCCTCGTCATGGGCAATCGGCTCGGGCGAGTGGCGGGAGCAGATTCAAGTCTGACCACCAAAAGCCTTGTCCGTGGCGAGCCAGATCATGCCCATCGTCGCGGTCTTGTGGCGCTTGGTGTGGCTCGAGTCCGTCGAAGATCAAGTCTCCGCGATCATCGGCCGTGAAGTTTAAACCGAATCGACTGGCGGCGGGGCGTAGCTTCGATCTGCTCGGATGGCCAAAAGAGTTGGCCCGCAGGCAAAACCGCCGAATCTGAAGATCTGTCCGGGAGAAAAGTCTCACCACGACAACGTTGAAGGTTGAAGAAGCCATCGAGCCTATCGGTGGCGACACGGAGGAACTCTCAATGAAAGCACCAATGTCGATTGTCAAAACCGGCGGATCTCGGGTAGGGGTCCCGAGCGTGCGTCTAGGCGGATGGTAACAGGAGGCGAGGACACGATGTTTTACCGAGTTCGGGCCCTCTCGATGGAGGTAATACCCTCGTCTGCTTGATTAATATTGATGATATGGGTAGTACAAGAGTAGATCTACCACGAGATTAAGGAGGCTAAACCTAGAAGCTAGCCTATGGTATGATTGTTGAGATGTAATGTTGTGTCCCTACGGACTAAAGCCCTCCGGTTTATATAGACACCGGAGAGGCTAGGGTTACAGTCGGTTACAATGGTAGGAGATCTACATATCCGTATTGCCAAGCTTGCCTTCCACGCCAAGTAAAGTACCTTGGGACACGAGCGGAGTCTTCAATCTTCTATCTTCGTAGTCTAGGAGTCCGGCGGATATTGATAGTCCGGCTATCCGGACACCCCCTAGTCCAGGACTCCCTCAGTGGCACAAGTCACTCAAGTCATCATACGTTGCCATGGTCGAAGGGAAAATCCCATGCTCAACCATCACGTAGTCGTCGCCGTGGATGAAGGCCAAAGATGGCACATCATCACTCTCATCGTGGATGAAGGCCGAAGATGGCACAACATCCAAAGGCGAAGATGCCTTGAGAACACTTGGAGAAGATGCCGAAGTGGTGGTAGTAGTCGTAGCTCCGTCTTGGTGGTGCTTGTCTCGCGGTCTTCTCTTGTGCTCATGATGTTTGGCCGTAGCTTGATGTAGAGCTTTTTGGGACTTGTAGGTGTACGCATCGCGAGCATCTTCATCTTGATGGTCTTGTAGTGCTTGAGCTCGATGACGTTCCGTAGTTTGGCCACTTGAGCGTCGCCGCCTTGAAGATGACGAAGGGGAAGAAGACTTGTAGTTGGCCACCATGTCTCGTACTTGATCCCTTTGTTTGGCCAACTTGGTGTCGAGGTAGTCCCTTATCCTTGCTTCGTTTTGGCGAATGTCGATGGCGAGTCGCTCAAGGCCTTGCATTGCCCGTTGTAGTCCGAAGATGGACGTTTTGCAAATGTAGTTGTTCGTGCTGTCGTTGTCGTGGAAGACAGGAGATGAAATGCCTTGCCTATCCATCACAAGACTCGAGTAGAGGTGAGTAGGAAATGAGATAAACAATACCAAGTTACCTTTTCCCAAAGTTGAGGATGTATCCCGTTTCACTCAATGTGAGCTGAAAGAATAGTGGAATTGGTACCGTACTTGTTCACTCACACCTATCAAGTAAAGCTTATAGTGGAGCTCGGTGAGGATAGTGGCACAAAAATTTGATGCAAAATGTTAGCAAGAGTCAATAATGTTGGAAAAGATTCACAAATTCGCAAGTGAAACAAGTAGACCAATAGCAAAGAATGGCACACGGAAACACACACACGAATAGATAAATTGGGTCGTGCAACCAAGGAATGAGCACAAAATGTGGAATCTACAGAAAACGCTCGTGTTGCACAACTCAAGAGAGGCGCTAGCACGATTACTCAATAGGCAGATATGACGCTTGTGCACAACCTATAAGATGCAAAATGTATGAGCCTTAGATCCCAAGTATGCTATGTGTATGATGTTACCGGTGTTCTTCTCAAGATGATCCAAGATGATCGGATATGACAATCTTATGTGCAATGTGGTATGATGTTATGGCTCTAGCTCACAAGCTTCTTTGCTCTCCTTTTTTTGCTTAAAAGCTTATTCTTTTTTTTGATATGGCCACTTATGCAAAATGCTCAAACCAAGATAGCAATTGTGTCTATGAGGGAACGATCTTGTGACACAAGGGATGATATGATGATACCAAGATGATACCAATATGATATGGTATGTATGCAATGAAAGGTATGGATCACTAATGTGCACAAGTAACGTTGCCGGCAATACTCAAATGGCTAGTCTCGATAGGCAAGTGACGCAATATGGGCTAAGGGGTTAACAATGTAATGGCAAGGATGTACAATGATAGGATACCACAATACCAAGATGATATAGAGGGTACCGTTCTTGCTTACGGTTAGGGTGTCAAATTGGTGAGGTGGTCGATGTCGATGACGACCTCGCGGCGATGATGAGTGGCGGTGTTCTTGATGTAGATACCAAGATGATGTAGACCCGTCCCTAAGTAGCCGAAACACCTTAGGAAACATTAAAAAACCGCGAACTCAAAATCTCAAGGAAAATGTCAAATGGTGGTAGCGGAATGCGTTGGTGGTTCCGAAGTTAGCAATTTGGAAGTGGTGGTGGTGGTTGATGACGAAGCAACCGTCCCTAAGTAGCCGAAACACCTTAGGAGACTCAAGTCACCACTCAAGCAACCACAAATGCTATATGGAGCAAAAATGGGTTAGGTTGTGGAAAGTTATGGTGGTTTTGCGGATGATATGGTGGATGGCCGAGGCAAAAATGCCAAAATGCCAAATTTTTTATGGAGTCAAATGGTGCTAAAACCTATCTATATGGATGGGGGATGTCAATAGCTACTCAACGAGCTAAAGAACGTCAAAATCGGACTCCGGGAGTGAAAGTTGTGGCCAAAATGGTGAATGTTGGTGGGCTGATTCGGGGGGGTGCAGGTGCCCAGGGTTCGGGGGTGCGGGCACCCGGGGTGGTCGGCGAGGTTGGGCTGAAGAAGAGGCCCGGGGGCAAGAGGTGCGGGCACCCGGGGTGGTCCGGGGCAAACAGCCCGGGGTGCGGGTGCCCGGGGGCTCAAGGTGCGGGCACCCGGGGTGGTCAACGGAGATGCGCGGGGGGTCCGGGTGCCCGGGTTTGGAGGTCCGGGTGCCCGGGGGTGTCGGATTTGGGCGGAAATTCGTGGCAAAATGGAAGAAATTGGTGGATTTCATGGAGGTAAAGGTGTAGATGGATGGGGGGAGTGCTAGATCCACTTGAAACCAAGCAAATCCATGGATCAAATCCAACAAAATCTCATCAAACCAACAAATCGCAAAAATAAATTGGGGCTATTTTTGGTGAGGAATTTTCGAAATTGGGGAAGAACACACAAAATTAGGCTACAAAACAAAGAGGGGAGGCTCCGATTTCGTGATCAACGTGGCTCATGATACCAAGATGTTGTAGGGTGGAACCCTAAGTGAAGATCTTTCACGAATTGGAGGCGGGAATCCCCAAGAACAAGATGAACACAGGAGAGAAAACAAGAGGAACACTCAAGGACAAGTCCAATCACACATCCACTAGACCAACAAACACACAAGATCCACAAGGTACATGAACAATCAAAGGAAAACAAGATACATGGTAGAGTTCATCCCAAATCCTATGAAGGAGAGATGGCTTGATGATTCACTTGGGGAATCCTTCTCCCTTAGGAGGGCTTGATATCCACAAGTGGATCTTCTCCCTTAGGAGGTCATGATCTCCATGAGGAGGAAGATGAGCAAAGCTCTCTCAATATCTCACGTATACTTTGCTATTCTTCTAAGAGCTAGGTGGGGGTACTTATAGTCTAGGGGCAAAATAAGAGGGGAAGAGGGTTACAAGGGCAAAAGCCCCAACTTGCACGCATGCCTTCGCGGAGTGGTCCGGTCACCCGGGGCAAAGGAGTCCGGGCACCCGGACAGGTCGAGGCAGTGTGGGTGGCCGGGCACCGGGGTTCAAGCCGGGCACCGGGTGGCGCCCGAGGCTGGAGGCGGAGGCAGGCACCGGGGCCCAAGGCCGGGCACCCAAACCAGGCAGGCGGCCGGCTGGGCGGGGCAGCACCCGGGTGTGGTGGCCGGGCACTCGGAGGTGAAGGCGGCTCAGTGAGGAGGGCCGGGCACCCAGGGCTCCAAGGCCGGGCACCGGGGCGGTTGGGGCAGCGCCAGTCTGAGGCACCAGGCCCTCCATGGTCGGACACCCGTCGCCGGAGTGGCCGGGCACCCGGGGTAGCCAGGGGCTCCGCCGGCTGTAGGGGAGGGCCGGGGTGGTCCGGGACCTCCTTTGCTTCGTGCTTCTCGCGCGTCCTTCTTCCTTCTCCTTCTTCTTGGGTCTCCGGTGAACTTGGTGATTCCTCCTCCGTGCTTCCTTGTGACGATCTCCGAAGTACCTAAGAATGTATAACGTTTCCATTTGAGGTAGAACCCGACTTTCGTGTGAATCCGAAAGAAACTCGAAGAGGAAAGAGTTAACCTTGGTTTCGACGGTGCGTGCACATGCTCCTGTCATTGGTCCTCGAGGTGCTTGATGAGTTGTAGTAGAGTCCATGGGGATGAGCGAGGGATGCTCCTCATCATGGAGCTTTGGGGGCAGTCTTGGGCTTTGAAGGTGTAGCCCCAGACTTGATGGCATCCCCCATCAGCTTTTGAGACTTAGGTGCTGGTGCAGCATCCTCTTCTTGTTCTTCTTCCTCATCAGAGGAGTGCTTCTCAAATTCAGCCATTGGATCTACTTTCTAGCACCATCTCCCTCTCTTTCTTTCCTTCTTTTTCTTGCCCTCACCAGCAGCCTCATCAACAGTTGATTTGGAAGTTTCAAGAGTTGAGGCTCTAGCCTTTGAAATTGGCACTCTCTTTGCAGGAGCCTTCTTGTTCAGACCTGGCTTTGTAGAAGCAGTTGTGCCAAATTCTTTCTTGACAACCTTCTTCTTTGAGGTCACTTCCTCAACTTCAAAATCCTCATCCTCTGAACCTGAGATTTTCTCCTTCCTCTGCCTTGTTGTTGCCTTAGGCAGGTTGCTAGGAGTGCTTCTGCTCCCCTCATCATACCTGCCACAGGGACTAGTGCCCTCACTCAGATTCACGTGCTCCTCAGACTTATCCTAGATGTCACTCTGATTAGACATTCTGTCACTGCAAACTCAGAACTGACCCTGTGAATAGTTATAGATGAGATAAAGTGGATGAGCATCACAAAGTGTAGAGTTTTTGCAAAACAAATGAGTCAAAAACTTAGTTTTAGTTTTCCACGGAAAGCATTTCAGAGCCACCGATTTGTTAAACTCGGTGACATCGAAGCAACTTTGGAGTTTAAACTAGTGGAATCGGTCAGACCGAGACACAGTTTGGCAACTCCGAGATTGCTAGGGTTTCACTAAGATTCGAACTCGGTCACGCCAATTTGCAAGTTTCGGTCAGACCAAAAATTACAAGTGCAATGGCCTAAGCCAAATCGGTGAGACCGATTTTTACAACTCAATCGGTCTGAGATGAGTTCGGCGGAAACCTAACCCTAAATTTTCAAATCAAAACTAATCTAAAGGAAGTTTTCTCTGGATAGATTGATCTCATACGTGGTAAGAATCATGGCATTGTCTTTGTGCTAAGAATCAGAGGTAAAAGATTGCACAAAGAGTCAAACTCATACCCCAACTCGGCGATGAGCTCACTACGGCGGCAGTGGCGGTGAAGATTTCTGTTGACAGCGACGGAGACTAGCGGCGGGAGGTCGCTAGTGACGAGAGGACGATCCGGAGACCCGAGTTGGCAGAGCAGGACACGCACAGGCGAATAGGTTTTGGAGAAATTTCCAAAATTTGACCCGTCGGTATATATATCCTGACCCTGTCGGTGTGACCGAATGGTTCTAATCGGTTGCACCGAGATTGAAAACCTAGATCAACTCAGTGAACTCGGTATGACCGAAAAGGATGAATCGGTCAGACCGAAATGCACAAAGAGGTTTTGGAAGTTTAAGTCTATGACGAATCGGTGACTCCGAGTGCTCCTCACCCAGAGGGTTCGAATCTGACTTGATCAAACTTTGTGATGTAGCATGAATAGAGTTTGAGACGAGAAAAGCATAGATGGCTAGAGGAAGTTCTTAGGCATTCTTGTCCATCCATTTGGCAAAAGAAGAAGAGCCAAACAATCAAAGCAACAAATGGATGTCCTCGAATGAGAAAAGTATGCAATCAACATGCTCACACAATAAAATGGCAAATGAAATATGTGGCAAAGCATGCACAATCACTCTAGCATATATCAAGCAATTGGCGATGACTAGGTCATCTATATATGAGTATATTGACTTAGGAGTCACATGAGAACATTTGATCTGTAACACCCCGAGAATCATGCTACAGTGATCTCCCCCTTAATGATGCCATGTCATCATGTTTTTCAAACTAATTGCCACTTGATGAAAATCAAAGCCAAATTTCATTTGAAATACAAGTCAAATATTTACTTCTTCTGTCATGCAAACAAAAATGTTGGTGATGCTGCAAATAATCCCCAAGTATTTTTCTTGGAGAAATCAACTCTGGTTGGATCACTAAGATGCCCCAAGAAATATTATAAGTGGTCGAGCAGCAAATAAATTAACCTTTTCAAAATAAACAATTATTTATTTAACTCCTTTTGCCCCCAGACTTTTTGTCCTAGCTCAAATTATTCTCTGGTAATTGTGTGACAAATTCCATGTGCAACAAAAAATGGTTTGAAAGCTTATTCAAATAGAAAATAGTAGCTATCCTTTTTTTCGCAGAAATGTAAAAGTGAAATTGCTCTTTGCATTTTTGGCCCACTATGAAGAAGAAAGTAGAGGCCCAGCCCAACCTGCCAAGCGTCTCCTTCCTTACGCTACAATGGAGGCAGGAGGTGGCCGTGGCGGCCATCCCACGGCCAGGGCCATGTGCCGGCCATCGCCAACCTCCCCGGTGCACTACAAAACACCGCCGCACGCCCCCTTGACCGAACCCTAATCCACTCTTTCTTCCTCCATATCTTTATCTTGATCTGAAGCGTGCCCGGGCACCGCCGTCCCCATGTCGTCGTCGACGTCGCGGCCACTGACCTCCCCTTGTTACGCCAAGAGGTCCAGGAGAACCGTCGCGGTCTACTTCGTCTACCCCGAGCACTTAATCGAGCAAGGACGGCCCGTACACTCGCCATCGACCTCATCTTCAACGCGTACATCGCCGGAGTCTGGCGTTGATTGCCGCCGCTCCGGTCCACCTCCGGCCTCCCCGACCTCGCCTTCATGCTCACTGTGAGCTCCTCCCTCAATTCCCCTGTTTTGCCCCATCGATCCGTCGCCGTATGTTTCCTGCGCTCGCTGAGGCCGCCATGGCCGAAGCATCGCGTCTGCGCACGCACCCGCATGCCCCTACCGCCTACGTACGCCCGTGCCTGCCGTTGCACGCCTGCTGCAGCCCGTGCCCTCATTCGCCCCTGGCTGTCTCCGTCCGCGCGTAAGTGCACCCGCCGCATCCTGGCTGAGCGCCTGCGCCGCTCGCGCCTCCCGCGCTCGCCCAGCTACTTCTTGCTGCTGTTGCTGCTCGGCTACTGCCGCTACTACTTGTTGTCGTGTTGCCCTGCTCCCACTAGCTGCTGCTGCTAGGTACTGCTACCGCCGGTTGCTGCTACTACAGGTCATGGCCACTGCCATGGCCTTGTGTGGTGTGCGTGCGTGTATTCTGGGTATGAGGCCGGCCCTATCCAGATTAGTTAGTACTAATTAGATTAGTTTAGGGCTGCTACTTCTTATGTTGAATAGCCTAATGTGTTTGTGACAGGTGGTCTCTCACACTAAATCCCCCTTTAGTTAAAATAGTAGTCAATGACAAGTACGCCCACGACCACTATTCACACTTTGACCAGATCAAACATTGACTGTGAACTTGCTGCCTGTGTATGCTGACTTAGCCACTGGACCCCACCTGTCGTTCTAGTAGGCTAGCTGTGTGTGTGTAAAAAGTAATACACTATTTAAATTCAAATTTAGATATATTCCAGAAATCCAGAAAATGTTTTAAAACTTTGAAAATTCAAAGAAAATAAACAGTATCTTGGATGAAAAAGTTTTATACATGAAAGTTACTCAGAACGACGTGACAAATCCGAATACGCGGTCCGTTTATCTGTCACATGCCCCTAACATGCTGAACACGAAACATTCCCCCTCCGGTCATCTGTCTGACACAAGTCCGGAACCGGGAAAACATTCCCGGTTGAATTCCCCCTTCACCTATATCGTGTAGCCATATGTTAGGCCACACCCGGCACATCATTTTGCCATGTTATGCTTTGTAATGCTATATTTTCTTTATATTTATTGTTTCTTCCCCCTCTTCTCTCCGGTAGACCCCGAGACCGATGTTGCCCCTGTGATCGACTACGTCGACGACGACCCTTCTTCCCTTTCAGCAGAGCTTCCAGGCAAGCCCCCCCCCCTTTGATCATCCCGATATCGCCCATTCCATTCTCTCATGCTCGCATTAGATTTTGCTACTGTTATTGTTTGCTCCTATTCTGATGCATAGCCTGCTTTTGTAACCTTCTTATTGTTACCTTACCTGCTTATCCTAAACTGCTTAGTATTGGTTGTTTAGTGATCCATCAGTGACCCCCACCTTGTCCTTGTTGCCCCTGCTTCATCATCGAAGACCCGGTCAACGGGATCGAAGACCAGGCCCCGGCACCGCACATCACTTCCCCTTAGTTGCTCGACACTACTGGGTTACTATCGAGTGCTGAGGGTGAGACCTCATTAGCACTTCTGATGTTAACCCGGTAGTGTAGTTATTTGGTCGTGGTCATCGAGGGTCATTCCGCCTTAACCACTTCCGATAAGACTCTGCCATGCAACCCCTCAAGTGTGAACCTCGAGGGTGGATCCTCTTACGTTCACCTCGATGATTACATCGAGTGGAATCCGTCGGGGGTGATTCCTCGGGTTTTCCCCTTGATGTTTGGACACACAGATACTTGGACTTTACAATTGTTACTTGGAAAGGCGGGTCGACCCTGAGGGGTACCCACGAGTGATGTGGAGACGGGTTGACCTGGAGGGTGCCCGCGAGATAATTACGAGGCGTGGCCGGGCATTCCTAGCCCTTGCCGCAAGTCCTCGAGATGGGGCAACTGTGTCACATCTTTCATGAGTCTCTGCTTGTTACCGTGCGTTCCTAATCCACTATGATTTGGATATTTGATCCGAGGGGCCTCTGGCCTGATAGCACTAACCATCACATGGGCATAGTATGGGCGTTCTGCGTCGTATGCATCAGCCGAAGCTTAATAGACGTCAGCGACTGAGCGGCGTGCGTCGGGTTAGACTGGTAAGCACCTGCATTTTTAAGGAGGTAGCTAGGTCTGCTCACTGGCCACGTATGCAACATGCAAGAGTTCCCGGGGTGATGGCCCATGACCCCTGGGGGCATAGGTTTACTCCGGCGTGCTGACCTCTCTATTAAGCCTAGGTCGGGTTGCAGCGTATTGTTTGGCCGAGGCCGGGCATGACCCAGAAAGTGTGTCGGCGAGAGTTAATCGGCGTGGTGGGTAAGTTGGTGCACCTGCAGTGAAAACATCTATCGATAGCCTGTCCTACGGTAACGGACACTTGGAGTTGTATCCCGATCGATACAATTAGAACTAGATACTCATGATGAGAAATGGATTGTGATGAGAAATGGATAGTATGGCTCTAGGATTGCTTTCTTGCAGGGAGTCGAGAAAGGATCTCTAGTCGAGGTTGATGTCACTACTACTACTTTACCTTATGCTACTCTTATCTCTTCTGATGCTGCAAGATGCTTGGAGCTGCTTGAAGATGCTAGTCTTTGATAGACTAGGCTTTCCCCTTCTCTTCTGGCATTTTGTAGTCCAGTCCACAGATACAGCCCATTTCATTGATACCGATGCATATGTAGTGTAGATCCTTGCTTGTGAGTACTTTGGATGAGTACTCACGGTTTCTTTCCTCCCCCTTTTCCCCCTTTCTTCTTCTTTATGGTTGATGCAACCAGATCTCGGAGCCCAGGAGCCAGATGCCACCGTCGATGCCAACTACTACGTGGAGACCGCCGACAACCAGGAGTAGTTAGGAGGCTCCTAGGCAGGAGGCCTTGCCTTTTCGATCGATGTTACTTTTGTGCTAGCCTTCTTAAGGCAGACTTGTCTAACCTATGTCTGTACTCAGATATTGTTGCTTCCGCTGACTCTTGTACATTCGAGCTTATGTATTCGAGCCCTCGAGGCCCATGGCTTGTAATATAAAGCTTGTATTATTTTATTTGTGTCTAGAGTTGTGTTGTGATATCTTCCCGTGAGTCCTTGATCTTGATCGTACACATTTACATGTATGATTAGTGTACGATTGAATCGAGGGCGTCACAAGTTGGTATCAGAGCCGACTGTCTGTAGGTAGCCCCCTTTCCAACTCCTTAGCCGAAATCGAGTCTAGTCACTACAAAAAAATAACTTTTACTAACATGGATGTGTGTCTTACGGGCCCACATCGCCATTGGGTGGTATTAGGATCTTTTATTCCTCATCTATACTCTGGGACTCTGATCTCCCGTCTATTCGGGTTAAACATTTTACTAACTCTGACATTAGGCTCTCGTACCCACTTCCTCCCAGAGAGCCCCGACATTATCGATCATCGCTTGCTTCGCCAGAAGATTCTGCAGATACTCCTCGATGTTTCTCGAGACACTGTGTCAACTGCCTTGCAGTTCCTGACCACCGATAATCCCCGTGAATAACATCCTTGCCGCTTGTACCTTCATCCCCAGTTGCTCCTGTTATTTCAAGATACCCCTAGTACTCTCCGTTGTTCCGAGAATCCTTTGTGCCTTTTGCTTTGCAGCTTCTTTTCTCACTACGGATAATTCACTTAACCGGGATTCGTTCGTCCCCAGTTGTTCATTTGCTTTCCAAAATACCTGAAAAGGCTATCTGATCTTTCAAAATCCTCTGCAGCCTATTGCTCTTGATTCTCCTTGCCTGCTTCCATTAGGGTTAATTCCATATGTCTAGCAATATTCTTTAGAATTCCTTGTGATTTTCATTCTGTTCCTACAGATTCAGCGTGTGTGCAAATACTCGCAATCATCAATTAATCTTTGGAAATTTTCTTTCCGGCTCAGACATCCTTCCAGATATGAGCTGGTTCTTGCCCAATCCAGATTTGATTGGGTACACCTCTAAGTCTATTCAACTTACTCATCTTTTGATCAGAGCTTCTGCTTCTGATCCTTCGTCTTGAAATCATAATTTCCTTTGTACCCAAGCATCGAATCATTCAGACGTTTCTATAAGCCGATGCCTTCGCATCCCCGTCTTCATCTGATTGACTCCGATACTCTGCTTTTGAACTCGTATCTTTTGCTTGGTTGATGGTTGTATAGATTCATAAAAATGCCCCGATGGGTTGAACTTATGCCTTCCATAATCCGTGTCAACCCGAGAGTTCTCACGAGTCTTACTCTTCTGGTACTTCGCCAGATAAATCCTCTGCACTACAATTTCTTCGAAAAACGAGGAGTGAATGAAAGGTTATGCATTGAAGAAGTGGGAGTCGACCTTGAACCCTTGTCTTATGCCCATGGACCCGATGTAGAACTTATCATGGAAGCTGCTCCTAAAAATAATTATTTCTTTGGTACAAGCTCATCTTGTATCTATGAAAGTATCCTTTGCAATCGTGGTTCCAACCATATTTCCTCCTTGATTCCATTTACCGGATAAGTTGAAATACTTATCCTCTACAAATCATTCCCCCCGTCCAATCTCTACTCCGATTTACCTTCCGGCATTACACCTAGTACCTGATATTGGGAAGTTTTATAACCCATCACATCATTCCTAGCCTGATCGGCTATATTTTATCGTGTCAACTTTTAACTGTGCTACCTGGTCCTTATGCCCGGAGCAACTTCCGACGACGAGCAAAGCTTGCGTCGATATTCCGCATCCTATCATTTCATCTCGAACAACAAGTTTGATTTCGATCTTGTGTCGAATCCGTGGTTCTCATGGCCTTTCACTTCATCTACCCTTTTGTTTCTTGTCGTCGCTGCTCGATGACATCTTCCTAGAATCTCCCGACAAAATTTGTCGTGATCACCATCAACACTTTGATTTCTTCAGAGATGTCAATCGAATTCATGTTGAGAAATACCATCCTTGCTCTTCGATGATTTGTGATATCATCGACGACATCCTTGACTTTCTGCCAACACTGACCTGGTTGTGCTTAGTTATTCCTTACATTCTGAGATATCTTGGAATTGTTTCTCGGTATCTCTTGAGATCTTCGAACCCAATGTTTACTTGACACCATATCATTGCCACATCGAAGCATGACTGTGGTATTTCGAATATCAACAAGAACATCGGAAGCATAATACAAAATGTTTCTCATTCAATTACCCTCACACCGTTGTATGGGTAATATCATGATTCTTCTCTCTCCCCATTATCTAAATGCTTTTGAACTTGTTGACCTATCATGTATATCCTGCTCTGCTCTTCCTTGGGAAGGATATACTCCCAACTCTTACGTGTAAACGCATCTTCCTTTACTTTGGGTTGTTTGATTCGATAATCATATTTTCCCTTTTCGTTGGTTTGTTTAACCCTTCTTGTGATCTATATAGTATAAGAAGTAATAATTCCCTGATTATGTAAACACCTCGATGTACAACTCTATCAATAAGACCATGTTACTATTGTTGATGACATTCCGGTAACCACCGATGGACGAGAACCTTGCCTATTGGTCCGCCTCATTTAATGAGCAGGAAAATGGTTCTCTTCGTCCCTCGCTCTTGGTACCAACGTTGTTGCCAATATAACTGACAGACTATCCTCTGACATGCCTTGCTATCAGGACCGTACAAGATATCAGCGCCCTTTCACTATTAACCCACATGGTGGGCCCATAACCCACAGTTCCACAGGACTGAAACCTGACTCTCTTGTACACCCTTGTTACCAAGTTATTCCTCACGCATGGCTTCTAGGTAATTCATGAGCCACCTTTCGAGAGATCATCAATTATGGTATCAGGCACAATACTTGTTCTCGTTGCTCTGAAACCCTTTCATGCTCTGTTTCAGGCATCGAACGATTGCCTGTCTGCTTGAAACTTATTATTGTGCCTTCTTATTTTGCTCTCGATATTTTCTTAAGTTCAATTCGAGAGTTACCTTTTGCCACCTCCTATCAGTTATCTCCCAGATAAGCACCCTTGTAGAGGTTTGTTCTTCCGAAGCTACCCCTTATCCTTTTCGTAAGTACGATGGGATTCCCAAAGAAAAGATGACGACTTCATCATGATGACCTGAAGCAGAGGAATGAGGACATCAATGTAATGGACCGACCTCTTCGAGAAGAGCAACCAAGACCCAAAAGATGTGTTAGAACTTCGTAAACAGAACTTTCCCCCTTACTCCACCTCTTAAATCTAGGGACGAGATTTCTTGTAGTGGAGGAGATTTATAACACCCCGAGAATCATGCTACAGTGATCTCCCCCTTAATGATGCCATGTCATCATGTTTTTCAAACTAATTTGTCGCTTGATGAAAATCAAAGCCAAATTCCATTTGAAATACATTTCAAATATTTACTTCTTCTGTCATGCAAACAAAAATGTTGGTGATGTTGAAAATAATCCCCAAGTGTTTTTCTTGGAGAAATCAAGTCTGGTTGGATCACTAAGATGCCCCTAGAAATATTATAAGTGGTCGAGCAGCAAATAAATTGACCTTTTCAAAATAAAAAATTATTTATTTAACTCCTTTTGCCCCCAGACTTTTTGTCCTAGCTCAAATTATTCTTTGGTAATTGTGTGACAAATCCCATGTGCAACAAAAAATGGTTTGAAAGCTTATTCAAATAAAAATAGTAGCTATCCTTTTTTTCACACAAATGTAAAACTGAAATTGCTCTATGCATTTTTGGCCCACTATGAAGAAGAAAATAGAGGCCCAGCCCAACCTCCCAAGCGTATCCTTCCTTACGCTACAGTGGAGGCAGGGGGTGGCCGTGGCGGCCATCCCACGGCCAGGGCCACGTGCCGGCCATCGCCGACCTCCCCGGTGCACTACAAAACGCTGCCACACGCCCCCTTGACCGAACCCTAATCCCCTCTTTCTTCCTCCATATTTTTATCTCGATCTGAAGCACGCCCGAGCACCGCCGTCCCCATGTCGTCGTTGATGTCGCGGCCACCAACCTCCCCTCGTCGCGCCAAGAGGTCCAGGAGAACCGTCGCGGTCTACTTCGTCTACCCCGAGCACTGAATCGAGCAAGGACGACCCGTACACTCGCCATCGACCTCATCTTCAACGCGTACATCACCGGCGTCCGGCGTCGATTGCCGCCGCTCCGGTCCACCTCCGGCCACCCCGACCTCGCCTTCGTGCTCACTGTGAGCTCCTCCCTCGATTCCCCTGTTTTGCCCTATCGATCCGTTGCCGTATGTTTCCTGCGCTCGCTGAGGCCGCCATGGCCGAAGCATTGTGCCCGCGCACGCGCCCGCATGCACCTATCACCTATGTACGCCCGTGCCCGCCGTCGCATGCCTGCTGCAGCCCGTGCCCTTGTTCGCCCCTAGCTGTGTCCGTCCGCACGTGCGTGCACCCTCGCACCCTAGCCGAGCGCCACTCGCGCCTCCTGCGCTCGCCCAGCTACTTCTTGTTGCTGCAGTTGCTGCTCGGCTACTGCCGCTAATACTTGCTGTCGTGCTGCCCTGCTCCCACTAGCTGCTGCTGCATTGCCTTCTTCTGCTGCTAAATCTTTACTCTCACCGGTTCTTTCTTTTTCTGAGCCATAGCCCTTGCCATGGCCATATGTGGTGTGCATGCGTGTATTGTGGGTATGAGGCCGGCCCTATCCATATTAGTTAGTACTAATTGGATTAGTTTAGGGCTGCTACTTCTTATGTTGAATAGCCTAATGTGTTTGTGACAGGTGGTCCCTCACACTAAATCCCCCTTTAGTTAAAATAGTAGTCAATGACAAGTAGGCCCCACGGCCACTATTCACACTTTGACCAGGTTAAACATTGACTATGGACTTGCTGACTGTGTATGCTGACTCAGCCACTAGACCCCACCTGTCATTCTAATAGGCTAGATGTGTGTGTCTAAAAAGTAATACACTGTTTAAATTTGAATTTAGATATATTCCAGAAATCCAAAAAATGTTTATAACTTTGAAAATTCATAGAAAATAAACAGTATCTCAGATGAAAAAGTTTTATACATGAAAGTTACTCAGAACGACTTGACAAATCCGAATGCGCAGTTTGTTTATCTATCACATGCCCCTAACATGCTGAACACGGAACATTTCCCCTCCGGTCATCTGTCTGACACACGTCCGGAACCGGGAAAACATTCCCGGTTGAATTCCCCCTTCACCTATATCGTGTAGCCATACGTTAGGCCACACCCGGCACATCATTTGCCATGTTATGCTTTGTAATGCTATGTTTGCTTTATATTTATTGTTTCTTCCCCCTCTTCTCTCCGGTAGACCTCGAGACCGATGCTGCCCCTGTGATCGACTACGTCGACGACGACCCTTCTTCCCTTTCAGCAGAGCTTCCAGGCAAGCCCCCCCCTTTGATCATCCCGATATCGCCCATTCCATTCTCTCATGCTTGCATGAGATTTTGTTACTGTTATTGTTTGCTCCTGTTATGATGCATAGCCTGCTTTTGTAACCTGCTTATTGTTACCTTACCTGCTTATCCTAAACTACTTAGTATAGGTTGTTTAGTGATCCATTAGTGACCCCCACCTTGTCCTTGTTGCCCCTGCTTCATCATCGAAGACCCGGTCAATGGGACCGAAGACCGAGGCCCGACACGCACATCACTTCCCTTAGTTGCTCGACACTCTTTGGGTTACTATCGAGTCTTAGGGTAAGACCTCATCAGCACTTTTGATGTTATCCCGGTAGTGTAGTTATTCTGTCGTGGTCATCGAGGGTGATTCTGCCTTAACCACTTCCGATAAGACTCTGTCATGCAACCCCTCAAGTGTGAACCTCGAGGGTGGATCCTCTTACGTTCACCTTGATGATTACATCGAGTGGAATCCGCGGGGGGTGATTCCTCGGGTTTTCCTGTTGATGTTTGGACACACAGATACTTGGACTTGATACGTCTCCAACGTATCTATAATTTTTGATTGTTCCATGCTATTATATTACCCCTTTTGGATGTTTATGGGCTTTATTTTACACATTTATATCATTTTTGGGACTAACCTACTAACTGGAGGCCCAGCCCGTATTGTTGTTTTTTGCCTATTTTAGTATTTCGAAGAAAAGGAATATCAAATGGAGTCCAAACGGAATGAAACCTTCGGGAGCGTGATTTTTGAAACGAACGTGATCCA
Source organism: Aegilops speltoides (assembly GCA_021437245.1). Classification (NCBI taxonomy): domain Eukaryota; kingdom Viridiplantae; phylum Streptophyta; class Magnoliopsida; order Poales; family Poaceae; genus Aegilops; species Aegilops speltoides. Next base: position 237,900,098 of record CM038146.1, on the reverse strand, counting down.
GAGGACTTGGAGTGCAAGTCAGGAAGCAATCGAGGCGGCCAGGAGATAGGAGGGCATGCCCACCCCTCCTGGGCGCGCCCCCTGTCTCCTCAGCCCCACGAGCGGCCACCGACGTACTTCTTCCTCCTATATATACCCACGTACCCCGAAAACATCCAAGGAGCCAACGAAAAACAATTTCCACCGCCATAACCTTGTGTATCCGCGAGATCCCATCTTGGAGCCTTCGTCGGCGATCTGCCGGAGGGGGAATCAACCACGGAGGGCTTCTACATCAACACCATAGCCCTTCCGATGAGTTGTGAGTAGTTTACCACAGACCTTTGGGTCCATAGTTATTATCTAGATGGCTTCTTCTCTCTTTTTGGATCTCAATACAATGTTCTCCCCCTCTCTTGTGGAGATCTATTTGATGTAACTCTTATTGCGGTGTGTTTGTCGAGATCTGATGAATTGTGGGTTTATGATCAAGTTTATCTATGAGAAATATTTGAACCTCCTCTGAATTCTTTTATGTATGATTGAGTTATCTTTGCAAGTCTCTTCAAATTATCAGTTTGGTTTGGCCTGCTAGATTGATCTTTCTTGCAATGGGAGAAGTGCTTAGCTTTGGGTTCAATCTTGCGGTGTCCTTACTCGGTGACAGCAGGGGTTGCAAGGCACGTATTGTATTGTCGCCATCGAGGATAAAAAGATGGGGTTTATATCATATTGCTTGAGTTTATCCCTCTACATCATGTCATCTTTCTTAATGTGTTACTCTGTTCTTATGAACTTAATACTCTAGATGCATGCTGCATAGCAGTCGATGTGTGGAGTAATAGTAGAAGATGCAGGCAGGAGTCGGTCTACTTGTCATGGACGTGATGCCTATATACACGATCATGCCTAGATGATCTCATAATTATTCGCTTTTCTATCAATTGCTCGACAGTAATTTGTTCACCCACCGTAATACGTATGCTATCTTGAGAGAAGCCACTAGTGAAACCTATGGCCCCCTGGTCTATCTTTTATCATATAAGCTTTCAATCTACTTTTATTTACATCTTTACTTTTCGCATCTATATTATAAAACACCAAAAATATATTTATCTTATCATACTATCTCTATCAGATCTCACTTTCACAAGTGGCCGTGAAGGGATTGACAACCCCTTTATTGCATTGGTTGCGAGTTCTTTGTTTTTTTGTGTAGGTGTGTGGGACTTTTGAGGAGCCTCCTACTGGATCGACACCTTGGTGCTTAAAAAATGAGGGAAATACTTGCGCTACTATTACTGCATCACCCTTTCCTCTTCAAGGAAAACCAACGCAAGCTCAAGACGTAGCAAGAAGGATTTCTGGCACCGTTGCCGGGGAGGTCTTCGCTCAAGTCAAGACATAGCAAGTACCCATCACAAACTCATCTCCCTCGCATTTACATTATTTGCCATTTGCCTCTCGTTTTCCTCTCCCCCACTTCACCCTTGCCGTTTTATTGCCCTTCTTCTGTTCGTCTTTTCGTTCCCTTTGATGTCTTACTTGGCTCCTTTACTCGTTTGGTTGGAATAGTTGTTTATTTATTGCTAAACAGAGAACCTAAGATCTATGGATCCTCATCCGCTTGCCAATCTTTTTAACAGATCCAATTATGATGAACCAATTTCTAGTGAGTTTTGTGCGCTAGATTATCTTTATGAAGCTTTGTTTGAAATTCGTGAATCTAGAAATTATGATGAAGAAATTTATGAAGAGATTCACGATAACTCCTTGAATAAAAAGCATGATTGCAATGATTTTACTATAAATTCTCTTAATGTCAATTGTGCTAATAATATGCAAAACCCTACGCTTGGGGATGCTAGTTTTGCTATGTCTAGTACTTGTTGCAATAATCATCATTGGGGTGATTCTTCTTATAAAAATTTATTTAAGCCCCATGATGAATATGAGATTGATAATAGTGTTTGCAATAATATTGAAAGTGGGTTTGGAAGACTGTCAACTTTAGATCCCACATATTTGGAGTATGTTCAATCTTATGATATTTTTGATAAAAGTGGGTTTGGAGAGGTCATGACTTTAGTTAATGTTAATCCCACTATCTTGGAAGAGTGTCAACTTTGCATGCATGTGGATCGTGTTGATAATATGTTATATGATAGCTATTTTGTTGAATCTGCTTATGATCCTACATGTAATTATTATGAGAGAGGAAAATATGGTTGTAGAAATTTTCATGTTACTAAATTACCTCTCTTCATGTTGAGATTGCTATCGTCTTTTTCCTTGCATATGCTAGTTTTTGCTTGCCTTGATAATTTGTTTTCTCATAAAAAACCTATGCATAGGAAGTATGTTAGACTTAAGTGTGCTTGTTGGGAGACAACCCAATATTTTTCAATGCTGTTATTCAATAAATTTTGCATCTACCTTCTGTTTAGATGTGTTTTTATGTTTTAATTAGTGTTTGTGCCAAGTAGAACCTATAGGATAACCTATGGTGATAGTTAATTTGATTCTGCTGAAAAACAGAAACTTTGCGCGCACAAAATTAGTGTTTTTAAATCAGAGAAACGTGATTTTGCGTTGATTCTTTTTGCTTATGATCAATAGACAAATTGTACAAGACTTCCTATTTTGGTAGGATTTTTAGAGTTCCAAAAGTGTGAGTTAGTTACAGATTGCTACAGACTGTTCTGTTTTTGACAGATTCTGTTTTTCGTGTGTTGTTTGCTTATTTTGATGCATCTATGGCTAGTATTAAGTGGTATGAACCATAGAGAACTTGGAATACAGTAGGTTTAACACCAAAATAAATGAAGAATGAGTTCATTACAGTACCTTATGTGGTGGTTTTGTTTCTTTCACTAATGGAGCGTATAAGTTTTCCTGTTGAGTTTTGTGTTGTGAAGTTTTCAAGTTTTGGGTAAAGATTTGATGGACTATGGAATAAGGAGTGGCAAAAGCCTAAGATTGGGGATGCCCATGGCACCCCAAGATATTCAAGAGTAGCCAAAAGCCTAAGCTTTGGGATGCCCCCGGAAGGCATCCCCTCTTTCGTCTTCGTTCATTGGTAACTTTACTTGGAGCTATATTTTTATTCGCCACATGATATGTGTTTTGCTTGGAGCGTCGTGTATGATATTAGTCTTTGCTTTTTAGTTTACGACAATCATCCTTGATGTACACACCTTTTGGGAGAAGCCCACTTGATTAGAATTTATTAGAATACTCTATGTGCTTCACTTATATCTTTTGAGCTTGATAATTTTTGCTCTAGTACTTCACTTATATCTTTTAGAGTACGGCGACGGCCTAATTTTGAAGAAATTGCTAGTCTCTCTTGCTTCACTTATATTATTTTGAGAGTCTTTTATAACAGCATGGTATTTGCTATGGTTATAAATTGGTCCTAGAATGGTGAGCATCCAAGTTGGGGTATAATAAAAACTATCATAGAAAGTGCATAAAACACTAGGATCAATTTGATGCTTGATAATTGTTTTGAGATATAGAGGTGGTAATGTTAGAGTCATGCTAGTGGGTAATTATGAAATTGAGAAATACTTGTGTTGAAGTTGGCAAGTCCCGTAGCATGCACGTATGGTAAAAGTTGTGTGACAAATTTGTTGCATGAGGTGCTCTTTTGATTGTCTTCCTTATGAGTGGCAGTCGGGGACGAGCGATGGTCTTTTCCTACCAATCTATCCCTCTAGGGTCATGCGTAGTAGTACTTTGCTTCGAGGGCTAAGTAGACTTTTGCAATAAGTATATGAGTTCTTTATGACTAATGTGAGTCCATGGATATACGCACACTCACCCTTCCACTTTGCTAGCCTCTATTGTGCCGCGCAACTTTCGCCGCTATCATACACACATTATTTACCTTCCTCAAAACAGCCACCATACCTACCTATTATGGCATTTCCATAGCCATTCCGAGATATATTGCCATGCAACTTTCCACCGTTCCGTTTATTATGACACGCTTCATCATTGTCATATTGCTCTTTGCATGATCATGTAGTTGACATCGTATTTGTGGCAAGGCCACCTTCATAATTTTCATACATGTCACTCTTGATTCATTACATATCCTGGTACACCGCCGGAGGCATTCATATAGAGTCATATCTTGTTCTAGCTTTGAGTTGTAATTCTTGAGTTGTAAATCAATAAAAGTGTGATGATCTTCATTATTAGAGCATTGTCTCAGTGAGGAAAGGATGATGAAGACTATGATTCCCCCACAAGTCGGGATGAGACTTCGGACTTTAAAAAGAAAAGAAAAATAAAAAAATAAAAAAAGGGAGGCCAAAAAGAAAAGAAAAAGGAGAAAGGCCAAAGAAAAAAAGAAAAAAAAGGAAAAAAATGAGAAAAAAAGAGAGAAGGGACAATGCTACTATCTCTTTTTCCACACTTGTGCTTCAAAGTAGCACCATGATCTTCATGATAGAGAGTCTCCTATGTTGTCACTTTCATATACTAAGTGGGAATTTTTCATTATAGAACTTTGCTTGTATATTCCAATGATGGGCTTCCTCAAAATGCCCTAGTTCTTCGTGAGCAAGCAAGTTGGATGCACACCCACTTAGTTTCTTTTGTTGAGCTTTCATATATTTATAGCTCTAGTGCATCCGTTGCATGGCAATCCCTACTCACTCACATTGATATCTATTGATGGGCATCTCCATAGCCCGTTAATACGCCTAGTTAATGTAAGACTATCTTCTCCCTTTTTGTCCTCACAACCACCACCAAATACCACCATAGTGCTATGTCCATGGCTTGCGCTCATGTATTGCGTAAGAGTTGAAAAAGCTGAAGCGCGTTAAAAAGTATGAACCAATTGCTCGGCTCGTCATTGGGGTTGTTCATGATGGGAGTATGTTCTCTAATGAAAATGAAGCATGGCCTAACTATATGATTTTGTAGGGATAAGCTTTCTTTGGCTATGCTATTTTGATAGGACATGATTATTTGTTAGTATGCTTCGAAGCACTATTATTTTTATGTTTTATAAGCTTTTATCTTGAATCATTTGGATCTGAACAATCATGCCACAATAAAGAAAATTACATTGAGAATTATGCTAGGTAGCATTCCACATCAAAAATTCTATTTTATCATTTACCTACTAGGTGACGAGCAGGAATTAAGCTTAGGGATGCTTGATCGTCTCCAACGTATCTATAATTTTGATTGTTCCATGCTATTACATTACCCTTTTAGAGGTTTATGGGCTTTATTTTACACATTTATATCATTTTGGGACTAACCTACTAACGGAGGCCCGGCCCGTATTGCTTTTTTTTGCCTATTTCATATTTGAAGAAAAGGAATATCAAACGGAGTCCAAACAGAATGAAACCTTCGGGAGCGTGATTTTTGGAACGAACGTGATCCAGAGGACTTGGAGTGCACGTCAAGAAGCAATCGAGGCGGCCAGGAGATAGGAGGGCGCGCCCACCCCTCCTGGGTGCGCCCCTGTCTCCTGGGCCCCACAAGTGGCCACCGACGTACTTCTTCCTCGTACATATACCCACGTACCCCGAAAACATCCAGGGAGCCAACGAAAAACAATTTCCACCGCCGTAACCTTGTGTATCTGCGAGATCCCATCTTGGAGCCTTCGTCGGTGCTCCGCCGGAGGTGGAATCAACCACGGAGGGCTTCTATCAACAACATAGACCTTCCGATGAGTTGTGAGTAGTTTACCACACACCTTCGGGTCCATAGTTATTAGCTAGATGGCTTCTTCTCTATTTTTGGATCTCAATACAATGTTCTCCCTGAGGGAGTCCTGGACTAGGGGGTGTCCGGATAGCCGGACTATCATCATCGGCCGGACTCCAAGACTATGAAGATACAAGATTGAAGACTTCGTCCTGTGTCCGGATGGGACTTTCCTTGGCGTGGAAGGCAAGCTTGACAATACGGATATGTAGATCTCCTACCATTGTAACCGACTCTGTGTAACCCTAGCCCTCTCCGGTGTCTATATAAGCCGGAGGGTTTTAGTCCGTGGGGCGAACAACCATTACAACAATCATACCATAGGCTAGCTTCTAGGGTTTAGCCTCCTTGATCTCGTGGTAGATCCACTCTTGTACTACCCATATCATCAATATCAATCAAGCGGGAGTAGGGTTTTACCTCCATCGAGAGGGCCGAACACAGGTAAAAACATCATGTCCCTTGTCTCCTGTTACCATCCGCCTAGATGCACGGTTGGGACCCCCTACCGAGATCCGCGGTTTGACACCGACATTGGTGCTTTCATTGTGAGTTCCTCGTATGCGTCACCGATAGGCTTGATGGCTCCTTCAATCGTCAACAACCACGCAGTCCGGTGAGACCTTCCTCCCGGACAGATCTTGGCGTTCGGCGGCTTTGCTGCGGGCCAATTAAGCAGCCATCTGGAGCAGATCGAAGCTCGCCCCTGGCCGTCGAGTCAAATTTGAGGCCTAAACTTCACGGCCGACATCCGTGGAGACTTGATCTTGATGGATTCGAGCCACGCCGAAGCGCCCGCCTTTATCACGATGGGCATGATTTAGCTCTGCCGCGGACAGCGCCACGGAGGCCGCACATGAGTCCGCTCCGACCCTAGTTCGGAGCCGACCCAGCAGGTCGAGGGCAGGTGGCTGGACACCGCCTTGGGGCTGCAATCTCTCGGCGATGGAGCCAAATCTGACCTTGTCCCTCGTAAAGCTCATGACTCTGAGGTGCCGGACTCCTCGCCGGACTCCGAACCTCCTGCGCCCCTACCAATCGAATCCGATTGGGCGCCGATCATGGAGTTCACGCCGCGGACATCTTTCAGCACTCACCCTTTGGCGACATCCTGAATTAGCTAAAGCATCTCTTGTTATCAGAGAGCCTGGCGGATGCGGCGGGGCGGTTGAGATGCGGACGACGAAGAAATTCAAAACCCACCCACCACCCACTTTGTAGCCACTGCCGATGATCTAACCGACATGCTGACTACGACTCGAAGACATCGATGGTATGGATGGCGATGCGGAGGCGACCAAGAACCAGCGCCTACGGGCACTGGAAGACCACCTCGTCATCGACATATGCATGGTGGACATCCCAAAGGATGGGAGCGGCGAAGAAGCGGCGGAGGCGATTCCCTAAGAAACAGCCCAAGCGCCGACGTCGTGGCGCGCCGCTCTAAATCCCGCCACAGCAAGAATGGAGATTCGGCACGGAGATAATAACACCCTAGAGAGTGCCGAAGACAACCCCCTCCAGCAAGATTCAGCGCAGGAGGACGGAGAAGCCAGCCCTCACGAGAGAGCGGCAGACAAAGAGGTCGAGGATGATAATTACATGTCTCCCTCCGGAGACGAGGCAAGCCTCAACGACGACGAATTTGTCGTGCCCGAGGATCCCGTCGAACAAGGCGTTTTAAGCGCAGGCTTATGGCCACGACAAACAGCCTAAAGAAAAAGCAAGAACAGCTTAGAGCTGATCAAGACCTGGCGGCCGACGGATGGACCGAAGTCCTCGCGGCGAAGAGCATGAACTCGAGCGCCCTCAAAAGCTACCCAAAGCGCAAGTTGCTCCCCCAATTAGAGGAGGAGGTATAAACTCTCATCACCAGCGCTGTCTGGCGGGCAGACCGACCACCTCGTGGCCGCGATAGAGAGGCATCTAGGCCCTCCACCAGAACCGTACCCCGGCACCGCTAAAAAAATGCAAAGCCACGGGGGAATGCGCCGGACTTGCGAGACATATTGGAGGACAAGGCAAGACAATCAAGATCGATCTACGGATCATCTGGGCGCCCCATGATGCGCGACGACTACCATCATGCGGATCTGACAACTCGAGACGGGCGAACACGATGACAAAGCTCTCTTGAGCTACGTCGTGATATTGCCCAATATAGAGGCGCCGCACACCCACTATGCTTCACAGATGAAGTAATGGATCATCAAATCCCCGAAGGGTTTAAACCCGTGAACATTGAATCCTACGATGGCACAACAGACCCCGCGGTTTGGATCGAAGACTATCTCCTTCATATCCATATGGCCCGCGGTGGCGATCTCCACGCCATCAAATATCTCCCACTCAAGCTTAAAGGACCAGCTCGGCATTGGCTTAACAGCTTGCCGGAGAGTCCATTGGGTGTTGGGAGGACACGGAAGCCGCATTCCTTGACAACTTCCGGGCACATATGTGCAACCACCAGACGTCGATGACCTAAGCCACATAATTCAGCAGCCAGACGAATCGGCCAGACAGTTCTGGACACGGTTCCTGACAAAGAAAAATCAAATCATCGACTGTTCGGATGCAGAGGCCCTCGCAGCCTTCAAACACAACATCCGCGACGAGTGGCTGGCCCGGCACCTAGGACAGGAAAATCCAAAATCCATGGCAGCCCTCACATCACTTATGACCCGCTTACATGCGGGGAGGACAGCTAGCTAGCCCGCGATAACAACCTCGGCAAAAATTCGGCGGTCCGGATACCAAGGACCGCAATGGCGGTCGCGTCGAAACAAAACAAGCGCCCGCGTTAGCGGCGATAACACCGAGGATCTGGCGATCGCGCGGATTCAGAGGCTCTAAACCGGTCGTGAAAAGCCTTTCAAAAGAACCACTCGGGTCCGTCCAATTGGGACCGAATACTCGACCGCTCTTGCGGATACATGGCACCTGAAAAGCCAGCTAATCACACTAACGAGGATTGTTGGGTATTCAAGCGGCGAGCAAGTTAATTGCTGAAAACAACGACAAGGGCTGCATAGCGACGGCGAGGAAGTGACCCGCCCGAACGATGAGAAGCGAAGGTTTTCCCCACAAGTGCGGACGGTAAACATGATATACACAACCCATATACCCAAGAGGGAGCGGAAGCATGCACTTAGGGACGTATATGCGATGCAGCCAGTAGCCCCGAAGTTCAATCCATGGTCCTCTTGCCCGATCACTTTTGATCGAAGGGACCACCCCACAAGTATCCGCCATGGCGGATTCGCTACATTGGTTTTAGACCCAATCGTCGATGGATTTCACCTCACGAGTCCCGATGGATGGCGGCGGCAACTGAACCTGCTTTATCGGGACACGGTCGCAAAGATGGGCATAGACCCTCAAGGATTAAACCTACTAAGGCGACCTTCAAAGCGTCATACCAGGTGTAGAGGCCAATTATGCAGGCTCGGTCCTGCCGAAGTGGTCTTGGATCCCGGATAACTTCGAGCGAGAGTTAATCTTTGACATAGTCCCGTTCGCGCGCTATCATGCTCTGCTTTCAGACGGACGCGTTTGCAAAAGTTCAGCGCGGTGCCGCATTATGCATACCTCAAGCTCAAGATGCGGGACCTCGAGGAGTCATCACGGTCAGCGGAAACACGAACGCTCCCTCGAGCGGAGGAACATACAATGCTCTCGCGGTAGAAGTCTGAGCAGCCTCTTAAGGCAATTCTCAAGTCCGGCCGTTAAGCGACCGGACATGACCAAGCGCGCCGGGCAACATACATCAAGACCACGGCACATTCCGAACACAGCGTAGCAATGCGGCTAACCCCAGCCCTTGCATGATTGCAAGACTAGTCCTTCAGCGTACATCATTACGCTCACGGAGATTCCATGGGCATAGGAGGAGGGCACGACCACGACAGGCCCAGTGCGGCTCAACCACACCAGGGCTCCTAAGTGTGTCGCTTTTTTCCTTTTTTTTTTTCTTACCCACAGACTCCGTTCACGGAGGCCTTGTCCGTGATGAACTGCCGAACTCACGATGCAATAGCCAGGGAAGGAGAAAGGCTACGACAAACACTAAGGTGGTCTCCATTACGAGCATTAAATTTGTTTAATACACCTTTCCGCAGCCTACCCCTGGCGGGGGACATGTTTAAATAGTCCAATCCCTTGCTTACCGCACTATTTGTATCGCTCCGCATTCATGGCAGTATTTCTGAATAAACAATGCATCGCTTTTTGCTTATAGCTGCATTTCTTTTTATATATATATATATATATGTTCATTTACGACATTCTGCATCCGTACACTTTGGTACGGCCGAATACACCAGGGGCTTATGTTCCCCGCATTATGGTGTGATAAGTCCGAACACTTTCCCAAGTGCGGCACCCCAAACTTATAGCATTATATGCATCGGCTCCGAATCATGTCTTGGGTCAATAGTTGAGTTTGCCCGGCTCCCATGTTTTGGTACCTTACGTTCCGTTTTATCGGCTAAGGTAGCACTGGGAGAACCACTGTGATTGCGCCCCGGTTGAGCTAGGCGAGCGCCTCAGTGGAGAAAGCTAAAACTGACCGTCATGATAAGGCGAGAGCTGGTCGCTGTTCGAGAGGTCTCTTCGAGTCCGTAAAGACTTATGCCGCTTAGGCGAGGAACGGATAGTGTCCGCCCAGCGTGATAGCACCGAACTCGGTCTTGCGAATACTAGGGGCTTCACGAAATTTAAAATTATAGAATTCTATGGCTAAGTGAGAGTGTTCAAGCATTATAAGTCCGGTTGCCTTGTCCGTCGTGTTGAGCGCCTCCCTAGATGGACCCAAACATGGGAACAAGAGTGCTCAAGTTTATCCCGAACACCCGGCAAAGACTGTGGCATGGGGGCTGAAGCCGACGACTTGCCATCTCTCGATTTGATAAGCGGCCGCCTGTAAGGTAATATTTTAAATTAATAAGCGTTGCTTAGCGCATATGAACAAAGTTTTCAGCATACAGATAACACATTGCGAGTCTAATCAAATATTACATCTTTGGAGCACTCATCGGCAATCTTGCGGGCACCCTTCAGGACACTCTTATAGTACATTTCGGGCGTGCAATACTCCTTGCCCACCGGCAGCGCATCCGTTAGAAGCTTCTCGAGATCCAGCCTGCCCGGTGCACTTTTGCACGGGCAAGGGCCAACGGGCACCTTTAATGCAGGCAGAGCGCTTGACGACTTCCACCCAGGGACATGCATCCACCAGCCGCCGCACCAGGCCGAAGTAGCTCCCAGGCATGGCCTCCTGAGGCCACAGCCGAACTATGAGGCCCTTCATGGCCTGTTCGGCTACCTTGTGGAGCTTGACCAGCTGCTTCACCTGGTCACTAAAGGCACCGGATGTCCGCCTCGGCATATTGAGACCAAGACCTTCTCCGTCGAGCTCCCTCCTCGGCCCGGTAGAATGCGGCAACGATCGGACCGCCATGAGGCAGATCTGCAAACGCTCCTGGAGAGCTCCGAATTCAGGTAAGTGACATGTAATTCACTTTCACATGCTTGCTTTGCATGAAAAAAGCCTTACCCGCCGCTATTTTCTTCAAATCTTCCACCTCCTGGAGGGCCTTGTGGGCTTCGGCCTTAGCGGCTTTTGCGCCCTCAAGGGCCGATGCAAGCTCGGACTCTCAAGTCCTCGAGTCGCGCTCCAAACCCTCATGTTTTTTCATGAGAGCCTGGAGCTCTTGCTGCACCTCCGCCACCCTCGCTTCCTGCTTCTCCCGCTCGGCTCGATCCGCGGCCGCATTGCGTTCGGCCGCAGACACCGCCTCCTTCAGGGTCGCCACCTCGTTCGTGGCCCCTAGAGTACCCACATTATCCTTGTTATTTTTCTTGCAACCAAAATCCTTTTACATGGGTACAAATTTAACACAGTGTTACTCACCTTCCCCATCCTCGAGCTGCTTCTTGGCACGGCCGAGCTCACTCTCGGACCGCTCGAGGCTCTGCTTCAAAGCACCGACCTCCATGATCGGTCTGGCGGAGGTCAGCAGCGCAACACCTGCAATCCCATATTGACATAATTTTTAGACCTCCTGCGTATATCTTTTTAGATCCTCAGTCCGGCTTTTCTTTCCGAACACTGAACCGAGCATCAGGGGCTACTGTCTATGCGGTATTACATTATATATTTTAAATTTCTTACCTCAAAGCCCGTTAGAAGGCTGCTGCAGGCTTCGATCAGCCTACTCTTGGCGAGCTGAACCTTCTGAATCACCGCACTCATTATAGTGCGGTGTTCTTCCTCGATGGAAGCGCCGTTGAGCGCCTCCAACAAGTTGTCCGGCGCCTCCGGTTGGACGGAGGCCGCCGGTTCCACGGTCTTGCCCTTCTTACGAAGGGGCCGCCTGCCGGACTCCGGAACCACTGCTGGTTCCGGTGCGGAGTCCGGTGCAAAGTCCGGGAGGTTGCCTTGCGGCACCTCCGGAGCCTCCTCCTCTTGATGGGTCCCCTCACGGGATCCCACCTCGGCGTCGTCAGCGTCACGGGGAGTTGAGGCGGTCGAGAGAGAATCCACATCCGACGGCGCCAAGGACCCGCTCGATGAAGCGGGAAGATCGTCCCCGGTCGGACTACAGGTTGTATGCGGCATTAGAAAGACACCGTGTGACAAAAAGAAAGATTATAGATCACTCAGGAATCCGGATACTTACGATCTCGCCAGGGGCTTGGCCCTTGAGGGCCACTCCTCATCATCGTCGCCAGCGTTGGCAGAGCCGTCCGGAGGAAGGGTCCTTCCCTTCTTGGACCCTTCGGCCTCCCCCGTTGGGGAAGCCTTCCTCTTCTTCTCTCCCCCCTCTTGGGGAGAGGCCTCTTTCTCCTCCTCGTCTTCGGGAGAGGAGTCTGCCTGGGAGCCATCGGACGACGAGTCCGATACCACCTGGCGCCAGGAACTTCTTCGGGTTCCCATGGCTTTCTTCTTGGCCTTCTTCTCCGGCACAACATATAGTGCCGGGACTAGCAACCCCGTCAAACGGGTATCTGCTGGGTCTTCGGGGAGGGGAGCCGGACAGTTAACCTGTCCGGACGTCCTCTGCCAGTCCTGTTAAAGGCATTGGGAGTTTTAGATCCCACATAGAGTCAAACTATGAAAGAAATGAATGTCCCATAGAGGATAACAAATCTTACACGCGCCCGGCCGGCTGCGTCTTGAATCCGCGATCTTGATTTGCGGATGCGGGGCTTCTCCTCCTTGAACAGCACCCTCCAGCCGCTTTATGCGTTGTGTCGAAGAGCCCGCTAAAGTGCAGTGCCGTGCGGATCAACTCCCACAAATTGAAAGCCCGTTGTTGGCGGGGAGAATCCGGCGGACGAGCATGACACGGATCACGTTGACAAGCTTAAGCTTCTTGTTCACGAGTGCAGAGACAGATCGAGTCGGTCGGCTCCTCCGAACTGCCCCATAGCAAGCCCTTCTCTTTCCGGAGGTGAGCTGCATGGGGATACCAGACTGAACTTCGTGGGCGCTGCCCATTTAGGGTCCTGCTGCTCGGTGATGTAGAACCACCCGATTGCCACCCTTTGATGGTTTCCACGAAGGCACCCTCGAGCCAAGTGGCGTTGGGCATTTGCCCACCATGGCGCCTCCGCTTTTCTGCTTGGTTGCCCTTCACAACCTTGACTTGACATTGAAGGTCTTTAGCCACAAGTGAAGTGGGGCTGGATGCGAGAAAGGCCTCGCACACGACGATAAATGCCGAGATGTTGAGAATGAAGTTTGGCGCCAGATCATGGAAGTCTAGGCCGTAGTAGTACATGAGCCCCTGGACGAAGGGATGAAGTGGGAAGCCCGATCCACGGAGGAAGTGGGGAAGAAATCGACCCTCTCATGGGGCACAGGGGTGGGGATGAGCTGCCTTGTCGGGCGGCCGGTCTTGTGATGTCATTGGACAAGTATCCGTGCGCGCGGTTTTCAATGTGCCCTCCGTAGAACGGAGGAGGCCATCCACTGCCTCCCGCTCCGGACATGGCTGGAGAAGGTTGAGGCGAGGTGTGCGGACTTGGGCGCTGGAGCTCGAGTGCGTTGAGATGGATAGGCAAAGGAGGAAGAAGGCATAGGTAAAAAGGGTGGATCCTTATCCCCTTATATATGGGCGGACGAAGACTATGCGTCCCCACCGGCCTGGTAAAACTCACCTATCTCCCAAGCGCCACAATCAATGGCGCGGTTGGGTTACCCACGTCCGTATTGATGGGAATCCCGAATAAGGGGAACACGATCTCGCTCGACAAGGCGTGCCAAGGAAACCGCTTAGCTAAACGCTACCGAGGTGGTATAATAAAAGCGATTCAAGTAAAGGCTTGGTGGTGGTGTGATGTCATGCCACAAAATCGTCAATGATTGAACTTGTGTACATATTATTCTCTCTACGGTGGTATGTGGAATTTATTTTGCGAGCGGACACTATCTGGTGTTCACAATATTCTATGAATTAATTCGGAGGAGGAACCCGCCTTGCAATGCCCAACAATATGCGCGCGGACTCATCGTCATTGAAGCCTGGTTCGGGGCCCCGAGGAGTCTGGACTAGGGGTGTCCGGATAGCGGACTATCATCATCGGCGGACTCCAAGACTATGAAGATACAAGATTGAAGACTTCGTCCCGTGTCCGGATGGGACTTTCCTTGGCGTGGAAGGCAAGCTTGGCAATCTGAGATATGTAGATCTCCTACCATTGTAACCGACTCTGTAACCCTAGCCCTCTCCGGTGTCTATATAAACCGGAGGGTTTTAGTCCGTGGGGCGAACAACCATTACAACAATCATACCATAGGCTAGCTTCTAGGGTTTAGCCTCCTTGATCTCGTGGTAGATCCACTCTTGTACTACCCATATCATCAATATCAATCAAGCAGGAGTAGGGTTTTACCTCCATCGAGAGGGCCCGAACCTGGGTAAAAACATCGTGTCCCTTGTCTCCTGTTACCATCCTCCTAGATGCATAGTTCGGGACCCCCTACCCGAGATCCGCCGGTTTTGACACCGACACTCCCCCTCTCTTGTGGAGATCTATTTGATGTAACTCTTTTGTGGTGTGTTTGTCGAGATCCGATGAATTGTGGGTTTATGATCAAGTTTATCTATGAGAAATATTTGAAGCTCCTCTGAATTCTTTTATGTACGATTGAGTTATCTTTGCAAGTGTCTTCAAATTATTAGTTTGGTTTGGCCTACTAGATTGATCTTTCTTGCAATGGGAGAAGTGCTGAGCTTTGGTTTCAATCTTGCGGTGTCCTTACCCAGTGACAGCAGGAGTTGCAAGGCACGTATTGTATTGTTGCCATCGAGGATAAGAAGATGGGGTTTATATCATATTGCTTGAGTTTATCCCTCTACATCATGTCATCTTTCTTAATGCGTTACTCTGTTCTTATGAACTTAATACTCTAGATGCATGCTGGATAGCGGTCGATGTCTTGGAGTAATAGTAGTAGATGCGGTAGGAGTCGGTCTACTTGTCACGGACGTGATGCCTATATACATGATCATGCCTAGATAATCTCATAATTATTCGCTTTTATATCAATTGCTTGACAGTAATTTGTTCACCCACCGTAATACTTATGTTATCTTGAGAGAAGACACTAGTGAAACCTATGGCCCGCGGGTCTATCTTTTATCATATAAGCTTTCAATCTACTTTTATTTGCATCTTTACTTTTCGCATCTATATTATAAAATACCAAAAACATATTTATCTTATCATACTATCTCTATCGATCTCACTTTACATGAAGTGGCCGTGAAGGGATTGACAACCCCTTTATTGCGTTGGTTGCGAGTTCTTTGTTTTTTGTGTAGGTCGTGGGACTTTTGTGGAGCCTCCTCTTTGGATTGATACCTTGGTTCTCAAAAACAGAGGGAAATACTTACACAACTATTGCTGCATCACCCTTTCCTCTTCAAGGAAAACCAACGCAAGCTCAAGACGTAGCTGGACTTTACAACTGTTACTTGGAAAGGCAGGTCGACCCTGAGGGGTGCCCACGGGTGATGTGGAGACGAGTTGACCTGGAGGGTGCTCGTGAGATAATTATGAGGCGTGGTCGGGCATTCCTAGCCCTTGTCGCAAGTCCTCGAGATGGGGCAACAGGGTCACATGTTTCGTGAGTCTCTGCTTGTTACCGCGCGTTCCTAATCCACTACGATTTATACATTTGATCCGGGGGGCCTCTGGCCTGATAGCACTAACCATCACGTGGGCATAGTATGGGCGTTCTGCATCGTATACATCAGCCGAAGCTTAATAGACGCCAGCGACTGAGCGGCGCGCGCCGGGTTGGACTGGTAAGCACCTGCATTTTTTAAGGAGGTAGCTAGGTCTGCTCACCGGCCACGTACGCAACGTGTAGGAGTTCCCGGGGCGATGGCCCATGACCCCCGGGGGCATAGGTTTAGTCCAGCGTGTTGACCTCTCTATTAAGCCTAGGTCGGGTTGCGGCGTATTGTTTGGCCGAGGCCGGGCATGACCCAGGAAAGTGTGTTTGGCAGGAGTTAATCGAGTGTGGTGGGTAAGTTGGTGCACCCCTGCAGGGAAGAAAACATCTATCGATAGCCTGTCCTACGGTAACGGACACTTGGAGTTTTATCCCGTTTGATACAACTAGAACTGGATACTCATGATGAGAAATGGATTGTGATGAGAAATGGATAGTATGGCTCTGGGATTGCTTTCTCGCAGGGAGTCGAGAAAGGATCTCTGGCCGAAGTTGATGTCACTACTACTACTTTACCTTATGCTACTCTTATCTCTTCTGATGCTGCAAGATGCTTGGAGTTGCTTGAATATGCTAGTCTTTGATAGATTAGGCTTTCCCCTTCTCTTCTAGCATTCTGCAGTCCAGTCCACAGATACAGCCCATTTCATTGATACCGATGCATATGTAGTGTAGATCCTTGCTTGCGAGTACTTTGGATGAGTACTCACGGTTTCTTTGGTCCCCCTTTCTTCTCCTTTCCGGTTGATGCAACCAGATGTCGGAGCCCAGGAGCCAGATGCCACCGTCGATGCCTACTACTACGTGGAGACCGTTGACAACCAGGAGTAGTTAGGAGGCTCCCAGGCAGGAGGCCTTGCTTTTTCGATCGATGTTGCTTTTGTGCTAGCCTTCTTAAGGCAGACTTGTCTAACCTATGTCTATACTCAGATATTGTTGCTTCCGCTGACTCTTGTGTATTCGAGCTTATGTATTCGAGCCCTCGAGGCCCATGGCTTGTAATATAAAGCTTGTATTATTTTATTTGTGTCTAGAGTTGTGTTGTGATGTCTTCCCGTGAGTCCTTGATCTTGATCGTACACATTTGCGTGTATGATTAGTCTACGATTGAATCGAGGGCGTCACACGATCATAGGTCATACTCATCGTTTAAGCACAACTGGGGTTACCACTTTTACATAAAGCATTGTTGTGTTCACACCATTAGAGTTGCTTTAGCCCAATTCTTAGAGTAAAGCTCCCCTAGATGTTATATTCCCCTTAAGAGGGATGAACTAACCTTGGATTTTCTCGATGATGGCTTCATGTAGGTGTTGAAGATGTGGATGCTCATTATTGATATAGATCATTTGGAGCAATCCATTGGAGTGAGTTCCCCTTTCAATACCTACATGGGTTAGTCCCACAAGGAACAAACAAGGATATCCATAGACATAGAGTGAAGCACACACACGATGATGTCCATGAAAGCATTAGATTACCTTGTCCCTTGTCTTACCAACAAGATGGTTTGTGACTCCTTGAACTTGTGCAAGATGTGGAAGTTGTTTGCACTTGTCCTTGCCAAAATGAATATGAGAGAAGTATATTGGCGGAGTCACCCTCAAGAACTCTCTAGTTCTTCTTCTTCGGGATCCACATCATCTTGATGGGAATCCTTGAGGTTGTATATGTACTTGATGAAGTAGAACTTGATGTATACTCGGGAACCCACTTGACCAAGGCCTTTGGAGCATCTTCAAATGCAACAATCTCCTCTTGAAGCTTGTCCTTGCCTTTTAGCTTGTGGTCTTATGGTGGAAGACCATCTTGAGCTTGTGTTACCTTGAAGGAAGTAGGATCATACTTCTCTTGTTGAGGAACAAACTTTGCCTTGGGGTATTGACCTTCTTCCCACTCAACTCCATTGGTATTGAACTTTCGATCAAAACCAACACCTTGATCTTCCGGTGCCTTCCTTGCTTGCGTACAATTTCCTCAAATAGTTTACTTCCGGCAAGGCTCTTGCAAACACATTTCTCTATAATTCCCTTCAATAAGCTATTTTCTTGCTCAAGTGTAACTTGGCTAAGAGAATCATTAGTGGAATCAAGAGAACTACTCAAAGCAAAAATATTGGATTTAGTGTAGCGACCCGACCTGAATGGATCAAGTCTCTGTGCTTAAGTGTCATCCCTGGATCGGTATGCTGACATACACAGTACTCGAGGATTTATAACAGAGGTAAATCACATGTATAAAGTAACGTAAATACTATTACCTCAATCCAAAATAGCGGAAGTAACAAGGTTGTGGATTCCCATCAACACCAACGACAAAGTTGAGTGTAGAAATCGTAACCCTAACGTATCACTTACTCGTCGTAAGATCCTGCAACATGAGACGTTGCAGCCACAAAGGGTCAGTACATTGAATGTACTGGCAAATTCACACCATAGAGCAATGATGAATAAAGGCTATCACTACATGCATATTTGACTAGTGGAGACTCTATGGTTATAATGTTTTTCCGAAAAGCCAATCTTTCCCTACTGCAAAGGAATAAATTTTATTTAACTATCATGGTGGTTGTTAAACATTGAGAATGGTTGACAGCATTCTCAATCCCAATTAAATAACATCATTAAAATCGAACAATATTAATTAAAGTAACATGATGAGATTCACATGATAATCCAAGTACTAGATACTCAAAACGTCCATAATCGGGGACACGGCTAATCATGATTAGTTTATACACTTTGCAGAGGTTTGTGCACTTTTCCCCACATGACTCGATCTCCTCCGTTGGTTTTCTCGCACTACATGGTGTTTGAGAAACGAATGACCGAGACATAGTCTTTCAGAAGTGCTAGCACCTTACAATGGGTAGACCGGTACACCTACTTTCCCCTACATCTGCTAGTCTACCACTATAAGAGTTTGCATGACTTAGTCAAGTATTCTAGAGCCCATAATAGCATGTGGCTGCGCACGGAAGTTTCTAGCATGAATAATCTTATGATCCCTTTGAGCCTGGGTGGCGGTCCATAAAAAAATAGGCAATCCTGGTCTAACAAGGTGCCTAGACAGGCAATCCTGGAATAACCAGGTACCTCAATCCACCCAGATGTGTATTAATGTTGCCACCTTAGATAAACCATTAATTAACAATCTCACATCTATCATGGAAATTCACTCACCCAATCCACGTCTACGAGCATAGCATGGCATAATAAGCAAACGTAGAAGTAACTCCCAAGGGTTTGATAATAAAACAAGTAATAGGTACTACCTCATCTACTTCCCAAAACCCACAATTTAATTAGATCCTAATCATGCAATGTTTGAGGATTGATCTAATGCATAAAAACTGGGTAATGAGAAGGTATGATCAAAGTGTTACTTGCCTGCAATGTTGATGAAGATGATTCGCACTCAAAACTCTTGATAGTTCTACTCGTCACACTCCGGTCAATCTATCGTAAGCAAGCAATTGTAACCACACATAAGCAATCACTCAAAAGATCAGAGAGAACGAAGAACAATTAGGAAAAACATCAAAACCAAATCAAATAACTCTTGCAGCATAAACAATTTCTAACAGTACCAAAACTATGTGAATTTGGCCTTATCATAAAGTTTAGGTCAAGAGCTTCGATTTACAAAAAGAATCAACTAAATCGGAGTTATAAAACTCAAGTTACAATCAAACAAAGTTTAAATACAAATCTGTTTGTAATCAAATTTTAAAGCTTCCAAAAACATGTTTTAGTTGTTTCACTGGATAGAGGGGATCATAACGAAGAAGTGGGCGTTGGTTTCGTCGGATTTGGATACACGAGTAAAAAGTTGTGAGTGTTTGAAAACCAGGGACTAAACTGTAAGAAAAGTATTTACTACTGGATCCCTGGCCGAAATTAAAAAGAAAAGAAAAACTCTACCGAATGAATGTTCGCTACGAAATCCTAACAAACGAAACCGTTCACTACAGAGGCTAAACTAGTGAGCGTTCGCTATATAACTAAACCATATTAAAAAAGTGATCTAACGATAAAAACCGAAAACGAATAAAAATAACCGGGGTGGTTTGCGGTTTATACCGGTTCAAGAATTTAAACCGGTGGCGGCGGTTTCGGCCAAGCGGCGAACTCCGCGAGACAGGCGGCGACGCGCAGCTCTGGGCGAGGTGCGGCGTGGGCTGCTTGATGGCGATGGCAAAGGCTTGGGCGGCGTCGAAGGCGACGGCGGCAAGGCTGGGAGGCGAGGAGATGGCGGCGGCGACGGATCTCATCGGGGCGGCGGCGATGACGCGATGCGGCCCGAGGCGGCGGCAAAAACGGGATCCAGGGGGTCCCGGGGTGCGCTTTATAGGAGGGGGAGGGCGGCTCCGAGGCGTGGAGGAGGGGGCAAGGCGCGAGGTGGCGAGGTCACGCACGGCGGCGGCGGTGCGTGCTCACTCAGGACTCTGTCCCGAGCTGGAAGACGAGCGAGGCGCGACATGGGGCCGGCTGGGCCGTGGCCTAGCGATTTGCTGGGCCGGCCCAGTCGGAGGAGGGAGTTTTTCTTTTTTTTAATAAAACGTTTTCTCAGACAAATAAAAATAGAAAAGAAAAAAAAATATTATATAGGCATATAATATATCAAAAAATTTAGAAAAAGATTTTCTACAGCATGAACATTTTTCTAGAGTCAAATAAAATCCACACAAATTCATATAAATCAAACACTGCTGCTGCTCTAATAAAATCCAACGAAAATCATTTTAAAAATACCAAAATGAATTCAAATTTATTTCTCTCCAATTTTCTATCGTAGGGAATCATGTTACCCTAATTTCTGTATATTTTATTTTTGGAGAAAAATAGTTTGAATAAAACTCCAATAACTCCAAATTGAAATAAATTCAAAAGAACTTTGAATTCAATTCTTTTAAAACTCCCAACTCATATTTCATATAATTTGAAGAAGTCATTTTATCTTCTCTCATGAAAATCATTGACTTGCGTGAAGTTTATGAATCGAAATATTTCCAAATGAAATTCAAATATTTTCAAATACCCTTTCATTTAATTAAATGGAAGAAGTCAAATCACCTTCGCTCAAGGGTTTTGTATTTCAAAAGAATTTGAATTCATGAAGATCAGAAAAGAAAGTGAAAGTTTGGGAAAGTCCTTTTATTCCCTCTCATTTAACTTTCAAAAAGTTTCGAATTTCACTCAATCAATCAAACAATCAATCAAATCTATCCATTTGTTTATAACATTCCAAAATTTAGAATTTTGGGATGTTACAAACCTACCACCCTTAAAATGAATCTCATCCTCGAGATTCGGAGAGGCTAGCAAGAAAATAGGTTAGTGTCGGGGTCTTCTCAAAATCCATCGATCATCACAGGGGGTCTGGGGTACTACCACCCTTAGAAGCATTGATACGGTTCCATCAAAACTCTTATACTCCATCCTTATTGTTGACAGGGTTGGTCCTATCAGATTCTTGGGAAAATTCCTTCTCTAGGCTTTTCCGGTAGTGGCATAACCTTTTTCCTCAATTTTTATGCCCATTTCATCTTGGTACGGTTCTTCTGAGACTGGGTCTTCTTAGCTGACGGGTCTAGCGCCAATACTAAACAACTATCGATATCTCATGGTGGTCAACAATTTATGGTTTCTCCTGCAGGAAATGGGTCTGGGTTGAACCTCACCGTATGTCCTACGATTGGCAACAACTGCCTTGTACAAGGGAAAAAAATACTTATACCATTCTAAGGTTTAAACAATGTTTTGATTGTCGTCTCTCTACTATAGGTAAGTCACTCGGATTTACCATCCCACATAACAAGGCGAATAATAAGAGTAAGTCGGTATGGTGATCAATCCATCCCGCACCCAAATCATTATCTTGTATATGGTTTAGCGAATCTCGCATGCTAGCACTCGGTCATCCACACAAGCATTGCAGAATTTTCTCGTGTCAACGAACCAAGTTCGGATAAATCCATTGATTCTGCAAGCCAAACAAACATCTATCGTTTTCTTCACAACTCTAAGGTTTTGCGTTGCTCCTATAAAATCGTCGGTTGATAAAGGCATATCCTCTTCTTCCAGGGTTTCTCCTTCAGCAAGAGTGTGCTTGCTTCTTGGCAGGTCCTGGGGCCTGTGGGTTATGGCCCATCTCATCACTTGTATACCTTGAACTCATCATCGAGCAACTGATCATTATTCCAACTTCCAACTTCCTAGTATTCTTAAATCCATCCTATTGTACCGTCTTCCTTCCTTCTATTGGCACCACACTAGGACACGATTACTTAGACTCATCATGGAATTTCCATTGATCCATATTTCCAACATCATACCTCCTTTATATCCAATAGTAATTTATCTCTTCATCCTCGTGGGATCTCCCACATACCGAGATAAAAAAATTATACTTATGAAGTCCATACTCTGCTTCGTGGAACATCATTATCCTTTCCAGGGTCAAGCGTCCTTACAGGGGAATATTGGCCATCACTGCATGGCACTTCTTCAACTGGGAAACGTGAAACACATCATGAACTTCTGACAGTCCTTCGGGTGACCCCAATTTGTTGGCCACTTCTCCCATACGCTCCAAAACTCGGTATGGTCCTACAAATCTCGGGCTAACTTTCCCTTAACTCCAAATCGTTTAACTCCTCACAGAGGGGACACACGAAGACATGCTCTATCTCCAATTTCATAGACTTCCTCCTTGCATTTTTGAGTCTGCATAACTCTTCTGCCAGGACTGAGCTACCTTCAGTCTATCTCGAAGCAACTTAACATTCTCTTCTGGATCCTTGATCACATTTGGTCCAAATAACAGACGGTCTCCAACTTCATCCCACATCAACGGTGTCTGGCTCCTTCTCCCATACAAAGCTCCAAAAGGGGGCCATCTTCAAACTGGCTTGGTAACTGTTGTTGTATGAGAACTCCGTGTAAGGTGGATTATCATCCCTACTAGATCCATAATCTAGCGCACACACTATCAATATGTCCTCCAGAATTTGATTGACTCTCTCAGTCTATAAATATGTCTACGGATGAAAGGCTATACTGAACTCTAGTCAAGTACCCAAAGTCTGGTGCAGCTGATTCCAAAACTTTGAGGTAAACTGTGTTCCTCTATCAGATACGATAGTCCTCGGAACTCCATGCAGACATAAGATCCTGGTTATATATATCTTGGCCAACTTCGCACTTGTATAGGTGGTTTTCACTAGGATAAAGTGAGCCACTTTGGTCAAGCGAATCAACTACTACCCAGATAGAATCATATCCCGATCGGGTTCTGGGAAATCCGGTAATGAAATCCATGCCAAGCTTATCCCACTTCCATTCGGGTATCAGCATAGGCCGTAGTAATCCTGCTAGCTTCTGATGCTCTGCCTTTACTCTCTGGCATACATCACTACGACTACATACTCCGCAATATCCTTCTTCATACCAGTCCACCAGAAACGCTCCTTCAAATCCAAATACATCTTGGTGTTTTCAGGGCGAATTGGGTATGGTGAGTCATGAGCCTCTTGAAGTATTTACTTCCTGATCCTTGCATTATTGGGAACATATACACGGTCCTCGGACCATAAGATGTCGTGCTCATCCTTACAAAAACCTTTGGCCTTTCCTTTGCTCATCCTCTCTTTTATCTCAGCAATCTCTTTGTCATACTTCTGAGCTTCACGAATCTTTCCCAACAATGTAGACTGAGCTTCCATTGCTGCAACAAAACCTTTGGGAACAATCTCCAACCAAAGTTCCCTGAGATCCTCGGCTAACTTCTTTGGTAATCCCCCGCTTATGAGGGTATTCGTCCTTGTTTTATTTATGGTTGTGTCCTATTTCTCCACAAAGCTTGTATGCACAAGGTTTCTTCATATCCTTTCCATAAGGCCTCAACTTTTGGGACACAAGACGAGACCTTTGCAGAGTCAACTTAAATTCTTCTCAAGTGGTTACTCTTTGCCATCCATTGATGTTTTGGTACATCCTCCACCAAGTAGCAGCACCTCTTTTCAAAGCACTGTAGAGCATGCTGGGTCATATCCTTTCCGGATATAGGGTTATTCTTCATGTGATCCCCATGTTCTGAATCCATTGGTCCGTCTCCAATTGACTCATCGGTCTAGAAAATACGAGCTCATCTTCATTCATGCTCTATTGGGTCCAAGGGTATTGGGTGGGATAAGAGAGATAGAGAGAGATACACACAATACAAACAAAAGTTTTTGAAAAGGCAGATTTTATTGTGGCTGTCGGAAAAACAACAAACAAATGACAGCTCACAATCGTCGCATCTAACGTAAGTATATAACAGGGGTTGGGTCTTCTAATGGTTTATAGATCTCAACGTCATCAAACTCTTCAAGTCTTGTTCATGTCTCCGATGGCTTCTTCTGATCATGCTTGTCCTTCTCAAGTTCCTATGCCAGATCTCTGTTGACACGAAGTCTCTAGTGACATCCTTTAATATTTCTGGAGTTGCGTTCCAAACTTCTGGGTTTTCAACATCCTTGGCATGAACCATGGTCTAGTTCCTGACGAATCTCCGGTTTCTTGTGGTTCTGCTCCTCCAGTTTGGCTACTTTCAACTTCTGGGTCCTAAGTTCTTCACGAAATACTTCCTTGTCAAATACGGCTTCCTGCAAGTCCATCTTAACTTCTGCTCAAGATCCTGGTGATACACCAGCTAGGGTTAAAACTTCATCTTTTGTTGATAGGTGCTCCATCAACCTTCTACCATCCAATCCTTCTATGCATACGCATGCTTAACTCAGCACGGTGACAATAGCATAAGCGGGCGATAACATCATGGATAGCCGTGTTTCTGCTCATGTTACTGCCATGAGCTATCATTCCATAATTGATATCTCCTGCCTTGGGGCTTTCTTGACAAAACCTTTGAGTTCTAACGCTCCATGTTCCGGTCTTTCTCCAACACACCTTGATCTCGGGTATTGACAGCTTCAATGGTTTGACAATTTCCATAAGTGTAGCCTTCCTTGGTCATACCAAATCTGGAAATTCTTCATATTATCCTAGTCTTCGAAGTCTTTATCCATCATAGTTTCTGTCATTATAATGCTCGGTAAAATCCTCTTTATTCCAAGTGGTCTTAGTTGTCCGATATCTTGTCCTTCTTGGAGTGGTCTCATCAGTCGAATCCTTGAGTGGTCAAAAGGGAAGAGGGGTATGGTCTTTCTAAAAGGGAATATTTGAATAAGCTCAGAAGAAAAGAGAGGTAAAAGATTCTTTTGAAAAGAAAGCTGTGGAGAAAAATCTTTCCTATGGGCTTGCCAGTTTCTAGGGTCACATCCTACAGTCAACATGTGCTCTGATACCATCTTGTAGCGACCCGACCCGAATGGATCAAGTCTCTGTGCTTAAGTGTCATCCCTGGATCGGTATGCTGACACACATAGTACTCAAGGATTTATAACAGAGGTAAATCACATGTATAAAGTAACGTAAATACTATTACCTCAATCCAAAATAGCGGAAGTAAAAAGGTTGTGGATTCCCATCAACACCAACGGCAAAGTTGAGTGTAGAAATCGTAACCCTAACGTATCACTTACTCGTTGTAAGATCCTGCAACATGAGACGTTGCAGCCACAAAGGGTCAGTACATTGAATGTACTGGCAAATTCACACCATAGAGCAATGATGAATAAAGGCTATCACTACATGCATATTTGGCTGGTGGAGGCTCTATGGTTATAATGTTTTTGCGAAAAGCCAATTTTTCCCTACTGCAAAGGAATAAATTTTATTTAACTATCATGGTGGTTGTTAAACATTGAGAATGGTTGACATCATTCTCAATCCCAATTAAATAACATCATTAAAACCCAACAATATTAATTAAAGTAACATGATGAGATTCACATGATAATCCAAGTACTAGATACTCAAAACGTCCATAACCAGGGACACGGCTAATCATGATTAGTTTATACACTCTGCAGAGGTTTGCGCACTTTTCCCCACATGACTCGATCTCCTCCGTTGGTTTTCTCGCACTACATGGTGTTTGAGAAATGAATGACCGAGACATAGTCTTTCAGAAGCGCTAGCACCTTACGATGGGTAGACCGGTACACCTACTTCCCCTACATCTGCTAGTCTACCACTGTAAGAGTTCGCACGACTTAGTCAACTATGCTAGAGCCCATAATAGCATGTGGCTGCACACGGAAGTTTCTAGCATGAATAATCTTATGATCCCTTTGAGCCTGGGTGGCGGTCCATAAAAAAACAGGCAATCCTGGTCTACCCAGGTGCCTAGACAAGCAATCTTGGAATAACTAGGTACCTCAATCCACCCAGATGTGTATTAATGTTGCCACCTTAGATAAACCATTAATTAACAATCTCACATCTGTCATGGAAATTCACTCACCCAATCCACGTCTACGAGCATAGCATGGCATAATAAGCAAACGTAGAAGTAACTCCCATGGGTTTGATAATAAAATAGGTAATATGTACTACCTCATCTACTTCCCAAAACCCACAATTTAATTAGATCCTAATCATGCAATGTTTGAGGATTGATCTAATGCATAAAAACTGGGTAATAAGAAGGTATGATCAAAGTGTTACTTGCCTGCAATGTTGATGAAGATGATTCGCACTCAAAACTCTTGATAGTTCTACTCGTCACACTCCGGTCAATCTATCGTAAGCAAGCAATTGTAACCACACATAAGCAATCACTCAAAAGATCAGAGAGAACGAAGAACAATTAGGAAAAACATCAAAACCAAATCAAATAACTCTTGCAGCATAAACAATTTCTAACCATACCAAAACTATGTGAATTTGGCCTTATCAGAAAGTTTAGGTCAAGAGCTTCGATTTGCAAAAAGAATCAACTAAATCGGAGTTATAAAACTCAAGTTACAATCAAACAAAGTTTAAATACAAATCTGTTTAAAATCAAATTTTAAAGCTATCAAAAACATGTTTAAGTTGTTTTACTGGATAGAGGAGATCATAACGAAGAAGTGGGCGTTGGTTTCGTTGGATTTGGATACACGAATATAAAGTTGTGAGTGTTTGAAAACCAGGGGCTAAACTGTAAGAAAAGTATTTACTACTGGGTCCCTGGCCGAAATTAAAAAGAAAAGAAAAACTCTACAGAATGAATGTTCGCTACGAACTCCTAACAAACGAAACCGTTCACTACAGAGGCTAAACTAGTGAGCGTTCGCTATATAACTAAACCATATTACAAAAAATGATCTAACGATAAAAACCGAAAACGAATAAAAATAACCGGGGTGGTTTGCGGTTTATACCGGTTCAAGAATTTAAACCGGCGGCGGCGGTTTCCGGCGAAGCGGCGACCTCGGTGATACGGGCGGCGGCGCAGCTCGGCGAGTGCAGCGTGGGCTGCGCGACGGCGCTGGCAACAAGGCTGGGCGGCGGCGCGACGGCGACGGCGGCGGGAGGCGAGAGATGGCGGCGGATCTCATCGGGGCGGCGGCGGCGCGCTGATGCGCCCGAGGCGGCGGGCGAAAACGGGATCGGGGGTCCCGGTGCGCTTTATAGGAGGGACACTACTAGGAAAAGCCTATACACAGAATCTTAGCAAAGCTGCAGCTCAAAAGGAGCACCGCCGCTAACTAGTAGTAGCGCGTGTGCGGGAAACTCGCCGATAAGTTTTAGCGAGAGGCGCTCGGCGTAAAACGCTGCTACAAATATCGACCGGCGGTGTTGACCTAGCTCTATTTAGCAGTAGCGCGGTCGCGCGAACCGCGCTACTGCTAAGGATGTAGTAGTAGCGCGCTTTTTCTGAGATCGCTGCTGCTAAATTTCAAATTGCCACACTTTTTGTCCCAGTTAGCAGTAGCGCCGTATCCCAAAGCGCGCTGCTGCTAATTCCTTAGCAGCAGCGCATTTTAGATCCCGCGCTACTGCTAACCCGCATCAACCCACCACCTTTCCCCACCCGTCCCTCCCCTCCCCCTCTTCTCTTTCCCTTCCCCCTACCTCCCCCTCCCCCTCCTCTCTTCCCTTCCCCTACCTCCCCCACATGCTCCCACTCTCACTCTTCTTCTTCCTCAATACTTCTCCCCCATTACTCTCTCTCTCTCTTCTATCCACCTTTCTCTCTCTTCATTACTCCTACCTAACTACACCACCTCCATTAATGCATCTCCTTTCTCTTTTTCCTCCCCCCTCCACTAGTTGAAGTTGTCTCCTCCCAAATTAGGTAGCTAGGTAGATGTAATATTTAGTTAAGTGACCTATTTGCCCCCTAACTAGATCTATCTTTGTCAAGAAGAGCTTTGTGCACTTCTGATCTCCCTACAACATCATCTCCACCGTGTGCTCGATCTCGATCGAGATAGAGGTGATGAAAATTTCATGCTTTTGCAAAATGGAAATATGTTTATGTGTGTGTGATATGTTTGTGGAAATTGTGTGTGTGGCATGAGTTGACGCCAAATTGTGCTTTTGAGTTGCCTATGTTTTGCCGAAATGTCATTTATTTCCATTTCGGCGAATTCCGGGCAAACTCTAGATCCATATATGTCCTATTTTCAGGGAAGGTCATGCCAAATTTTTTTATGACTTTGATGCATGCATGCATTTTTATAATCAATTTGTTTATTATTACCGTGCGAGTTGACGATGGTCGATGGAACGATGGTGGACAGGTGGTTGCGATCGGCGGTGCAGGACATGAAAGAAAATAACCGGACAGAGGTTTTATGTCCATGTCGAAAATGCAAAGGAATAGTTTGGCTCGACCCCCATGAGGATGGTCGTGTCGGCGCTTTCGCTCATGACCGGTTTCGTGGATGGCTATACTCGGTGGATAATTGAAGATGAGGATGACGATGTTGAGGATGCCGACGGGGCGAGCAATGATGACACGGGCAAGACGAAGAGATGATCGATAATGGCGGCGGGAAGAGGCCGACATGGCGGCCGAGAAGGGCCGGACATGGCGGAGGAGAAGGGCCGGACATGGCGGCGGAGAGAATGACATGGACTCCACGCAGCAG
The DNA here is from genome assembly GCA_021437245.1 of Aegilops speltoides. NCBI lineage: Eukaryota > Viridiplantae > Streptophyta > Magnoliopsida > Poales > Poaceae > Aegilops > Aegilops speltoides. Next base: position 237,871,104 of record CM038146.1, on the reverse strand, counting down.
AGTTCGTCGGTACTAAGTTCAATTGTGCGGGACCCTCATGTTCAAGCATTGCTTCGCAAGGAGACGAGTACCGAGAGAGCTGCTTCTAGAGAGGAGGCTAAGCTGGAGCAACTGGTGGTAGACTCGAATACTCCATTGTATGATGGTTGCAATCCTGAGGTGACCCGCTTGAGTTTCACGCTCCAACTCCTGAAGACGAAGGCTAAAAACAAATGGACCGACACTAGCCTCGATGAGCATCTCAAGTACCTAAAGGATGTTCTTCCCGCGGGTAATCTATGTCCTACTAGTGTTGATGAGGCCAAGAAGATCGTGTGCCCTCTTGATCTGCCACACATTAGATGCATCAATGATTGCATAATTTATCGGAAGGAGCACACGGAAAAAACAAGCTGTCTGGTGTGCAATGCTTCTCGATACAAGAAGGCCGGGAAGAAATGTCCCCAGAAAGTTGTATGGTACTTACCGATCACTCCCCGTCTCCAGAGGTATTTTGTAGATCCCAAGGAAGCTAAGCTAATGCTACCGCACGTGGAGAGGAAGAAGCCCGACGATGGAGATGATCCGGCCGAGACACGTGAAGGATGGAAGCCGGTGGAGAGCGTTGAACAGCTTCTATCGGTATTTTGAATGTGATGCAAGGAACATCGTGCTCGGCGCGTGTACCGATGGCATGAATCCGTTTGGCAACCAGAACACCAACCATAGCACATGGCCCATGTTTGTATGGATGTACAACCGCCCCCTGGTTGTGCATGAAAACGAAGTACATTCACATGAGCATGCTTATTCAAGGGCCGAAGCAACCAGGAAATAATATTAATTTGTATCTGGGGCTACTTCAAGAGGAGTTAGACACGTTATGGAAAACACCGGCCAAGACATGGGACGCCAAAGAAAGGTGAGTATTTCAACATGAGAGCAGCACGATGACGACAAAGGCAGACTATCTCGATTCTGGATATGTGGCGTGCCAGTGTGCCATGGATATTATGGATGCACGCGGTGCATGGATGATACGACGCCTCAGAAGCTAACATCAAGGAAAGATGGCGGGTCTGGGAAAATCGTGTACATGGGGCATCGAAGATGGCTTGAACAGGACGACCCGTGGAGAAACCGTGGAGATCTATTCAATGGTCTCGCTGAGCATCGAGGACCTCCACATAAGTGGAGCGGTGCCGAAATCGATGAGCTGTTGAAAAACTGGAAGGAGTGCCTTGCCACGAAAGATGATGAGAAAGGCGCCGAGCCGCTGCTGAAGGTATGGAAGACGAGGTCTGTGTTCGGGACTTGAGTATCGCACAAACTCGATACACCTCATTGCCTTGATCAAATGCATATCTGTAAGAATGTCCTTGAGAGCTTGCTCGCAACACTGATGAACATGCCGGATAATACCAAGGATGGGCCGAAGGCAAGAAAAGACTTGCAAGATTTGAAAATCAGGGAAGATCTGCACATGCCGCCCCGTAAAATGTCAGACAAGACAGAGACGGAGACAGAGGCACGGGAGAAGAAGGGCAAGAAAATAAAGAAAGAGGATTATTGCCCCCCTTCTTGCTTCACCTTAAGTCAGGCTGAGATCAATCAATTCTTTAAGTGCCTTACCGGAGTCAAGCTAGTTCCGGTTACTGTGGCAAGATAAGCAGATATCTAGACACGGACAAGAAAAGGTTCGGCGGGATAAATTCTCATGACTGTCATGTGATGATGACGCAGATACTACGTGTTGCCCTTAGAGGGATAATGGACAAGCACGTCCGTGACACGCTTATTGGTCTCTGCAACTTTTTCAACGTCATCTCTCGAAAGTCGATTAGTGTGAAGCAGCTCCAAAGGCTACAGGAAGAGATCGTTGTGATCTTGAATGAGCTTGAGATGTACTTCCCCCGCTTTCTTCAAGTGATGGTGCATCTGTGTGTCCATATTGTGGATGACATAATAGACCTGGGGCCGTCATTCCTACACAACATGATGCCGTTTGAGAGGATGAATGGGATCATCAAAGGATTCGTTCGTAACATGTCCCGTCTGGATGGAAGCATCGTCCAGGGCTATTTGGCACAAGAGCATCTCTTTCTGTGAGAATTTTCTATATGGCGAAGACCAGCCGCCTGGTGTTAGTGTTGGTTTGCCCGTTAACAAGCACGATGGGAGGCTCGAAGGAGATGGTCACTGCAACGGTCGCATGGAACTGCACGTGGCATACTCAGATCGACGCAGCGACTTTGACAGAGCAAACTTGGTAGTGCTACAACACCTAGACGAGGTAGATCCTTTCGTGGCACTGCACAAAGAAATTATCGCAAAGAAGTATCGTGATCGGGGGGTATGCAGGACGGACGTCGAAGTTACTAGAGAGCACAACTCCACTTTCCTGCATTGGTTCAAAGAGCATATTATTGCTAATCCCCCGGAGGAGGGCTCTAAGGACGGATTGCTCATATCACCTTAGCACATGGCCCCTCGCCCAACCTCGTAACCTATCTGGCATATGATATCAACGGATACACGTTCTACATGGAGGCCAAAAATATGAACAGTGATGATCAGAACTCAGGGGTGACGATGGAATGCATGACCGGCAGCGACAACGGCGCAACCGAACAATTTTATGGAAGGGTCGAGGAGATCTGGGAGCTTGACTACTCTGGACTACACAACACGATGATGTTCCGTGTCAGATGGGCTAAGAATGTCGAAAGAGAAAGCCGAATTTTCACTACCATGACTATACCCGATGCCAAGAGCGCTACCGTGAACGCTATCGCAAAAAACGAGCCATGGGTACACGCTAAGCACGTGACACAATGCTTCTTCATAATCGACCCGCAAATCCCAGCCGTGTTGTCGTGAGGAGAGGCAAAAGGAACATCATTGGAATGGATGGAGTCGCCAACGAGGAAGACTATGATCAAGACGGCAACCCAAAGGAGGGAAGATGACGATGATGATGAAGTATACGTCAAAAGAAGAATCAATACTACATTACCTAAGAAAAAATCATACTCCATGGAAAAGGCAAAGTCACAATGAGGGGCTCAATTATTCTTCGACGAACAAGAAGGGAAAGAAGCTGACTCAAAAACGAAAACGTCAGCACTGAGGAAACGTATGTTATCGGTCCAACGATGTGTAATATATATATATATATATATATATATATATATATATGTTCCTATTTTGTATACCCACTTAGCCATTATTATGCATGGGTCCAATGATGTGTAATATATATGTTCCTATTTTGCATACATATTTAACCGTCAAATGATGCAATATATATCGCCTCCCTTTGTTCACCGCCTCGGAAATAAAAGTGGGATAAAATAAAGGAAAAGAAAAAGGAAAACTGGCAAGATGGCAGCGGTAGTAGCAGCGCGCGTTTGCATAAACCGCCGCAGCTATCGATGTTAGTAGTAATGAATTTTGCCTAAACCGCTCATACTCTATCGGGTTAGTAGCAGCGCGTTTTGACCTAATGCGCCATCGCTCGTCCACTTAACCCAAAATTCTCACTCGCCTCGCTTCATCCCGCCTTTCCCCAAATCCCCACTCTCTCCCCGTCAGACTTTGCCCGCCCGACCTGCCCGGCGCTCGCCCCGACTCGGCGCGGCCTTCTTCCCGACCCGGCGCTTCGCCCCGACCCGCCCTCGACCCGACCCAGGCGCGGCGCTAGCCCGACCCGGCGCTCGCCCCGACCAGCCTCGCCCCGACTCGGCGCCAGCGCTCACCCCGACCCAGCGCCTCGCCCCCGACCCGTCGGCCCTCGCCTCCCTCCTCTCCCCTCCCGGCCGTCGTCGGGCTGCCTCTCGCCCTGCACCTTTGTAAACCCCTTCAATCTCTGCTAGGGTTCTTGGTTATGTTAATTAGGTTATTGTCGGTGTCAAACCGGCGGATCTCGGTAGGGGTCCCGTCTTCAGGCGTCTAGGCGGATGGTAACAGAGACGAGGGACACGATGTTTTACCTGTGTTCGGCCCTCTCGATGGAGGTAAAACCCTACGTCCTGCTTGATTAATATTGATGATATGGGTAGTACAAGAGTGGATCTACCACGAGATCAAGGAGGCTAAACCCTAAAGCTAGCCTATGGTATGCTTGTTGTAATGTATGTTGTGTATTGACTAGCCTGGCCCTGGTTTATATAATGCACCAGAGGCCTAGGATAACAAGAGTCCTAGCCGAATACGCCGGTGGGGGAGGAGTCCTTGTCTTGATCACCAAGTCTTCTAGAATCTTCCTTGTATGCGGCACCTGCCCGGACTGGCCCATGAGTATGCGGCCCTGGGGGTCCTCGGCCCAATCTAACCGATTGGGGACGATGTGGTGAGTACCCCCTAGTCCAGGACACCATCAGTAGCCCCTGAACCGGTCTTCAAGTTAGGGACGCTCCTCGATTCTTCCGAACTGTTCTTCATCTTCAGTTGCCGGTCTTGAAAACTGGTTCAACAAATCTTCTCATCTTCGATCTTGAGGATCGCCGAAATGCATTCGACGAGTTTACACGTCGGGTATCCGAGGAGCCCCTTTAAGTTTCCGGCCTTTATCAATGCCTTGTTATTTTTATGTCACACCTCGGGTTTGTAGTTGTTCCCAGGCGGCAACGTCCTCTTGCGTCCGAGCTCCAACGTCCGACTGCATTCGAGGTATCTTTTGCAGCCGAGCACCAATGCCGGACTTCTTCCCAGCTCTAACGCCGGACTATGTATCCGAGCTCCAACGCCGGACTGTATCCGAGGTGTCGTAAATCACCTTGGTTAAAAGAAGTTTGAAGGAGTTTAGCCGAGCTTAATGCCGGAAATGCCCTCTATGGAGCCAGCCACTAGCACCCGAGCTTTATGCCGGACTGCTTCTGAGGTGGTGCACCACCCCGAATATGGGCTGATTTTTGGTCAATATTTTTTATTGATGCAATTTATTCTCTGACGAGATATATAGCCAGTAGACCTCAAGGTGTGTATCGGTCTAAAACCCGAGATGCACGAAGGATGACATAAGACCGCCGATCCCAAGAATCACGAGACTCAAAGTTGATTTGCAAAATCGGCCCGAGGATCAAGTCCAAGCTCGCGAGAATACTTGGGACACTAAAAGTGGCGTGCTCGATCCTCGAGACTCAAAGGGTGCGGCCGACCAACCCGAGGATCAAAATCTCCTCGAAACTATATTGCACATAAAATTTTCGCATTGGACAAGCAATGCAAGAGCCCCGAGACATCGGGTCGGATGGCAACACCGCATCGAGGATCGATGTGCCCTTTAATATGTTTAAATAATAAGCTGAAGCCCAGTAGCCCCCGAGCCTTAATGCGGGCACGGGTGGCCGAATTAGGGATCAATATCCATAGTAAAATCACAAATTATGTGTGATGACTCAATGTATCCAAGTACTTTACGTCATTAATGCTCGGATCCGCATTGTACAAAACTTTGTTGACCGACCATCGGCTTCCACCTCCTCGGCCAATAGCCGAGGAGTGTTTGTCCTACTTTATAAAGCCTTTATGAGGGCAAAGATTTACAACAAACAAGGCAATCTGGCCATACGGTTTTATAAACAAAGGTACGCAGAGAGATATGTTATATTACTGTTTAACAGATGAAATGTCTTCCAAAAATAGTCCCGCTATCGGTTCCTTTCTTTGGGTTGTCATGCTAAGCATGATCATAAAACCCTCAGCTCCAATGTAAGAGCAAAATATCGAGGATTTAGTTTGGGAGGCTAGTTAATAGCCCCCGGTAGTGTTCGGCGACAGTCGAGGTCAAGCCGTAAACATTTCGACCAATGTTATGAACGGCCTGTTATTTAACATAGTCATCGGATCGTGACCGCTTTACGCTTATTGTGACAATCGGTCTTGACTTTCTCCATCGAGGTGCTTTAACCATGTGAGCTGGAAGCACAATCGCAGTGGTTCTCCTTTGCACGCCTAGCCGAACAAAACGGGCGTAGGAAGCAAGAGCAGGAGCCGCAACCCAACTATTGATCAAGACACAATTGGCTGATGCATATATAGCAATATCGGAGAATGTTTTTGCCGAATCCCTAAAAGGTGTCCGGCGTTGCACTACGAGACTAATGCTGGAAAAGCACAAATAGTTTAAAAGTGCCAAAAAGCTTGGAAAACCAAGAAACGTCAGTAAAAACATGACACCCGAACAATATCAAGTGTTCGGTGCCAACCCGAAAATTGGTCTTAGAAAAAAGAAGTGCTTCTGTCGTGCTTTAACATGATACATCCCATCTCAAGACTTCGAGCGGGTCAGCCTACAGCTTCAACCTCCTATCCCGAGGGCGGAGTACTTCTCATCAGACCAGTTTAGCAAACTAAACTCTAGCGGCTTTGAGTGAGAAATTAGGCTCCCCGGCCAGTGACCGCACACTCGTGTCGAAAAAAGGAGTGATAAATAATAATAAAACTTTGCCACGACTAAGAAGAAAAACACTTAGTATGAAACGGCTCAAATAAACATAAGAGCCCCCAAGTGACTTGGGTAAAAGTTGACTATATAATGTAAGGTGACATGTAGAATGCCTTCTAGCCGGATTGTAGATCGTTTGTCGTAGCGGACCTTTTCGCTTCAACCTCTGGACCCAATAGTCCGGAGTGTGTCCGAATACCTCGCGTTATAAAAACCGGGGCATGCGTGGAGACCAGGCGTAGGGGTCATTAGTGCTTTATCGCATAAGTGCCCAACTAGTTATGTTATATTACATGGTTAGTAAGAAACATCTTCCAGGAGAATAGTTCCGTTAGGGGTTCCTTTCTCGAGGCATGCCCTAAAGTGCATGTCCGGACTACGAAAAAGAGCGAAAAATATCTCCGGGGCAGGTAAATGAATAGGTAAGAAATCATCTTTTAGTTCACCGACCGAGTATTCCCTTAAGAACGCTAGCTTTCGGCTTCACCCACCGAGGTACACATCCGGTGACCCGGCAAGAATAATCGCAGAGGTGCTCCTTTACCACCTAGCCGAACAATCGGGAATGTAGGGTAAGCACAGAGCCAGCAATCCAGCTTGGCCAAAACTTAAGTCATATCGATGCATATAATGGTGAATAAAAGGTACATGCGGAAGTGTGACACATGTGTTGGGCATAAATCCCGTATTAATAAGCTTCTGTTAAAGAAGCCCCCAGGTATAATGAGCGCGGGTAGCGCGTCAAGTATGTGCGAACAAAGTTTGGACAAGAAAAAATTTTACAAGCAACTTTTTTCCAAAAAGGTATAATGCTTGGTCGAGCCGAACACAAGTTAAAAATTTAAAACTTTGAGCATGAAGGAAACTTAGCTGGTTAATGTGTTCGGTATTGACGACGCGGTCTGAGCTTTTTGATGCGGGACAAGTTTCCATCCCCCAAGCCGGTCCTGAGGTGGTGGAGCAAAGAGCTCGGCACTCCGAAGTGGTGACATAGCACGACCAATACAGGACGGCAGAGTGATGCCGAAGTCCCTGGCATGGGGTAATGAAGTGTTGACGAAGCCCCCCGTCTAGCCGAGGTGACGTCAAAGGATAAAGTGCCGGCTGAATCATTTTCATGTGCACAAAAAATAGTGCAAACCGGAGATAATAGTAATAATAATAAAAAAATCGTTGCATAATAAATAATTTATGCAAAGTGAGTAATAAAAGAAATATGGCCTGGCGCCGAGGTCGATGTCGATGCAGGGCGTCGGCGTGATGCGGTAAAGGCGTGGCAAAGCCTGAATTCACAGGTCGGTCCGTGCTCGGATGCGGCGCTCACCGGACTATGTATGGAGATCGACCGAACCATCATGCGACCGCCGCACGCGCCACCATTTGATAGACCTGTGAACATATGATAGACAAACCAGAGTAATAATTCCTTGGGAAAAATGAACCCAAACAAGCAAAAAATATTAGGATTAATAGCACCTGGTTTATTTGTTGTAGCAATCCGAAGGAGGATGATGCTGGCAAAGGTTGGCTTGCCGAGGCAAAGCCCTCGGTTCAGCTAATGTGACGGAGCTAGTCGGCTAGTGACGCCGAAGTGTCTGGAGTAGGTTGATGAAGAGATGGCGAAGCCCCCGGTCCAGCCGAGATGTCGAAGTAGGTCGGTGTGATGGACACCAGCTTGAAGAAGCAATAGTGCGGCCCTGCCGATGCAGGTCGTGACGTGGTCGATGCCGGCTTGATGAAGCGACCGTGCGGCGATGCCGATATTCCCGCTCCGTGTACTCCGTGGGGCGGCGATGTTGGTGATGATTTGTCCTTCGCGATGCCGAACTCTTGTTCGGCTTGCCGAGATGATGATCCGAAGAAGTTGAGCTCGGCTCAACAAAGTGACGACGTGTCTAGTACAGGTCGGCAGCCGTGGAGCAATATTGCCGGACTGATTTGACACCAGCAATGATGTGGAAGATCATGTTCAAAAGATCTTAAAGTTAGTGGGATGTGTTCGGGAACAATACACAATACCCCATACAAAACTTCCTTCAAAAAGGATGCCCGAAATCCCATTCATAAAAAAGATGAATTCGGGTCGGATTTGTTCTCGCGCAGAAAACAGATCCGAAAAGTGATGCACTAATCAGAAGGTTCCCGGAGTTCGGACGGTCGGATCGAGCTGAAATTTGGAGGGGTGGTAGATATAGGAATTCCACAGCCGATCAACGGTTGGATCTTTCAAAGGACGTCCGAGCTAAAAGCTGGACACCACGCCCTAAACTCATCCAGATTTCCGTCCAGATTTGACAGGGCTCCGGTATATCGTGGATTGCCAGAGATTCCTCCATCGGAACTCGACGAAAATTTTCCAGGGTTGTTGTAGACTCAATTCCGCACAATTCCACCAAAGCGATCGTCAAAGCGATACTCGAGGAGGTGGTGGCAGCAGATACGAGTTCGCTGTCCAGAAAAACAGCACGGTCGCTTGAGGTCAATGTTGACGTTGAGCCCCCGAGCTTCATGGATGATTCCTCCGTGATCTTGATAGAGATCGGAGTTGATGTTTGATGAAGGCCCTCGTCCGAACATGGTGATCCGAACACGGGGCGCAATTCTTGGTCGAACCATGGTGACCAGTCGGGCTGGTGACGAAGATGCCGAAGCCGCAGTTGATCTACAGGCGAGCCATCGATCCTTTTGTCGATCACACAGCGGAACTCTCAATGAAAGCACCAATATCGGTGTCAAAACCGGCGGATCTCGGGTAGGGGGTCCCGAACTGTGCGTCTAGGCGGATGGTAACAGGAGATGAGGGACACGATGTTTTACCCAGGTTCGGGCCCTCTCGATGGAGGTAAAACCCTACGTCCTGCTTGATTAATATTGATGATATAGGTAGTACAAGAGTGGATCTACCACGAGATCAAGGAGGCTAAACCCTAAAGCTAGCCTACGGTATGATTGTTGTAATGTATGTTGTGTATCGACTAGCCTGGCCCTGGTTTATATAATGCACCAGAGGCCTAGGGTAACAAGAGTCCTAGCCGAATACGCCGGTGGGGGAGGAGTCCTTGTCTTGATCACCAAGTCTTGTGGAATCTTCATTGTATGCGGCACCTGCACGGACTGGCCCATGAGTATGCGGCCCAGGGGATTCTCGGCCCAATCTAACCGATTGGGGGACGATGTGGTGAGTACCCCCTAGTCCAGGACACCACCAGTTATCTATTAGTTATGAATTTAGCTAGGTTTCAAGATTAGCTGAATTTATATGCAAATTTGAACTGGACATGTGATATGTGCATATGTCATGTTTTGGACATGTCATGTTTGGAAAATGATCCGAGTGGCCTATGTTACGCCGGAATGTTTTATTCGTTTCCGTTCCGGTGAATTTCAGGCGCTCGATATGTCCATTTTTTAGCAAAGGTCATGCCAAAATTTCCTGTGAATAAAGGCATGATTTGTGCTACATAGTTGGCATATCGAGTGCTGGCATATAGATTTCTTTTTATGTCATTTCTCATTTATTCATACTTTTAGAAATGAATGAGGACACTTAATCATAGGAAACATGTCGAACAACGAAGAAACGGGCCTTCACCAAGATGCGATTTAGATGGATTGAACAAGAGTACCTCGACTATTTGATCGCTAAGCAAGGTTTGCAAGTCGGTCTCGATGATGGTACTAACGCCGACATCGACATCGACGGCGCCGCACTAATGGCGGCACCGAGACGGTGGGGAAGGTACTGCCCCGATGCCGCCACGAAAAGAGGAAGCATAAGGAGCAGAGGATACGAAAACCTAACAAACTAGGGATTGGACGACTTGTGATCACAAAGATGGCACCGCAAGTTTGAGCCGTTAGAGCCGAAGAACCTCGCAAGTGCTATGGGAACTAAGTAGGATGCATCCCACAGAATGCGCGAGCATCAACGATGATGACTTAAGGAGTAAGAACATTTGACGCAGCTTGCTCCTAACGGTTGCACAAGAGATTCAAGTTCCCTACCGATGATAACATAGAACAACCGTGGATGATCCAAAGATGAAAAAGATTAACAATCACGCCATGGGCATGTTCAAGAATGATTTGGCCTCCCGGAAAGGGAGGGTGAAACGAGCTATTGAGGATGATGAACCCCGTCCAAGATTCTCGAGGAAAATCCGACACTTACGGAAGAGGAGTTCAAAAGTTCAAGGACACTTGCGCTACCGAGGCAGCCAAGGCTAAAGCTGCGAAATTCAAAAGCCTTCAGCAAAGGAACACGGGGAAGCATCGCCTCGGAAGCCGTGGCTACCTCGGTAAAAGGCCCATATGGGATAAGGAGGACGCAGAACGTGAAGCCGCGGGTCTCCCAGACCCCTTCACGAAGTTCACCAACCCCTTGGAGCATGACTTCATCAGGGGCCGCTACAAGTGGTACAAGGAGAAAAAGGTTTTTTACACGGACAAGATCACGAGGAAATTGATTAGACTACTGGAGAAGCAACACCGGCTTGCAGCCGAAAGCCCTACTTCTCCAATGGGCCCAAGTGGGACACCCCTCTCAACCGGGCCTTGAACGAACTTAAGGGACTCCCTTTGGACCAGCGGCCGCAATATGGTCGTGTGCACGGCGCTGGAGACGGCGCCACATGGAAGGTGTTTTACAACGATGGCCCGGAGGCCAAGAAGCAGAAAAAGAAGTTTAGTCAGGCAGACATCGACGCAAAGATGAAGCTTGCAGTCGAGAAAAAAGCAGCTCAGAATGCAAAAAAAGCAGCCGAGGACAAATATGAGTTGCTACAAGAAAATCAATGCACCAGAATCGCACTGCGAAATGATTTCGCTACTAACTTGGTTCCATTATCATCAACTAGGCGAAGGAAAATCCGCACAAGACAAGACATGATTTCGATGCCCGGTTTACGTCGCGAGCAACTCCGTGAACAACAACACCATCGCACCATCACTTGCTCAAGCAACCGGGCCTCCTCTCGCAGCCGCTCCCGCTCATAGCAGCCCGTCCTCAGTCTCAGGCGCGCTAGGTGGGCCTTCGTCTTTGGCTGAGCTCGACGCCGTCACGGTAATTACATGTTGCACCAACATATATATATAGATAATATTCCATTTTTGTTGCCTTTCAGTTTTTTTACGCCACAAACATATGTGTTTGCAGGCGAAAGAAACCCCGTGCACCATACTCTACTTGATCAAAGGCCAGAAGGTGGACGTGGGAAAGGGGATGATAATGGACCCCTCTCAATGCATGTTCCACAACCAGCCGATCCCCGTTGGGCACTTCAGGGTTAGCTTGACCAGTGTGAAATCGGGGCACGAGGATTTGCCTCCTCTAGTACAGCATGTGGGAGCGGACGACGAGACCTCGCCGCGGATTGGAAGCTGCAAGAATTGGGTGCTGCTATGGCCGAAGAATCTTGTTTGTCTGGAGCCGGCCGAGAGCACACCAATAACTACCACATATCAACAAGCATGTGCGGAGACCACCACCCCGCCTCGCAATTACCAGCTCTCAGAGTGCCGGGAGAGCGCGAACGACATGATGAAGGGGTGCAATAGTACCGGCTGATGTAATTTCTCCCAGAGAACATAGAATGGATGATGAGACGGAGGTCGACCCTATGGATTACCTCAATACAAACGCGTATGGTGTGACATAGATATGATGAGTCAACCATATGACGAATCGGGCTATCGACTTGCTAATGAGGATATGGATGATATGCCCGGCAGGTCGTACCATGGATTGCAAAAGTCTCTCTTTTCATGAAATCCTCACAGACACGCTCAAGATGCCGCCAACACAGCTCAACTAGCCGGGCGTGAGGGTCGACAAGATTTAGCCCGGGAACACTGGGGCAGGGGTTAAGGAAGGGTCTGGAAGGTGTGCCCAAGAAAAAGGAGAGGAAGAGATTGGGGAAAGTAACTGCCTCCAAACAAGCCAGAGCACATAGCAGCCAGACGATGCATTCTGAAGAGCATGTACCCGTGAAAGGTGCGGTCATGTTCCATCTCACGGGAGAGCCGATGCTACCACCAAAACCGCTGGAGGCACTATCAGGGGATCTCAGGAGACTGCACGACCATGTGTTGTCGACTGAGAAAAGCCTACTAGCCTCAAAGGATCCAGGATATCCAACATACGCGGCTCGTGTGCCTGAGGGGAAGTGCTACATCGACACACGGCCCACGGAGGTGTTCTTCCTGCGGTTTGACCATATCTTTGAGATATTTCTAACAAGGCGGCTTGATTTTACTATCATCCGCCTTTTTGCGCTACATATGAGCTCCGTCATGAAGAGTGATGAAGTCCCGCAAATCTGTGTGGCGGATCCGTACTACATGCACGAGTCTTTCTTGAGTCTCGGCGACTTTGAGCGTGAAACTGCTAGGGAGTACCTCCAAAACTTCATGGTACAGAATAAGGACCGAGAAATTGTCCTCGTGCCTTATCATCCAAAGTAAGTCGATTCGGACAACCCTTTCGTACATTTCAATCATTCCTTCTCTCTCATATATATGGGGAATAATTTGAGGTGTCTTTTCCTCGACAGAACGGGCGCCGTCCTTATCGTTCTTTACCCGCAAGTCTCCCACGCTGTATTTTGACCCTTCCAGAGACTACGAGAAAAAGACTACACCCACATAATGAATATTCTAGATGATGCTCTCCAAGGCTTCACTTTAGAGGTGGCCACGTAGATCAGAAACAAAGGAACAAGAAGATGGGTTTTATGATAAAACTAACTTCTCCCGCATCCATGTCCCAAAACCAAGCAAGAGGATGGATTCTACATCGTCCATCTCATGATTCAGTTCAACACGGATCACCAAAAGCTTCGCATTAACAGCAGAAATAATGATCATATCCACAAGTGGCTAGAATCTCATGGAGAAGCGGATTATAAACTTAGAGATGACTTCTTTCGCATCCAAAGCGACATTGCGACGATCATCATGAAAGAAGTTGTCGATGAGAAGGGGATGTTCCACCACGGCCCTATATCGCGAGCTGACGTCCGAACTCGCATAGGCATGCAACGTCTAGACCTCACGCTGTTCAAGAAGCTAGGGTTCGTCCTCGATGATATGGAAGGATGGAACTTCTAGTGATTTATGATGCCGATGATGATGATATGTGTCGGTTGAACTTGTATACTTTTTGTAGCGATGAAACTTTGTGATGTCCACGGTCCCTACCGAACTTGCGTAACGCTACTTTGTTAGTTTGCGAACGATGACCTGCGTACCTCTAGTTAATTAATTTGCGTACTGTATGTTGCATCTAGTTGCTAACCCTTTCTTTTTCGGTGTTGCTCTAGTATATTTTGTTGCATATATATGATTGTACATCCTCTTCATGAACATGCATCCCTAACAGGTACCTAGTTTCTTGATGGCGAGATGGAATTGCTATGTCGTGTACAAAGGGAAGGTTACGGGGGTGTACAACGAGTGGCATGAGTGTCGGCGCAAGTGAATGGGTTCACGGCGCCACCATAAAGGCTTCAAAAGCGCATAAGAAGGAGAAGCTAGTTACTTGAGGTTCACGCTAGCGAGAGAGGACTCATAACCGCCACCTCATGTATCAGATAGTTCCGCTCTCACTCATAGTGATAGCACTTCTTGCGTATACCTTTGTTTAGATGGATGACGTTGTTGTAGTTGCAAGTATTCGAGACTTGCATGTATCACTATTTTCGAGATGATGACAAGATATCACTTTGTGTTGGATGATGATTATGATGAGACTATTTGTATGTACATGCTATGATTACATTTGTGGTCTCGAGCATTTGTATGTGTATCATGATGACATTTCTATGTGCTAAAGATTCTTCTACAAAGCCTATTCAAATACAAAACAAATATGCCAAAAAAACTACTTAAATTAGCGATGAGCGAGTGTATAAAAGTTAGCAAAGCGCGCGATAGCGATGAGCGCGTCCGAGCAAAGCGCTAGAGCTACTAGCGATGAAGCTTCCTCTAACACACTGCTTTGCTACACTTGTGTAGCAATGGCGCCGGTGAGCACGCTGCCATCGCTATGTGTTAGTCAGGCGCCTTATTAGTAGCGCCTATCCCCACGCTACTGATACATCTAAAACTCGCGCTGCTGCTAGCCTTTTCCCTAGTAGTGGGAGGGCGGCTCCGAGGCGTGGAGGAGGGGGCAAGGCGCAAGGTGGCGAGGTCGGGCACGGCGGCGGCGATGCGTGCTCGCTCGGGACTCCGTCCCGAGCTGGAAGACGAGCGAGGCGCGGCGAGGAGGGAGTTTTTTTTTAATAAAACATTTTCTCAGACAAATAAAAACAGAAAAGAAAAAAAAAATATTATATAGGCATATAATATATCAAAAAAATTAGAAAAAGATTTTCTACAGCATGAACATTTTTCTAGAGTCAAATAAAATCCACACAAATTCATATAAATCAAGCACTGCTGCTGCTCTAATAAAATCCAACGAAAATCTTTTTAAAAATACCAAAATGAATTCAAATTTATTTCTCTCCAATTTTCTATTGTAGGGAATCATGTTACCCTAATTTCTGTATATTTTATTTTTGGAGAAAAATAATTTGAATAAAACTCCAATAACTCCAAATTGAAATAAATTCAAAAGAACTTTGAATTTAATTCTTTTAAAACTCCCAACTCATATTTCATATAATTTGAAGAAGTCATTTTATCTTCTCTCATGAAAATCATTGAGTTGCGTGAAGTTTATGAATCGAAATATTTCCAAATGAAATTCAAATATTTTCAAATACCCTTTCATTTAATTAAATGGAAGAAGTCATATCATCTTCGCTCAAGGGTTTTGTATTTGAAAAGAATTTGAATTCATGAAGATCAGAAAAGAACGTGAAAGTTTGGGAAAGTCCTTTTATTCCCTCTCATTTAACTTTCAAAAAGTTTTGAATTTCACTCACTCAATCAAACAATCAATCAAATCTATTTATTTGTTTGTAACATTCCAAAATTTAGAATTTTGGGATGTTACATTTAGCATGATTATTGTTACTTCTAGAAGAAGAATCTTTCTTGCTCTTGTTGCTAGATTTTACTTGTGGCATGTAAGTAGACAAGAGTAAACGCTTGGCAATGTAAGAATAACTTTTCTTCCAAAGATCATCATTGATGGATTTTAAGAACTCATGTTGTTGCTCAAGATTGAGCTTCTTGAAGTGTAGCTTCTCATGAGTTTTTAGAAGTTCTCGATGATCTTCTAAAGTAGTTTCATGAGCTAACTTAAGAGTGTGTAGTTCTTTAGTTAGACGCTCAATCTCCTTCTTATCATTGTCATTCATTTCATCTTGATTAGCATGATTAATAGCATTTTCATCATAGTATTCATCACTAGAGTTGTCAACAAGTAAATCATCATCACCTCGCAAGTCATCTTCATCACTAATGAAATCAACATACTCGGGGTGTGATACCTTGGGGCCTTTAGCCATGAAGCATATTCCAATTCCTTCATTTGGTGACTCAAATATGTCATAGGAGTTGGTTGACACAAGTGCTAGACCGGCAACACCTTCATCTTGAGTATATTCGGAGTCGGAGTGATAACTTCTCTCGGAGTGGTGGTCGGAGTCGGAACCAGATACCCATTCACCAACATGAGCTTGATGTCTTCGTTTTGTGTAGCTCCTTGATGACTTGTCCTTCCTTTCTGAATCCTTGCTTCTTCGAGAGGTTCTTCATTCATAGCAATTATCTCTGCTCCTTCTATCTCTTGGAGGTGATTCTTCCCTTTTGCTTCTCCTTTTAGGTGAGTCTTCTGTTCTTTTGTATGGAGTTGTATACTCATTGGAGTAGTGTCCGGGTCTTCCACAATTGTAGCAATTTTGCTCACGACTAGAAGATCTTTTATCGTTGTAGGACCTTGACTTGGAACTCATTTCCTTGCTTCTACTCTTGTAGAATTTGTTGAAGTTCTTCACCATTGAGCTAAATTCTTCATTGAAGGCTTGTTTCCCACTTGATGATGTAGGAGCATCACATGAGACTTTGTAAGCACCACTAGACTTGTTGTGAAGCTCTTATTTATCCTTGAGTGACATCTCATGAGCAACAATTCTTCCAATGACTTCAGTTGGCTTGAGATCTTTGTAATTTGGCATCATTTGGATCAAAGTGCACATGGTAACATATTTTCCATCCAAGGCTCTTAGAATCTTCTTGATGATGAATTTGTCGGTCATCTCTTCACTTCCTAAGCCGACAATCTCATTTGTGACGAGAGCAAGCCTAGAGTACATTTCAGCGACACCTTCACCATCCTTCATTATGAACTTGTCAAGTTGACTTTGAAGCACATCCAACTTGGATTCCTTGACGGAGTCGGTACCTTCGTGCATATCAATCAAAGTATCCAAATTTCCTTTGCATTCTCAAGACGGCTGATTTTGTTGAATTCTTCGGGGCACAATTCGTTGAAGAGGATATCGCAAGCTTGAGCATTGTATTGCAACATCTTCAATTCTTTCGTGGTAGCTTCATGATTTGGTTCTCTCCCATCGAAGAATTCACCTTGCAAACCAATACACACAATAGACCAAACAGCGGGGTTATGTCCAAGATTATGCATTTTCATCTTATGTTTCCAACTAGCAAAATTAGTACCATCAAAAAGTAAGGACCTCTGTAGTGGTAATTTCCCTTGCTAGACGCCATACTCTCCTAGGTTGTGAAACTAAGGCTATGATCACCAAAGCTATGGAAATCAAGGCAAATGGAGACCAATGCTCTGACACCACTTGTAGGATCGAAAGTATGTCTAGAGGGGGGTGATTAGACTACTTGACCAAATAAAAACCTAGCCTTTTCCCAATTTTAATTCTTGGCAGATTTTAGCAACTTAGCACTAGTCAAGCAATCAACCTACACATGCAATTCTAAGAGTATAGCAGCGGAATGCAAATCATTGAATATGAAGGTAAAGGGGAGGATTTTGGAGGGAGCAAACGCAATGTAGACACGGAGATTTTTGGCGTGGTTCCGATAGGTGGTGCTATCGTACATCCACGTTGATGGAGACTTCAACCCACGAAGGGTAACGGCTACACGAGTCCACGGAGGGCTCCACCCACGAAGGGTCCACGAAGATGCAACCTTGTCTACCCCACCATGGCCATCGTCCACAAAGGACTTGCCTCACTTGGGTAGATCTTCACGAAGTAGGCAATCTCCTTGCCCTTACAAACTCCTTGGTTCAACTCCACAATCTTGACGGAGGCTCCCAAGTGACACCTAACCAATCTAGGAGACACCACTCTCCAAAATGTAATAAATGGTGTGTTGATGATGAACTCCTTGCTCTTGTGCTTCAAATGATAGTCTCCCCAACACTCAACTCTCTCTCACAGATTTGGCTATGGTGGAGAGATGATTTGAGTGGAAAGCAACTTGGGGAAGGCTAGAGATCAAGATTCTTGTGCTTGGAATGGAATGTGTTGGTCTCAACACATGAGTAGGTGGTTCTCTCTCCCAGAAAATGAATGCTGGAAGTGTAGCAACGTTCTAATGGCTCTCTCCATGAATGAAGAGTGGGTGAAGGGGTATATATAGCCTCCACACAAAATCTAACCGTTACACACAGATTCCCAAACTCGGTGAGACCGAATAGTGAAACTCGGTCAGACCGATTTAGTTCAAAATTTGAATGTTAGGCTTTTCGGTGGGACCGACATGATCAACTCGGTGGGACCGATGTGCTAGGGTTAGGGCATAACTTGATCCCGGTGAGACCGATCACATGAACTCGATGGGACCGACTTCAGTAATAGGCAAACAGAGAGTTGGTCAGGCAAACTCGATGGGACCGATCGCTCATTTCGGTGAGACTAAAATGTTATGAAGGGAAACAGAGGGTTTGCAATCCCATCTCAGTGAGATTGAGATCCCTATCAGCGAAACCGAAGTGATTAGGGTTTGTGGTAGTGGCTATGTCAAATGAACACGGTGGCGCCGGATAGATCAAATCGGTGGGCCAAGTTTGACTTTAGGTTTAGGACATATGTGGAAATGAGAAAGTGATTGAGGGTTTGTGGAGCATATCACTAAGCATTTTGAGCAAGCTAGCCATTAAGCAACACCTCATCCCCTTTTAATAGTATTGGCCTTCCTATGGACACAATGTGATCTTGGATCACTAAAATGAAAATGTAGAGTCTTGAGATTGTTGCCAATCTGTGTCCTTAGCATTTTGAGGGCTCCACATCTCTAGTCCATGCCATGCCAATCACTGAACTTTCTGAAATGATCATCTTGAAAGAGTATTAGTTCAATGAGCTATATGTTGTTAAGAATTACCAAAACCACCCAGGGGTTAGTTGCACTTTTAGATTTTGCTTCTCTTGCGATGATATTGTTGTGCTACCTTTGCAAAGTGTATGCAATTCATCCCATATACCATGCCATGAAAATTATTGGGTATCGCATGATTCCATCCCTTGGGTGCACCATATGCATAACATTCATGACAATGCTCTAGATATTCCTAGTGATGCATTACACAATTTGAGTCTCCATTATGCCATACATAAAACAAACCTTTCATGATGGATGTCATGTTTCTATATCATGCAACTCATTTATTTGAGCATTTGATATTTTGTGCTAACCAACACATGCACATGCACATCATAATGGATGATGGGTACATATACCACGTGCACACAATTTTTCCTTTGTCTTTGTTTTGTGTAGGTACTCATGAATACTTGTGAACTTCACAATCCCATGAGTTGACAAAACGAGATCTAGAGAGCAATGATGATTTGGGATCCCGAGGATTGTCCTAACCACCGCTCCCTTCACGCAAAGACTTCGCATGATATGCTCACTTCTATGCCTTTGCCATGCATTTCTGACACATGCCTTGCATCTCACATGACACTTGATTCTATGACTGGTATGTGTATTTGCATGTTTGGTGGAGATATTGCTTGTTATTGCCATGTTTGTTTTGTTCCCAATGACTATGATGATCCTTTGATCATATCTTGTTTTCATGCTTGTCTTATGTCATGCACATTACATATGCCTATTATTTGCCCACATGGCATGCTTGCCATGATTTCCCCTAGTATGTTGCATCTTCGCATTACTATTTTGCATGACATGATTGATATGCTGGCCTATGTTGCATCACCGATGATTCATATTTGCTCGTTTCATGTGGTTGATGGCATCCATTTCCATGCTTGTCACATGGTTGACTTGATTGCCTCACATATGATGAAGAATTGCTCTTTCCATTGTGTTGAGTTCCACAATATCTTCACAACACCATATGCACATTATGATTGGATTGTCTTGCCCCATGTGTTTAGACACTTCATTTTATTTGGTGTTGTGAATGATTCATATGCATACCGAACATTTGTTGAGCGCTTAATGCATGCTTGCTATGACCATGAGGACATGAGGTAGATGCTCATTCTCTTGTCACACATATTAGCATCTCTACTTCCCAATTACATGCTTCTTTCAATGAAGCCCTTGATTGTGCTCAATCCATATGCTTACATGACATGACACAATCTTTTGTCACACCATATGATTTGCATGATGACAGCACTTGTTTGGTGAATCACCACTTGAATGCTTGGCTTTGCACTAACGCTAACCACATTTTTTCCAAGTGTTTGTTGTTCTTGCTACTTTTGAAGGAATCACGAGCCGGTGCGACATTGGAGAGTGCCCACTTTGAGCTTCAAGACTATGAGTACGTGGTGAACGTTCACTTCTACAAGGCGATGCCATCTCTTTTCCATGGTGATTTGGTTTTCGATCCGAGGTCGGATCTTTCCCAAGGGGGAGGGTATGATGCGGAGCATCCTACGGACATCACCATGTCAAGAGTCCGTTCGGCAAGTGACACGTGCGACATCTACTTCACATACATAAAGGTTAATCATCTCCTTTACATGTGTTCACTTGACCCCTTCGAGGATGGTATACTACTTGACATCCCTCTCGTGTACATGCATATGTATTACCTAAGCTTCGTCGACGACCAGGAGGAGTTCAAGCGCAAGAGAACATCTACACCATCCAAGAAGGGAGAAGGAGGAGGAAGAGGGACCCCAAGGCGCAAAGCACTGGAGGCCTCTGACCACCCCGGGTGCCCGCACCCCGACCCCGGGTGTCCGCACCCCTAACCCCCAGGTGCCCGACCCCCTTCCCAGGCGCCACCCCGGGTGCCCGGTCCCTTTACCCGGGTGCCCGGATCCCTCCGGCTGTGCCTGTGTGCACTTAGGGTCCAATGACCCATGTACCCCCAGTTTACCTCCAAACTTCCCCTAGTCTATAAATAGTCATCTCCTAGCTCAAAATTAAGGTTAGCAAAGTACATGATGATCTTGAGAGCTTTGCTCCTATCTACCCTCTCCCACGGAAATCATGACCTCCATTGGAGAAGATCCTTAGGGATTCAAGACCCCCATGAGGGAAGGATATATCTAGATCATCAAGACCTCATCTCCTTTGGATTTGAGATTAACTTTACCATGTATCTTGTTTCCCTTTGATTGTTCTTGTACCTTGTGAATCTTGTGTGTTTGTTGGTCTAGTGGATGTGTGATTGGACTTGTCCTTGAGTGTTCCTCTTGTGATTTTCCCCTCAAGTTCTTCGTGTTCTTTGCGTTCTTCATGGATCCCACTACAACTCGTGAAAGATCTTCACTTAGGGTCTCCACCCTACAACAGGTATCATATTGATTCACTTGATATATGTTTTGGCACTCAACTCGCGGATTCCTGAGGTGACACTGGGTTATTCTATGCATTGGGTTGATGCACGTTTTCGTCCTTGTTTCTCCGGTAAACATCTTGGGGCACTCTTTGAGGTTCTTTGTGTTGGATTGAGTATTATGAATCTGAAATTGTTTGATGCATATCGTATAATCAACTCACGGATACTCGTGGTGACATTGAAGTATCTAGGTGACATAAGAGTTGGTTGATGTGTATCATATGGTGTTATTTTAGTGTGAACTCTTAGATAGATCAATCGGAAAGGATAACTTGGTGTTATTTTAGTACAAACTCTTGGATAGTTTGATCGGAAAGGATAACTTTGAGGTGGTTTTGTACCCCTACAATCAATTTCGTCTTATGTTCTCCACTAGATAAGAACTTTGGAGTGATTCTTCATCGCACGTTGAGGGATGGTTATATGATCCAATCATATTAGCATTGTTGAGAGATTGCACTAGCGAAAGTACTTACCCTAGGCCTTGTTTCTAAGCATGGGAATACCGTTTGTGCTCACTTTTGTTACTTGCTACCTTGCTGTTTTTTATTGTTCCTATTACAAAAATCAATATCTACTATCATTACTACACTTGTATCACCATCTCTTTGCCGAACTAGTGCTTACAATTTACCATTGTATTTGGTGTGTTGGGGACAAAAGAGACTCTTTGTTATTTGGTTGCAGGGTTGTTTGAGAGAGACAATCTTCATCCTACGCCTCCCATAGATTGATAAACCTTAGGCCATCCACTTGAGGAAACATCGGTACTGTCCTACAAAACTCTGTGCTTGGAGGCCCAACACGAGTCTACAAGAACAAGTTGTATGGTAGACATCAGACTCCTGGACATGCTTGCGTGGCTCGGGGAAGCTCCGGTGCACGAATACATCGATGGCATGCTGAGCGCTTGGGTAAGCTCCTGAGCAAGGGAGGGAGAAGTGAGGAGGTAGGGTTCGTCCAACGCATCACAGGGGTCCTTATCCACCCGGGGAGCCACGGGATGAACGACAGCGCGCCATTTGCGGCCTGGTTGGACGTGCGCGCGCCATGACTTCCCTACCTCTGGTGAGAGGTTAGGGAAAGGCCAGTGCGTATGGGCCGGGACACCCTGTAGCGCCACTGGGCTGAAGTGCACAGTGCCCGGTTCCCTTGTCCTCTTTTCTTTTTTACTTATTATTACCTTAGCTACTGTTTTGCATTTAAATAAGCTTTCAAACCATTTTTGTTGCACATGGAATTTGTCACACAATTACCAGAGAATAATTTGAGCTAAGACAAAAAGTTTGAGGCTAGATGAAATCCATTTAAATTATGTTGGCATTTAAAAGGGCTGAAAATGTGCTGCTGGACCACTGTTTTAAAATCCAGGGGCATTTTGGGGAAACCAAATGAGGTTGGTTTCATCATGACAAATACTTAGGGAATATTTTCCATAATATGAACTATTTTGCCGGCTCATTTGAAGATGCAAATATTTGACATGCAATTTGAATGGAATTGGACTTGATTTTGGACAAGTGGCAATTTGACATAGTGATCATGATGACATGACCACCATTAGGGGAAGATCACTATAGTATGATTCTCGGGGTGTTACACAGGGGTGCTCCAACTCGTTCATCATAAATTATTGTAAGCATACCCATTCCTCCTAGTTCAAATAGTCCGTTAGAGCCCTTATGGATAGCAATGCACGTTTCAGGAGTTCGGAGTAACAAGTCCTCCACATAAGGTAAAACTAGTCCAACAAGCCACCCGGTGTGTCAACAACGCTTCAGAGCCGCGCACACTCTTCCCCGGGACCTCACCGGATGATCAAGACTTACGGATGTTGAAGCCCCGAGTTGCCCCAGGCAGCACCGAAAGTGGCTCTATTTTGGACTAGCACCATCAACACTAGCCCACCTGGATTATGTTGTTTAAAAGACCACGAGGTGGCTAGCCCCCTATGCATTGATTAATTATCAGTATTATTATGTGGACAAGTTTTCATACCAATATTAGCCTTGCTAGAAACAAGGACAACTTCGGACAGGGAAACAACGTCGAAAGAGAAAGAACTAACGATTGATCTCCCAAAAGACAAAGAGGGTCGAGTCAACTTGACGAGAGATGCACCGGACAAAAGAGGATGGACAACTCACGAAACTAACCACGTGATCCTAAAGAAAAATTTGAACGGGAAGAGGAGTAATTCAAAACACCTACATCAAGATTCCTTACCAGAGCGACGAAGGGGCTGAGGAGTAAAAAGAATTCTTACTCTCCACATAACTAGACTCCAAATAGTTTTCTTCTAGACTCAACAACGGCCAAACTACACGACCAATCAAGGGGGCTCCTATGGTCGGTCGAGGCTCTGATACCAACTTGTCACACCCAATATGCAATACTATCCTAAAGAGACTCGAAGGTCCCACCAAGGATAGAACCGTATATTGATACGCTTTTGCAAGGTGGATAGCATTACATCAACATTACATAATAGATGGGGATACATACAAAAGGCATACAATGCCACACAAATACAACACCATCTTACATAAGAGCACCATCCGACTACGGATGAAACACAAACAAAACTCAAACGACATCCACCACCGCTAGCCCAGTCACCGACCGAACCTATCCCCGATCGAAGAAGAAGCGTAAGAAGAACTCCAAACAAGCAAACATCGCTCTCGCGTCATGATCATCACATAACTTGTACTGCAACTGTTGTTGTAGTAATCAGGAGCCACGAGGACTCAAAGAATCCCATTACCATGGGTATCAAGACTAGCAAAGCTTAATGGGTAAGGAAGGGGTAAAGTGGTGAGGTTGCAGCAGCGACTAAGCAAGTATGGTGGCTAACATACGCAAATAAGAGCGAGAAGAGAGCAAACGGAACGGTCGTCAACTAGTAATGATCAAGAAGTGATCCTGAGCTCCTACTTATGTCAAACATAACACAGAAACCGTGTTCACTTCCCGTACTCCGCCGAGAAGAGACCATCACGGCTACACACGCGGTTGATGCATTTTAGTTCGGATCTGGTGTCAAGTTATCTACAACCGGACATTAACAAATTCCCATCTGCCACATAACCACGGGCACGGCTCTCGAAAGTTTATACCCTGCAGGGGTGTCCCAACTTAGCCCATTATAAGCTCTCACGGTCAACGAAGGATATTCCTTCTCCCAGGAAGACCCGATCAGTCTCGGAATCCCGGTTTACAAGACATTTCGACAATGGTAAAACAAGACCAGCAAAGCCGCCCGTGAAGGAAATATGCCCTAGAGGCAATAATAAAGTTATTATATATTTCCTCATATCATGATAAATGTTTATTATTCATGCTAGAATTGTATTAACCGGAAACATAATACATGTGTGAATATATAAACAAACAGAGTGTCACTAGTATGCCTCTACTTGACTAGCTTGTTAATCAAAGATGGTTATGTTTCCTAACCATGAACAAGGAGTTGTTATTTGATTAACAAGGTCACATCATTAGTTGAATGATCTGATTGACATGACCCATTCCCTTAGCTTAGCACACGATCGTTTAGTATGTTGCTACTGCTTTTATCCATGACTTATACATGTTCCTGTAACTATGAGATTATGCAACTCCCGTTTACCGGAGGAACACTTTGGGTGCTACCAAACGTCACAACGTAACTGGGTGATTATAAAGGAGTACTACAGGTGTCTCCAAAGGCGATGTTGGGTTGGCGTATTTGAGATTAGGTTTTGTCACTCCGATAGTCGGAGAGGTATCTCTGGGCCCTCTCGGTAATACACATCACTTAAGCCTTGCAAGCATTACAACTAATGAGTTAGCTGTGAGATGATGTATTACATAACGAGTAAAGAGACTTGCCGGTAACGAGATTGAACTAGGTATTAGATACCGACGATCGAATCTCGGGCAAGTAACATACCGATGACAAAGGGAACAACGTATGTTGTTATGCGGTCTGACCGATAAAGATCTTCGTAGAATATGTAGGAGCCAATATGGGCATCCAGGTCCCGCTGTTGGTTATTGACCGTGAATAGTTCTAGGTCATGTCTACATTGTTCTCGAACCGTAGGGTCCGCACGCTTAAAGTTTCGATGACAGTTATTATGAGTTTATGTATTTTGATGTACCAAGAAGTTCGAGTCCCGGATGTGATCACGGACATGACGAGGAGTCTCGAAATGGTCGAGACATAAAGATTGATATATTGGAAGCCTATGTTTGGAGTTCGGAATGGTTCCGGGCGAAAACAGGAATTTACCGGAGTACCGGGAGGTTACCGGAACCCCGGGGTAAATGGGCCTCAGTGGGCCTCGAGGAGAAGAGGAAGGGCCGGCCGGGGGCCGCGCCTCCCCCCCAGTCCGAATAGGACAAGGAGGGGGCGCCCCTTTCCTCTTCCCCTCCCCAATCCTATTCCAACTAGGAAGAGGGGAGTCCTACTCCCGGTAGGAGTAGGACTCCTCCCGCGCCTCCTCTAGGCGGCCGGCCTCCCCCTCCCTCCTTTATATACGGGGCAGGGGCACCCTAGGACACACAAGTTTGATCTTTAGATCGCTCCTTAGCCGTGTCGGTGCCCCTCCACCATATTCCACCTCGGTTATACCGTCATGAAGCTTAGGCGAAGCCTGCGCACGTGAAACATCAAGATCGTCACCACGCCATCGTCTTCGACGAAACTCTCCTCGACACTCGGCTGGATCGGAGTATGAGGGACGCCATCGAGCTGTACGTGTGTCAAGAACTCGGGCGTCGAGTAACGGCGCGGATCGGTCGGATCGCGAGGAGAACGTCGACTACTTCCTCTACGTTGTGATCGCTTCGCCCGGGTCTACGAGGGTACGTAGACAACACTCTCCCCTCTCGTTGCTATACATCACCATGATCTTGTGTGTGCGTAGGAAAATTTTTGAAATTACTACGTTTCCCAACAGTGGTATCAGAGCCAGGTTTTTATGGTTTGATGTTTTGCACGAGTAGAACACAAGTGAGTTGTGGGCGATACAAGTCATACTACCTACCAAAGATGTCATACTTTGGTTCAGCGGTATTGTGAGATGAAGCGGCCGGACCGACATTACGCGTGACGCTTACGCGAGACTGGTTTCACCGCCACGAGCACTCGTTGCTTAAAGGTGACCGGCGGGTGTCTGTCTCTCTCACTTTAGTTGAACCGAGTGTGGCTACGCCCGGTCCTTGAGAAGGTTAAACGGAGTCTATTTGACGAAGTATCGTTGTGGTTTTGATGCGTGGGTGAGACTGGTTCTTGCTTAAGCCCGTAGCAGCCACGTAAAATTTGCAACAACAAAGTAGAGGACGCCTAACTTGTTTTTGCAGGCATGTTGTGATGTGATATGGTCAAGACGTGATGCTATATTTTATTGTATGAGATGATCATGTTTTGTAACCGGTTATCGGCAATCGGCGGAGCCATATGGTTGTCGCTTATTGTATGCAATGCAATCGCTCGTAATGCTTTACTTTATCACTAAGCGGTAGAGATAGTCGAGAAGCATAAGATTGGCGAGACGACAACGATGCTACGATGGAGATCAAGGTGTCGCGCGGTGACGATGGTGATCATGACGGTGTTGCGGAGATGAAGATCACGGCACCGAGATGATGATGACCATATCATATCACTTATATTGATTTGCATGTGATGTTTATCCTTTATGCATCTTATCTTGCTTTGATTGACGATAGCATTATAAGATGATCTCTCACTAAATTATCAAGAAGTGTTCTCCCGAGTATGCACCGCTGCCAAAGTTCGTCGTGCCCGCACACCACGTGATGATCGGGTGTGATAAGCTCGTCCATCTACAACGGGTGCAAGCCAGTTTTGCACACGCAGAATACTCGGGTTATACTTGACGAGCCTAGCATATGCAGATATGGCCTCGAACACGGAGACCGAAAGGTCGAGCGTGAATCATATAGTAGATATGATCAACATAAGATGTTCACCATTGAAAACTACTCCATTTCACGTGATGATCGGTTATGGTTTAGTTGATTTGGATCACGTGATCACTTAGATGACTAGAGAGATGTCTTTCTAAGTGGGAGTTCTTAAGTAATATGATTAATTGAACTTAAATTTATCATGAACTTAGTCCCGTAGTATTTTGCAAATTATGTTGTAGATCAATAGCTCGCGTTGTTGCTTTCATATGTTTGTTTTTGATATGTTCCTAGAAAAATTGTGTTGAAAATGTTAGTAGCAATGATGCGGATTCGATCCGTGATCGGAGGTTTATCCTCATTGCTTGCACGTAAGAATTATGTCCTTAATGCACCGCTAGGTGACGACCTATTGCAGAGCGGATGCAAACGTTATGAACGTTTGGCTAGCTCAATATGATGACTACTAGATAGTTTAAGTGCACCATGCTTAACAGCTTAGAATCGGGACTTCAAAGATGTTTTGAACATCATGGACCATATGAGATGTTCCAGAATTGAAGTTAATATTTCAAGCAAATACCGAGTTGAGAGATATGAAATCTTCAACAAGTTCTATAGCTAAAAGATGGAGGAGAATCGCTCAACTAGTGAGCATGTGCTCGAGATTGTCCGGTACTTCAATCGCTTGAATCAAGTGGGAGTTAATCTTCCGGATAAGATATCGATTGATGAATTCTCTAGTCACCATCACCAAGTTAGTAGAACTTCGTGATGAACTATAGTATGCAAGGGATGATGAAAATGATTCCCGAGTTTTTCATGATGATGAAATCGATGAAGGTAGAATTCAAGAAAGAACATCAAGTGTTGATGATTAACAAGACCACTAGTTTCAAGAAAAGGGCAAAGGGATAGAAGGGAACTTCAAGAAGAACGGCAAGCAAGTTGTTGCTCAAGTGAAGAAGCCCAAGTCCGGACCTAAGCCCGAGACTAAGTGCTTCTACCGCAAAGGGACTGGTCATCGAAGCGAACTACCCCAAGTATTTGGCGGATAAGAAGGATGGCAAAGTAAACAAAGGTATATTTGATATACATGTTATTGATGTGTACTTTACTAGTGTTTATAGCAACCCCTCGGTATTTGGTACTGGTTCGCCACTAAGAGTAGTAACTCAAGCGGAGTTGCGAATAAATGTAAACTAGTTAAGGGTGAAGTGACGATGTGTGTTGAAAGTAGTTTCAAGATTGATATGATCATCATCGCACACTCCCTATACTTTCGGGATTAGTGTTGAACCTAAATAAATGTTATTTGGTGTTTGCGTTGAGCATGAATATGATTTGATCATGTTTATTGCAATACGGTTATTCATTTAAGTAAGAGAATAAACTGTTGTTCTGCTTACATGAATAAAACCTTATATGGTTACACACCCAATGAAAATGGTTCATTGGATCTTGATCGTAGTGATACACATATTCATAATATTGAAACCAAAAGATGCAAAGTTAATAATGATAGTGCAACTTATTTGTGGCACTTGCCGTTTAGGTCATATTGGTGTAAAGCGCATGAAAGAAACTCCATGCTGATGGGATTTTGGAATCACTTGATTATGAATCACTTGATGCTTGAACCGTGCCTTTTGGGCAAGATGACTAAAACTCCGTTCCCGGAACAATGGAGCAAGCAACATATTTGTTGGAAATCATACATACCGATGTATGTAGTCCGATGAATATTAAGGCTCGCGACAAGTATCATTATTTTCGACCTTCACAGTTGATTTGAAGAAGATATGAGTATATCTACTTGATGAAACATAAGTCCGAAATAGTTGAAAGGTTCAAAGAATTTCAGAGTGAAGTGAAAAATCATCGTAACAAGAAAATATAGTTTCATGATTTGATCGCAGATCGAATATTTGAGTTACGAGTTTGGTCTTCAATTTAAACAATGTGGAATAGTTTCACACTCACGCCACCGAACACCACAACGTTATGGTGTGTCCGAACATCATAACCGTATTTTATTGGATATAGTACAATCTATGATGTTTCTTACCGATTTACCAATATCGCTTTTGGGATCATGCATTAGAGAGAGCTGTATTCACATTAAAAGGGCACCATCTAAACTCCGTTGAGACGACATTATATGAACTGTGGTTTAGCAAGAAACCTAAGTTGTCGTTTCTTAATGTTTGGGGCTGCGATGCTTATGTGAAAAAGTTTCATCCTGATAAGCTCGAACCCAAATCGGAGAAGTACGTCTTCATAGAATACCCAAAGGAAATTGTTGGGTACACCTTCTATCACAGATCCGAAGGCAAGATATTCGTTGCTTAAGATGGATCCTTTCTAGAGAAGGAGTTTCTCTCGAAAGAAGTGAGTGGGAGGAAAGTAGAACTTGATAAGGTAATTGTACCTTCTCCCTTATTGGAAAGTAGTTCATCACGAAAATCTGTTCCTGTGACTACTACACCAATTAGTGAGGAAGCTAATGATGATGATCATGTAACTTCAGATCAGTTACTACCGAATCTCGTAGGTAAACCAGAGTGAGATCCGCACTGAGTGGTACGGTAATCCTGCTCGGAAGTCATGTAACTAGACCATGATGAACCTACGAACTATGAGGAAGCGATGATGAGCCCAGATTCCGCAAAATGGTTTGAGGCCATGAAATCTGAGATATGATCCATGGATGAGAACAAAGTATGGACTTTGATGTATTTGCCCGATGATCGGCAAACCATAGAAAATAAATGGATCTTCAAGAGGAAGACGGACGTTGATAGTAGTGTTACTATCTACAAAGCTCGACTTGTTGCAAAAAAGGTTTTCGACAAAGTTCAAGATGTTGACTACAATGAGATTTTCTCAAGCAGTAGCGATGCTTAAGTCTGTCCGAATCATGTTAGCAATTGCCACAATTTATGAAATTTGGCAAATGGATGTAAAACTGCATTCTGAATGGTTTTCGGAGGAAGAGTTGTATATGATGCAACCGAAGGTTTTTTCGATCCAAAGGAGCTAACAAAGTGTGCAAGCTCCAATGATCCATCTATGGACTGGTGCAAGCATCTCGGAGTTGGAATATACGCTTTGATGAGCTGATCAAAGCATATAGTTTTGTACTGCACTTATGGTGAAGCCTGTATTTACTAGAAAGTGAGTGGGAGCACTACAAAGATTTCGATAAGTATATGTGAATGACATATTGTAGATCGGAAATAATATAGAATTATTCTGCAAAGCATAAAGGAGTGTTTGAAAGAAGTTTTTCAAAGAAAGACCTCGGTGAAGCTGCTTACATATTGAGCATCAAGATCTATAGAGATAGATCAAGATGCTTGATAAGTTTTTCAATGAGTACATACCTTGACAAGATTTTGAAGTAGTTCAAAATGGAACAGTCAAAGAAAGAGTTCTTGCATGTGTTACAAGGTGTGAAATTGAGTAAGACTCAAAACCCGACCACGGCAGAAGATAGAAAGAGAATGAAAGTCATTCCCTATGCCTTGGCCATAGGTTCTATAAAGTATGCCATGTCAGTGTACCAAATCTATTGTATACCCTGCACTGATTTTGGCAAGGGAGTACAATAGTGATCTAGGAGTAGATCACTGGACAGCGGTCAAAATTATCCTTAGTGGAATAAGGATATGTTTCTCGATTATGGAAGTGACAAAAGGTTCGTCGTAAAGGGTTACGTCGATGTAAGTTTTGACACTGATCTGGATGACTCTAAGTCTCGATCTAGATACATATTGAAAGTGGGAGCAATTAGCTAGAGTAGCTTCGTGCAGAGCATTGTAGACATAGAAAAATTGCAAAATACATAACGGATCTGAATGTGAAAGACCCGTTGACTAAGACTCTCTCACAAGCAAAACATGATCACACCTTAGTACTCTTTGGGTGTTAATCACATAGCGATGTGAACTAGATTACTGAATCTAGTAAACCCTTTGTAAGAACATGCGGTGCCCCCATGTTTGGTTTTGGTAATTGATGACAATCTCTATGGACTAATGGTTGCCTTGAGTTATATTTGAAGGTTTTGTCCATAGGCTTTTCTTGGAGTACATGTGTTGGTTTCAAGGAGAGTTTGTGTCGACCAAGGTGCTATTCAAGGAATTATCCAAAGATTGGTCATTTGAGAGTTGAGCTTATTGCAAGCATGTCTTGAAGAAGAAGACTGTTTGATCATTCATGTTCACCTTCAAGACATCATCCAAATGAAGAGAGTTGGAAAGAATCAAGGTTGATCAAGATTAAGTCAAGAGTGAATCAAGTTGATCAACACACAAAGCGCATAAGATGTACAGAGGATCAAGTGATCCCATGGTATGGTAAGCATTGTCCATTACGCTTTGTGTACTAACCCATGGTCTTCGTGAGAGTTCTTGTGGGGTTAGGTTGCGGTGTGCAAGTTCAAGTGAACCATCACGAAGAGATCAAATGCTTGAAGCTTGCCGTCCATTGTGGTGACAATGGACTTGTGAAGATGTGCGGAAGAGTGGCTCACCCATAGTGGAGTATGGGGGAGCAATCAACTAGTCTTCACCGAGCCAACGCAATCAAGAAAGGTAGTCCAACTTGAGGAGTCAAGATCGTCATCATCTAGCTCAAGTGGACCATGTGCAAGGCAAAGGTTTGCCCTTGATAGGTTTTCTATTTTACCGGTCTCATGATGGTAGTTGGGAGACCGGGTTATAGGATCGATTGCCGTACTATCAAGGGGGGCTCTCGATGAGTAGCTTGATCGTATCATTCGTAGAGAGCTCAAACCTTTGCATCGTTGCATCATATTTCTTGGTTCTTGTTTGGTTCTCTTTGTGAGTTTTGGAGCTTATGGTCATCTTGTTGACAAGCTCGAGTTCATCAAAACGGAGCTCACATTCATCTTCTATGATGTTTTCGATGTTGGAGGTTATGCGGTTCTTCTCTGTTGGAGGTTTCACTCTCTATATGTTTGGCATACCTCCGTGCCTCTTCTTACTATAACCAGTCGCTGTTTTGATGCTACTCGTTGTCTTGTTTCCAACAAGCTTGAGTTTGCTCAATTCGGAGCTCATATCACGAAGTTATGGCGCTTCTGGTTTTATTGATTCCGTCTGTTGTCTTTAGCTGCGTTTTGTAGGTATCCTTTGTGCTTCTTCCTCGGTTTGCGGTAGTATTGCTCCACGGAGCGGTAGTACCATGCAGCGCCTCTTGATAATACCGTGGCTTGCCGCGTAGTACCGCAGGGTCCACGGTAGTACCGCTCACTTGGGCGGTAGTATCACAGATCTCGGCCGCAACCCGCCGGTATGCGGCTGTTGAAGCGGATGTAATTTTTACATCCGTGCCCTCGCGATAATACTGCGCCCGCACGGTAGTAATCTGCGCTCCTGGGCGCCGTAGTACCGTGTCGGGTTTTTGCACCGTTTTTTCGGTCGCGTAGTAGGCACGGATGTAGTCTTTTAGGGTGTTTACGCCTTGCGGTAGTACCGCATGTTTGGGGCGGTAGTACCGCGCGTGCGATAATCTTGCCCGCCAGCCTGCCCTAGCTACTTACATTGTCGCGGTAGTACCGTGGTCCTCCACGGTAGTACCGCTGCCTTGCGGTAGTACTGCGTCTCAGCGCGTAGTACCGCTCCGTCTTGGCTGAGAGGGTAACGGTTGGATTTTCCCCTCATATAAAGGGGTCTTCTTCCCCATTGGATCTTATCTTTTCGAGCTCGTGTTCTTCCCCATTGTTGACCTTCTTCGAGCTTGCTAACTCTCAATCCCTCCATGGATTCTTGCTAGTTTTGAGGAAAAGAGAGAGATCTAGATCCACGTTTCCACCAATCACTTTCTCCTCTAAGTGAGGGAACCCCTTGGATCTAGATCTTGGAGTTCTTCGTGTTCTTCTTTCGTTTTTCCTCTCATTTTCCTCCCTAGCATTAGTTGCTTTGGTGGGATTTGGGAGAGAAGGACTTGGGCACTCCGTGTGCCCTTGCCATTGCATTTGGTGCATCGGTTTGAGTTCTCCACGGTGATACGTGGAAGTGAAGTTTGAGAAGCTTATTACTCTTGGGTGTTTGGGCACCCTAGAGCTTGTTCCTCTTGGTGCCTTGGCGCCCTAGGCGGTTGGTGGTGTTCGAGCTCAATCATTGTGGTGTAAAGCTCCGGGCAAGCTTCGGGTCTCCAATTAGGTTGTGGAGATCGCCTGAGCAATTTGACGGCACGGTGACCGCCCCAAGGGTTGCCAAAGTGTACGGGTTCGTAACCGCCCCAAGGGTTGCCATTTGTACGGGTTCGGTGACCGCCTCAAGGGTCCCTTAGTGGAATCACGGCATCTTGCATTGTGCGAGGGCGTGAGGAGATTACTGTGGCCCTAGTGGCTTCTTGGGAGCATTGTGCCTCCACACCGCTCCAAACGGAGATTAGCATCCGCAAGGGTGTGAACTTCGGGATACATCGTCGTCTCCGCGTGCCTCGGTTATCTCTTACCCGAGCCCTTTACTTATGCACTTTACTTTGTGATAGCCATATTGTTTCTTGTCATATATCTTGCTATCACCTAGTTGTTTATCTTGCTTAGTATAAGTTGTTGGTGCACATAGGTGAGCCTAGTTGTTGTAGGTTTTGTGTTTGACAAATTAACCGCTAGGTTTATTCCGCATTTGTTCAAGCCTAAACCGTAATTATTTTAAAGCGCCTATTCACCCCCTCTAGGCGACATCCACGATCTTTCAATTGGTATCGAGCCTCGTCTCTCGTGTTAGGCTTAACCGCCTAGAGAGTAAAGATGTCGACTAGGGATTAGGATTCTCGACACTCTTAGTTTTGATGGCACAAATTTTGATGTTTGGGTAATTCATGCTTAATCTCTTTAGGGTCATGGACCCAAACTTAGAGCGAATTGTAGATATGGGTTTTCTCCTCCAAAGGATCCTCAACGATTATCTTTAGAGGATGAGAAAACTCTTATCTCAATGCTCAAGCTTCTAATGTGCTTTTGATGCTTTGAGCAATGTAGTTATATTTCAACTCATGCCGTTCGGATGCTCATGAGTTGTGGACGAAGCTTCAAGATAAATATGGTGTGTCCAAGATTTGTGGGGATGATTGTTCTCCTCCACCTCCGGTCGTATAGTCTTCTCAACTTCTTCTACTCCACCTCTATGTGGTTTGCCACAAGGTAATGATATGGTGAGTAGTGTTGGTCATTGCAATGATGATAGTATGCTTATTGTGGATGATCCTTCATCACTATCTTATTGCAATGCTCCCTCTTTGGGCTTTAACACTTCGAGCACTCCAAATGTTTCACATGCTTGTGTTGATAGTCCTTGCATATCATGTAGAAATTGCTTGACTAAATCTCATGATGATATGCTTGCTATATCTTGTTGCCATGATAAAATGCATGTATTTCCTCGAGTTGTTGTGCTAACAATGTAGAGGAAACCCAACACCCGTGGAACAAGATGTGGTCTTGAATGGTGCTTCAGGGATCCTACATCATCATCTATTGCGTTTTGCCTTATGGCTAAGGCTTCAAAGGTATCTCCTACTTTGAAACCCAATATGTCTCTTGATGATGATGTTGATGCTAATGATGATGAGGATAATGATGAAGAGAATGACAATGTTGCCTCCTTAAAAATTAAGGGGAAATGGTTTTAAAGCTCTTCATAAAATAAAATTGCTCGTTCCAACTTCATGGAAATCATGTCCATTGCCATTGAGGGCAAGAAATATATTGATGAGTTGGAATCTCGTCTTGAGGAGCATGAGGTCACCATTGATAAAATGGAAAGTCATGAGCGTGATTACGCTAATGAGATTGCGGACCTCTCTCAAGCTCTTGAACTTGAACAAACCACCAAGGAATCTCTTGAGGAGACTTTTGCTCTAGAATTATCTAGAGTGAGGGAATCTCGTGATAGAGCTCTTGAGGTGGCAAATGATTTTGAATCTAAAAATGAGGAGCTTGAAGTTGCATGCTAAACTCCTTGAGGACTTTGAGCACCTCGAAAATGGCTCAAGGGTCATTAAGAGTGAGCTCATCAAACTCACCGAGTCTCATGCTCAACTTAAAGCTTCATATTCAAAAGAGCTTGCTAAGTTGTCTTCTCCTCTTGTTGCTAATGATGATGCTTGTGCTACTAACTCTATCTCTTGTGAAGCATCCATTTTGAAGGAGAATGTTGAGCTAAGGGCTCAACTTGAGTTGCTATCTAGCAATTATGGGAAATTGGAAGAAAGTCATGTAAAGCTCACAAGCTCTCATGATGATCTTCTAGTATCCCATAATGTGCTAAAGATAGCTCATGAGGCTATAGTATCAAGGTAACATCTAGTGAGCCTCATGTGGATACTAGCACTACTTTTTGTCAAAATGCTATATTGCCTTGTGCTAGTCCTCGTGATTCATCCATGCATAACATTGGTACATCTTGTGATGAATTGCTTTCCTTGCCTTGTTGCTCTAACAATGAAGCTTATACTTCCTCTAGTACTTGTGTTGATACTAACCATGTAGAGGAAATCAAAGAGCTCAAGGCCCAAGTCACTTCTTTGAAGAAAGACTTAGAAAAGTGTCATGAAGGGAAATCCACACTCAACAATATCTTGAGTGTGCAAAAATCCCCCATTGACAAAGGTGGACTTGGATTCAACTCAAATAAGAAGAAGAAGTCCAAGAGCAACAAGAAGAAGGGCCAAGAACAACTCAAGAATTCGCCAAGATTATTTGCTTCAAGTGCAAAATTGAAGGGCATCATGTTAGATCTTGCCCATTGAAGAAGAAGTCCGTTAATGACAAGCAACAAGGAAGAGGCCACAAGTTCAATCTCATGCTCAACCACAAGTTGAAGAAAGGCCACTTCCCAAGAAGACTCAAGTTCATGCTTCTCTTGTTGAGAAATCAAGTGAGAAGAAAATGAAGAGTAGACGTTGCTACTTATGTCGTGAGAAAGGTCACGTCGCTTCTTCATGCACTAGTGGTAACTTATCCAACCCAATTATTATTGATGATATCTATTCTCTTGGGAAGGATAAGGTTGGCAATGTGTTTGCCAAGTTTGTTGGTACTCAAAGTGGTTTGAAGCAAAGAACCATTTGGGTAGCCAAGCCTATTGTGACTAACCTCTTAGGACCCAACTTGGTTGGGGACCAACAAGCTCAAACTTGATCAATAGGTGATGGTGGAGGTCATTGGAGACTTGGCTACATTATGAAGAATTAAGGGGATTTCATCATTCTTATTGTCTCAAGCCAAGTCATTCGGATTATCTAGTTTCTATCTTATATCCAATGTTCCTCCTTGCGGTAACTCGTGCTTAAATTGTTTACATTGAAAGTTACTTGGCCCTTATCATGTTGTGGTTTTGTACCTTGCATGTGTTTGTATATGATGTGGCTCCAAATTGCCTTGTGTGTGTTGGTTTGCACATCATGTACATGTGTGTCATTCGTTGAGCCTTTTTTTTGCATCTTGTCTATTTCTTAGTTGGCTCTTGTGAGAGATTAATGGAATATCCCATTATGGGGGAGTGATGTGCTTTGTGCACCTCACAATCCTATAAATGTGTGTACATGAGGAATACCATCTAGTATTGATATTACAAGATTATCTAGTCGCTATGTGGTATGTCTTCTCATGAGAAATTCAAATTCTAAATAGTCCATTAATTATCTCTTGTTGGATCCTTTAATTGCCTCTTGTCTATCTTTAATTGGTATCACATTATGGGGGAGTAATATGCTATGTGTATATTACTAGCCTAGAAAATGTGTACATTTGAGATATTGTCACCTAGAATTGATATTGTAAATTATCTTGTTCCTAGGTGGCATGTTAGCTCTACAAGTTGAATTTGCGTTTTGTTTGGTGTGAAGATGATGTCGGATATCCTTGTTATCTACCACCGAATTCTTTCCAAATACTTCTTGTCTTTTGACAATTGGTACTCACTTATATGTGGTAGAAATTATTGATCATCTTCACGTTGGCATTTGTTTTTATTTGCCTTATCTCTTGCCAAGTTTGTGTCAACTCCCATTGCCTTCCTTGCCACTTGAGGATCTTGGTGTTTTCTTGACCTTGTCTAGTGTTTTCTAGATATAGTGAAAGTGGTGATCCCATCTTGTGCATTTTGTATTCAAATGCAAATTCTCTATAATGCACTAGTCTTGGGGAAGCTATCCTATTTTCTATTAAACACTCATCTTGCGATCCTTTTCAAGTGTGTGTTTGTGGAAGGCAAGCCGCTTTTGTTTTGGTACTTTGTGCCATCATGAAACTTTGTAGAGGGCTTGGTTTGTTTGGAACCATTCTCTCGTTTGGGAGTTTGACATCTTTCTTTTTGAGTGTATCAATGGATATATCATTCCTTGATGTATCTTTTATGGATATCCTCCAAGTGATGATTTATTCATTTGGTATCTTTTCTTCGCTTGGTATTTCTTTGTCTTTTGGTCTCGGTTCTTGAAAGTCTTGAGCATGCATATTTACTTCTTGTAGTTTCTTTGTCATGCTTTCTTTCTTTGACCCAATATATAGGGGGAACACCACCAAGTATCAAATTGGATGACATGTGCATGAATATCATTTTCATATCTATATGCACATATTTATGTGGAGTTTGTCATATGTATTGTTGGTTTTCTAACTCTTTGGTCCCAATGAGTTTGGGTACCATTTGTTTGTGTTGTTGTTCTAGGAACAAGTGGAGATGCATTGGATGCTTGACTCACTCACAAGGAAGGTGTTGTCACCATGTGCTTATTGGAGTCAAGCTAGGATGATCAATGAACTACTTTGTACCTTCAATTGGTTTCTACTACATCCTTCCAATGTTATCTCGGTAACAAGTATCTTCATATACTTCATGCACACATTTCCTACATCAACCTTGTGTAGGTTGTATCATGGCATGTTATCCATTCTTTCTTGTGATACTTGTTTCCTTTCTCAAAGCATCCCAACAATGATGTCTTGTTGCTAGTTGTGATGTCTTTGATGTTCGTGTGGTTGGAATTCATTTATATACAATAAGACCATATCTAGCCATGTGCTATGCTCTCAAGCAAATATCTTATTGGTATATGTATGACTTCCTTTTGGATATCTTGTTCCTTCTTGTTGTAATTATTTCGGGTGAACATCCTTCTTTGTAGATATATATCATCATGATTTTGTCTACCTAGAACCTTATACTTTGAGAGAAATTACATCTCTAGATGATATCCTTTCTTTCACGTCCACCTTGTCTCTCTTTTGTTATTTCTTTGGTGGCTCCGTGAAAGCTTTTGCCTTGAGTCGTGTTTTATATCGTTGCATCTTGATGCACTCTTGGGTGGTGAAGATTATTTTCCTCATGCTTATCTTTACGAGCCTTTGCCATCTTAATTGGTATCCCTCGTCTTGATGAGGCTTTCTTCTTCTATCTTCACCACGGGTTGTCACAAGCATTGGTTCTCTATATGCTTATTAGTAAGCTTGTGAACCCATTTGCTAGTTGTGTGTGGGAATGATAGGCCTTGCACTGTGTGCCTCATTCTTTGAAGACTTTATTGATGCTTAATGCTCTTCGCACATTAGTCTTCTCAAGTGCATTGCCTTGACTCACACACATCATTTTGGTTGAGCCCATTCTTAAGTTGTCTCTTTCACTTGTTGCTCAACCTTGTGTTTGTTACATGTACTAGGCTTAGTTTCCTATATGCTCACTTGCACTTGTTGTAAGTTTCTATTGATTTTGGGGGAGCTATGATCCTATTTTGTGCACTTTGTATCCAATTACAAAATTCTTATGTGTGCACAAATCATGGGGAGCTTCTCTAGTTTCTTTAGAACGCTCCTATGCTCATTTGTGGCTCATAGGATCTTTGGTCTAGTTGGTTCAATTGATATCCGTTGATTGCTTGCTTCAATTGGTATCTTTTGATTTCTTGATTGCTTGTGTCTCTCTTTGTTATGTCCTTGTGGCATATCATTCCTTTAGCAATCTTGGAGCCTCAATATAGTTGGTCTTCCTCCAAGTTTTACCGTTGGATATGTGTATTGCATTGGTAGAAATACACAATTTAAGGAGGAACACCTTTTATATTGGCCTTCTAAGCTTTTCGCCCATTTTGGCAATCGATGCCAATGGGGGAGAAGTTTCAGAGAGTTTTTGTGGAGAAGTTTTAGAGTTTTCTCCTTGCTTTGGTTGTTGCATTGCATGGTGGTGCATAATTCCTTGCATAAACTCTCTTGAAAGTGATTGTCATCAATTACCAAAATGGGGGAGATTGTAAGAACATGCGGTGCCCCCATGTTTGGTTTTGGTAATTGATGACAATCTCTATGGACTAATGGTTGCCTTGAGTTATATTTGAAGGTTTTGTCCATAGGCTTTTCTTGGAGTACATGTGTTGGTTTCAAGGAGAGTTTGTGTCGACCAAGGTGCTATTCAAGGAATTATCCAAAGATTGGTCATTTGAGAGTTGAGCTTATTGCAAGCATGTCTTGAAGAAGAAGACTGTTTGATCATTCATGTTCACCTTCAAGACATCATCCAAATGAAGAGAGTTGGAAAGAATCAAGGTTGATCAAGATTAAGTCAAGAGTGAATCAAGTTGATCAACACACAAAGCGTACAAGATGTACAGAGGATCAAGTGATCCCATGGTATGGTAAGCATTGTCCATTACGCTTTGTGTACTAACCCATGGTCTTCGTGAGAGTTCTTGTGGGGTTAGGTTGCGGTGTGCAAGTTCAAGTGAACCATCACGAAGAGATCAAATGCTTGAAGCTTGCCGTCCATTGTGGTGACAATGGACTTGTGAAGATGTGGGAAGAGTGGCTCACCCATAGTGGAGTATGGGGAGCAATCAACTAGTCTTCACCGAGCCAACGCAATCAAGAAAGGTAGTCCAACTTGAGGAGTCAAGATCGTCATCATCTAGCTCAAGTGGACCATGTGCAAGGCAAAGGTTTGCCCTTGATAGGTTTTCTATTTTACCGGTCTCATGATGGTAGTTGGGAGACCGGGTTATAGGATCGATTGCCGTACTATCAAGGGGGGCTCTCGATGAGTAGCTTGATCGTATCATTCGTAGAGAGCTCAAACCTTTGCATCGTTGCATCATATTTCTTGGTTCTTGTTTGGTTCTCTTTGTGAGTTTTGGAGCTTATGGTCATCTTGTTGACAAGCTCGAGTTCATCAGCAGGAGCTCACATTCATCTTCTATGATGTTTTCGATGTTGGAGGTTATGCGGTTCTTCTCTGCTGGAGGTTTCACTCCTCTATATGTTTGGCATACCTCCGTGCCTCTTCTTACTATAACCATCGCTGTTTTGATGCTACTCGTTGTCTTGTTTCCAACAAGCTTGAGTTTGCTCAATTCGGAGCTCATATCACGAAGTTATGGCGATTCTGGTTTTATTGATTCCGTCTGTTGTCTTTAGCTGCGTTTTGTAGGTATCCTTTGTGCTTCTTCCCAGGTTTGCGGTAGTCTTGCTCCACGGAGCGGTAGTACCGCAGCGCTTCTTGATAATACCGTGGCTTGCAGCGGTAGTACCGCAGGGTCCACGGTAATACCGCTCCGCTTTGGCGGTAGTACCACAGATCTGGCCGCAACCCGCTGGTATGCGGCTGTTGAAGCGGATGTAATTTTTACATCCGTGCCCTCGCAGTAATACTGCGCCCACACCTGTAATACTGCCGCCGCGGCGCTGTAGTACCGTGTCGGGTTTTTGCACCGTTTTTCTGGGTCGCGGTAGTAGGCACGGATGTAGTCTTTTAGGGTGTTTACGCCTTGCGGTAGTACCGCATGTTTGGGGCGGTAGTACCGCGCGTGCGATAATCTTGCCCTGCCAGCCTGCCCTAGCTACTACATTGTCGCGGTAGTACCGTGGTCCTCCACGGTAGTACTGCATGTGACCTTGCGATAGTACTGCGTCTCGGTATGATAGTACCGCTCCGTCTTGGCTGAGAGGGTAACGGTTGGATTTTCCCCTCATATAAAGGGGTCTTCTTCCCCATTGGATCTTATCTTTTCGAGCTCGTGTTCTTCCCCATTGTTGACCTTCTTGAGCTTGCTAACTCTCAATCCCTCCATGGATTCTTGCTAGTTTTGAGGAAAAGAGAGGAGATCTAGATCCACGTTTCCACCAATCACTTTCTCCTCTAAGTGAGGGGAACCCCTTGGATCTAGATCTTGGAGTTCTTCGTGTTCTTCTTTCGTTTTTCCTCTCATTTTCCTCCCTAGCATTAGTTGCTTTGGTGGGATTTGGGAGAGAAGGACTTGGGCACTCCGTGTGCCCTTGCCATTGCATTTGGTGCATCGGTTTGAGTTCTCCACGGTGATACGTGGAAGTGAAGTTTGAGAAGCTTATTACTCTTGGGTGTTTGGGCACCCTAGAGCTTGTTCCTCTTGGGTGCCTTGGCGCCCTAGGCGGTTAGTGGTGTTCGAGCTCAATCATTGTGGTGTAAAGCTCCGGCAAGCTTCGGGTCTCAATTAGGTTGTGGAGATCGCCCGAGCAATTTGATGAGCACCGTGACCGCCCCAAGGGTTGCCAAAGTGTACGGGTTGATAACCGCCCCAAGGGTTGCCATTTATGCGGGTTCGGTGACCGCCCTCAAGGGTCCCTTAGTGGAATCACGGCATCTTGCATTGTCGAGGGCGTGAGGAGATTACTGTGGCCCTAGTGGCTTCTTGGGAGCATTGTGCCTCCACACCGCTCCAAGCGGAGATTAGCATCCGCAAGGGTGTGAACTTCGGGATACATCGTCGTCTCCGCGTGCCTCGGTTATCTCTTACCCGAGCCCTTTACTTATGCACTTTACTTTGTGATAGCCATATTGTTTCTTGTCATATATCTTGCTATCACCTAGTTGTTTATCTTGCTTAGTATAAGTTGTTGGTGCACATAGGTGAGCCTAGTTGTTGTAGGTTTTGTGTTTGACAAATTAACCGCTAGGTTTATTCCGCATTTGTTCAAGCCTAAACCGTAATTATTTTAAAGCGCCTATTCACCCCCCCCCCCTCTAGGCGACATCCACGATCTTTCACCCTTTGGGTGTTGGTCACATGGCGATGTGAACTATGGGTGTTAATCACATGATGATGTGAACTATCGATGTTAATCACATGGTGATGTGATCTAGATTATTGACTCTAGTGCAAGTGGGAGACTGAAGGAAATATGCCCTAGAGGCAATAATAAAGTTATTATATATTTCCTCATATCATGATAAATGTTTATTATTCATGCTAGAATTGTATTAACCGGAAACATAATACATGTGTGAATATATAAACAAGCAGTGTCACAAGTATGCCTCTACTTGACTAGCTTGTTAATCAAAGATGGTTATGTTTCCTAACCATGAACAAGGA
Source organism: Aegilops speltoides (assembly GCA_021437245.1). NCBI lineage: Eukaryota > Viridiplantae > Streptophyta > Magnoliopsida > Poales > Poaceae > Aegilops > Aegilops speltoides. The sequence continues at coordinate 237,828,622 of CM038146.1, read as the reverse complement.
GTTGTTATTTGATTAACAAGGTCACATCATTAGTTGAATGATCTGATTGACATGACCCATTCCCTTAGCTTAGCACACGATCGTTTAGTATGTTGCTCTTGCTTTTATCCATGACTTATACATGTTCCTGTAACTATGAGATTATGCAACTCCGTTTACGGAGGAACACTTTGGGTGCTACCAAACGTCACAACGTAATCGGGTGATTATAAAGGAGTACTACAGTGTCTCCAAAGGCGATGTTGGGTTGGCGTATTTGAGATTAGGTTTTGTCACTCCGATAGTCGGAGAGGTATCTCTGGGCCCTCTCGGTAATACACATCACTTAAGCCTTGCAAGCATTACAACTAATGAGTTAGCTGTGAGATGATGTATTCTGAGCGAGTAAAGAGACTTGCCGTAACGAGATTGAACTAGGTATTAGATACCGACGATCGAATCTCGGGCAAGTAACATACCGATGACAAAGGAACAACGATGTTGTTATGCGATCTGACCGATAAAGATCTTCGTAGAATATGTAGGAGCCAATATGGGCATCCAGTCCCGCTGTTGGTTATTGACCGTGAATAGTTCTAGGTCATGTCTACATTGTTCTCGAACCGTAGGGTCCGCACGCTTAAAGTTTCGATGATGTTATTATGAGTTTATGTATTTTGATGTACCAAGAAGTTGAGTCCGGATGTGATCACGGACATGACGAGGAGTCTCGAAATGGTCGAGACATAAAGATTGATATATTGGAAGCCTATGTTTGGAGTTCGAATGGTTCCGGCGAAAACAGAATTTACTGAGTATCGGAGGTTCTGGAACCCCGGGGGTAAATGGGCCTCGGTGGGCCTCGAGGGAGAAGAGGAAGGGCCGGCCGGGGGTGGCACAGCCCCCCCCCCCAATCCGAATAGGACAAGGAGGCGGGGCCCCTCTTCCTCTTCCCTCCCCCAATCCTATTCCAACTAGGAAGAGGGGAGTCCTACTCGGTAGGAGTAGGACTCCTCCCGCCGCCTCCTCTAGGCCGGCCGGCCTCCCCCTCCCTCCTTTATATACTGGGGCGGGGGCACCCTAGGACACACAAGTTTGATCTTTAGATCGTTCCTTAGCCGTGTCGGTGCCCCCTCCACCATATTCCACCTCGGTTATACCGTCATGAAGCTTAGGCGAAGCCTGCGCCGTGAAACATCAAGATCGTCCCACGCCGTCGTCTTGACGAAACTCTCCTCGACACTCATTGGATCGGAGTCTGAGGGCGTCATCGAGTATCGTGTGTCAAGAACTCGGGCGTCGAGATGCTGGCGCGGGATCGGTCGGATCGCGAGGAGAACGTCGACTACTTCCTCTACGTTGTGATCGCTTCGCCGGGTCTCGAGGGTGCGTAGACAACACTCTCCCCTCTCGTTGCTATACATCACCATGATCTTGTGTGTGCGTAGGAAATTTTTGAAATTACTCGTTTCCCAACAACCCATTGTCTTGACAAATCCCGATAGGAGCTGCACATATCTCGTTCTCGGGGCACACCGGATGAGCAAGGCGTCGGGTTGGCATAGACCACTGGTTGCCAGGGCGCGGACATCGCTTCGGTTCGGACCAGCACTTAGAGAAGCAATCGGCGGGGGGGCTAAAATAAAGATGACCCTCGGGTTGGCCGACCCAAGGGAAAAGTATAGGTGGTGGTGAAGCAAATGGTAAAACCAAGGTTGGGCCTTGCTGGAAGAGTTTTATTCAAAGCGAACTGTCAAGGGGGTCCCATAAATCACCCAACCATGTAAGGAACGCAAAATCCGGGAACATAATACCAATATGACAGAAACTAGGGTGGCAAGAGTGGAACAAAACACCAGGCATAAGGCCGAGCCTTCCACCCTTTACCAAGTATATAGATGCATTAATTAAATAAGAGATATTGTGATATCCCAACAATAATCCTGTCCACCATGGAGCAATCTTCAACTTCACCTGCAACTACCAACGCTATAAGAGGGGCTGAGCAAAAGCGGTAACATAGCCAAGCAACGGTTTGCTAGGAAGGGTGAAAAAGGTTAGAGGCTGACATGGCAATTTGGGAGGCTTGAAGAACAAATGATAGGTAGCGCAGCAAAGCGATAGAACGAAGCAATAGTAGTGAGATCCAAGGTGACAGTCATCTTGCCTGAAATCCTGCTAGGAAGAAGAGCGAGTCCATGAAGAAGATGAACGGATGAAGCCGAACCAAGCGTAGACGAACGAATCCTCACGATCGCAACGAAACAGGAACTATCGAGAAGAAGCACACAACATGGTAAACACACCACACATATACATGACATGATGCACAACCAAGCATGATGCATGACAAAGCTACATGAAGCTACTAACACATGGACAGAATGATCAAGGGGCCCCCATAAACCCCACATGTGTTAGGAGAGCTCATCAAGGAACATAACACCGGTGTCACTTAAACTAGGGCAGTAAGAGTGGAATAAACCACCAAGCAAAAGGCCAAGCCTTCCACCTCAACAAATACATAGATCAATTAAATAAGCACGATGCAATGATATCCCATGGTATCCATGTCCAAAACAGGGAACAACCTACACTTGCAACTAACAACGATATAAGAGGGGCTGAGCAAGAGGTAACATAGCTAGACAAAGATTTGCATAGGTGGTGGAGGTTAGAGGCTTTATCATGGCAATTTGGGAGGCTCATAAACAAGTGGTTGGTAGCGAGTTCAAACGATAGCACCGAGGCATCTAGCAAGCAAAGCCAATAAAGATATCCAAGGTAATGATCATCCTTGCCCCGCATCCTGCTTTGAAGAAGATCAAATCCATAACAATAGTCGAATAAAGGGTAGTACTAAATCCTCGCAACTCCAAAACGTTACCGAGAACTAGCAAGAAGAAGCAAAAGAAACAAACATAACATAAGCATGACATGATGCATGCCAAGTTTAAAGAGGCATGACATGGCAAGGTGCAACAAACAAATACTACATATTAAGTGAAGCTCAATATGTGACGAAACTCCACATTTAGTTATTAAGTTCAATCCCATTTAGATGCACATCTTAAATGTTGTTTAACCAAGGGTGAACATGGCATAAGGTGATGGGATTAAGAGAGATAAATGGGGAAGGAAAACATACATATAGCAATTTCATAACTCTCCATATTAGAAGAAAGATGGTTAAAGTTGTTTAAGCTAAACAATCATTTTAAATGTTGTTGACAAGGATGCAGATGACATATTCAAGCTATATGCAATTTTATGAAAATATGGACATATAGCAAAGCAATATGGACATTAGGAATGAAGCCACTAAACAAGTGAGATAAATAATGCAAAAGATTGCAAAAAAATCTAAAAAATGTCACAAGGACATTTCTGAAACTCATAACATTTTCTAAAATGCAGTGTACATTTTTTCGAATAATACAGAACATTTTATTTGAATTGCACACACATTTTTTACATTGTACATACATTTTTTTGAAACCCGTGAACATTTTTAAAATTTTCACGACATATTTTTGAATGCTATTGACATTGTTTAAAATTAGTCTAACAACGTTTTTACCTGTGTTTTTTTTTCAAAATTCTTGTTTTTTTAAATTCTAAGTAAATTTAAATTTTGGAATATATGTATTTAGTTTTTTTTTTCAAAAATACGAACAAAAGAGAAAAAATGAACTACTGAAAAAACAGAGAAGAAAAATAAACTAACCTGCAGGAAGCTACTTGGGCCGGCCCTTTTGGTGAAGAATGGTAGTAGTAGTAGGTAGGCGGGCCATGCAAAATTTTCAAACAAAAGAAACAAGAAAAATAGCAACAAAAAAGGAAAGAAAAATAAAAACGAAAAAGAAACACAGAACATATTTTGAAAATGCGAACATTTTTCGAAATTATGAACAATTATTCAAAATGAGAAATTTTATCAAATTCCCAGAACATTTTTTTATTTACGATTTTTTTTGAAAACATCAACATTTTTGCATTTTTGGGAAAATTTGAAAACATGAACATTTTGCAAAAATTCTGAATAAAATTTCAAAAAACTATAACATTTTCAAAAACAGGATCATTGTTTGGAATCATGAAAATTTCTTGAAATGGGAACATATTTCCAAATTCTATAACAAATTTGGAGAAGCGAACATATTTGGAAACTCGTGAACAAAATCTGAAGACACGAACATTTTTGAAACTTGTGAACAATTTATGAAACTGGGACATTTTTTGAAACTCCGATGCAAATGAAAACATGAACATTTTTTGCAATTTGCGAACAATTTCTGGAAACAGGAATATTTTTTTAATGCCTGAACATTTTTTGAAAATTTGTGGAAATTTTGAACAAAAGCTTTCACAATAATTTTTAAAAACCAAGAACATTCTGGGAATTCCCGAACATTTTTTGAATTTAGGAACATATTTCGAAAACCAGATTTTTTTTGAAATTTTGAACTTTTTAAAAAGCAGGAACATTTTTCGTAAACTAAGAACAAAATCTGAATATGTACCTAGATTAAAAAGATTAAATAACCTTGAAAAAAAATAGAAAACGAAAAGAAGAAAATAAAGAAGAAAGTAGAAAAAGAAACAGAAAAACCGGTAAAAGAAAAAAAACTGGTTTCAGGGAATCTCTAGAAGGTTCCCAAAACCGGCTGGCGTTGTAGGTGTACTGGGCCGGTCTGTCGCGTCGCTGCTCGGTCGCTCGCCTGCCAAGCTCGGGCAGTTTGACGCAATGTGCGTCCAATAGGATTTTCCCAACCCGGGCACTGGAAATTTCTAGCAGATTATTATATGCGAGGGTTTAAGGAAGCATCGCGACGTCTAATCGTCGTCCCCCTCTAACACCTTGTGACCGAGACGAGATTCTCTTCCGCAGCCGCCGCCGCCGCCGCCGTCGCCGTCTTTTGCCACCGCGATGCCTCGGTGAGTGTTTGACTCTTTTATCTAGGTGCAGTGGTTGTGGCTCGAGGGGATGGTACGGTACGATGGGCGTTGTTAATTTGAAACCCTAGCTTAGGCCCCCGATGGTTGCTCGGGGCCTGTAGAAAACCGTGAGGAAGGAGGGGGATTTTTGGTTGAATGGGAAACGGGAAAAAGCTAGAGGACGCGCCAATTGCTACGTTGGGCAAAGCCACCATGGTCCATATATGGAGAAGACGGCACAGTGATTTCGCCGATTATCTCTTTGGTCGAGTAGGTAGGTAGATAGATTCGTCAAGTAGGAATCTGGGGCTTACAGTAGAGAACTGATGAAGGGTCTTGTTGTGCTTCCTGTGTACATTGAGACTTTTTTACTGCCTGCCATGCTTTGGTGCTCTGTGCTTGAATCTTGTTGTTCATCTTTTGCTTGAATTGTCATCCCCTTGTTCTTGGCTTGCAGGTATTATTGCGATTACTGCGACACTTATCTGACCCATGACTCGGTTAGTGCTTCCTTTTTCCAATCATTTTTTATTATGCTTGACAACAAAAATGAGTACAAGTTTGCTTAGTTATTTTCAGTGTTTCATATGATTGTGTGCAGCGATTTGAGCTTAGCCTAGTTTGCTCCAGGGAATGTAGTAATTCTGTCGAACCTAAGATTAGTTTTAGCTTCCACTGCAACAAATACTTTCTTTGTCATTGGAGTATATTGATTAGTATTCATGTTTCTTTTTCAAGAACAGACATTCAGTATTAAGTGCTGTTTAGTACTTAGATTATATTCATCTGGGGTGTTCAGTTCAGTATTTTTGCCAAGTCCGTGGATATGTTTTATCTACTAACATGTTCTTTAAGATAGTAACGTTTATTTAAGATGGCTGTGACTGTGATCTGGCAAGCATGTGAATCTATTCAAGGAGCCAGGTTCATCGTGCTAATCAGCTTTATAGATTATCAAGTGTCATTTTGTTATCATGAATGTTATAGAGTAGCAAACCAGGTATGCTGCTGGGTGGTATGCCAATTTGGCATGATTATGTTGCTGACTTTGCAAGCTCTTCAGTGGTCAGTGACTTAACTGTACGAGCCACTTAATTTAATTCTGACATCCCAAGCCAAAAAAGTGGACTGCAGGAGAGTTGTGTGCCCTGCTTTCCATAGCCGGAAACATAAAATTAGGCACTAGGTGATCATCTATTGATGTATAATCATCAGACGATGTGCAGTAATATTCTTTTTTTCATTTCAGTAGGTAAACATTATTGCATTTGAGTGCAATTGGATATTTACAAAATACAAAATACAAAATACAAAATACAACCCACACTGGTTTTCAAATGATAGTGTAATTCTAACTCTTTTATCCTTTGCTCTGGTGTGCTTATTTTTATACCTATCTTTGAACTAATCACACATGTCAATAATGGTGCAGCCATCTGTCCGTAAGCAACACAATGCTGGATATAAACACAAGGTATTCTTTCTTTTTACCTTCATAGATCTTTTTTATTCTTATGTGTACACTTGGTAGAAACAGCTAGGGTTCTACCAGGCCTAGGGCGTAGGTTGTAGGGGCAAGGAGGGCGAGGGCGTGGGGAGGAGCGGTTCTTGGCGTGCGGCGCCGTCGCAGCTAGGGTTGAAGGCGGCGGCTTAGGGTTTCCGGCTCCTCGGGAGCCGCAATGAAAGATAATAATAATCTTTATTGCTTCCTCAAATCGATGTCTTACATGAGTATTTATAACTTTAGCCTAAGATAACTTTCCTAAGATAATTTCCTAAGATAACTTGTGGACCAAGTCCCTAATACTAATGCCTTATGGGCCTCTTCCTAGTATAGACCGTTCGGTCATAACATCTCTCCCTTTCATAGCAAAACAGCTCGTCCTCGAGCCGAAAGTCTGAATAGTGTTGAAGGAAATCTTCACGCTGTTCCCATGTAGCCTCCTCCTCCGGAAGGCCCGCCCATTGAATGAGAATGAACCGACACCACGACGGAGCTGGGCTCGCAACACCTTCTCGCTCGAAGAATGCGACCTTCGGCGCGGGAGGAAGCGCCGAGGAGCAGGTGGTGGATCGCCGGAAAGGCTTGAGCAGCCCCACATGGAACACGTCGTGGATGCGGTAGCGGCCGAAGTCAAGACGATAGGCCACCTTCCGGCGCGCCACGACGGGGAAGGGCCCGCGTGGCGAGGGCCAAGCTTGCGCTTCGCTGCTGGTCCAGTCGATATCGCGTAAGCGGTGGAGAAGACGCAGCACACCCGATCCGCCGACGGCGAACTCCGCCGCGATGATGATCGTCGTAGTAGTGCTTGGCCGTCTGCTTGGCTTGAAGTAGGCGCCGACGGACCTCGCTAGTATCTCATCACGGGTGCGGATAAGGTCACTTTCAACCACCGTCCGAGCCGTCTCGGTCGACCGGAAGTATAAGCGGAGGAGGTCGACCATAGACCACCTCAAATTGCGTTGCCGCAGGCGGAGTGATAAGTGTTGTAGCGATACTCGCCCAAGAGAGCGATCCACCCATGCGCGAGGCCGATCACCGTCACACAACGTAAATACATAGTAATGACCTTGTTAACCACCTCGGATGACCGTCCGTCTCGAGGATGGAACGCCGTCGAGGCGGGCCGGACACCCGCCATCTGAAGAGGTCGCGCGGACATGGCTCAGGAAGATCGGGTCCCGGCCATCGACGATCAAGTCGGGAACCCATGGAGACAGACAATGTCGTCGAAGAAGGCCCGCCACGGACGCCGCCGTGTACGGATGGCGAGTGCAATGAAGTGGGCGTGCTTAGAGAATCGATCGACCACCGTGAGGATGACCGACTTGCCCCAACCTTGGGAAGGCCCTCGATGAAGTCCATGGAAATATCCGCCCAAACACGAGATGGCACTCCAAGGGTGAAGGAGTCTGCCGCCTCGGGGTCTCCGTCTTATTATACGACAAGTCGACAAGACCGAACCCGATCCACGGACGAGGCACGATCGCCAGGATGTAGAAGTCGGCGCGAAGACGATGGAGGGTTTTGCGACACCTCATGGCGGCCGAGTGGGCGAACAGAACACCGCGACGGAGATCATCATGCGCCGAACAAAGACCCGCGCCCATGGAGGAACGATCCCGTCGAGAAGCGCCAAGGCTCCTCCAAGGTGCGGCCGCTAGTCGCCGCCGTAGTAGGGCGGCATCATCTGCCGCCTCGATGGCGCGTCGAATGTCGGCGAAGAGACGGAATGAAGGCCCGGAGCGGATGCAGGACCGTCCGTCGGTCGAGTCGGCGGTCGGTCGCGAGGTCGAATCGCGACGGAGACGGTAGCGTCGGCCACGCAGTGTTAAGACGTCTGGCCGATACTCGACGGAGAAGTCGGCCAAGAGCTTGTCGATCCACCGGTCTGCGGCACGGTTGACAAGCGTTGATCCAAAGAAGAACTTGGATCAGTAGTGGTCCGTGCGAATGTGGAAGGTCCGTCCCACAAGTATGGCCGCCAATGACGATAGCTCGGACGAGGCCAATGAGCTCTCGCCAGAAGCGCCAACTTAAGATGGCGCGAGCAAAGGGTCGGTGAAGAAAGCTAGGGCCCATCGCCTTGATGAAGTACGCGCGAACCCGCGCCGAGGCGCCACATCCACCACGAATGGGCGGTCGAAGTCGGGCATCCGAGGACGGGTCTGTCGTGAGGGCCCCTTGAGGGCCTCGAACGCCATGCCGCCGCGTCGTCCCAAGCGAAGGCGTCGCGGCGCAAACCGCGTGAGGCGCCGCGATGAGTCCGAACTCCGGATAAATTTCGGTAGTAGCCGGCAAGTCCGAGGAACCAGCGGGCTCGCGGCGAATCGCGGCGTCGGCCAAAGTGAGACGGCCGCCACTTTATCGGCGTCCATAGCCACCCCCGTCGGTGAGATGACATGGCCGAGGTAGGCGACGGTGGCGTCGAACGAGCACTTCGAGCGCTTAAGGTGGAGGTTGTGCGCTCGGCTCGTTGAAGATGATGGCGACGTCTTGGAGATGTTCGGCCAGGTGGCGCCAGAGATAAGAATGTCATCAAAGAAAACAAGCACAAACCGCCGTAAGTAGGGCGAAGGGCGCCGTTCATTAGGGTGCAGAACGTTGCCGGGCGTTGGCGAGACCGAAGGCATCACCAAGAACTCGGTGGCCATGGTGGGTGCGAACGCCGTCTTGGCGATGTCGTCCGGATGCATGCGCGATTTGATGATAGCCGACCGGAGATCGAGCTTGGTGAAGAAGCGTGCCCCATGGAGCTCATCCAAGAGCTCGTCGACCACCAAGATAGGGAACTTGTCCTTGAGCGTGAGCGCGTTGAGGGCGCGGTAGTCGATCTGAAGCGCCATGTGCCGTCGGACTTACGGACGAGAAGCACCGGCGCCGGTAGAAGGGTGACGTGGAGATGCGGATGATGCTGCGGCGAGCATCGAGCACACTGGGCGCTCCAACTCATCCTTCTGCGGTTGTGGGTAGCGATAGGGCCGCATCCGCTACGGGAGTGGAGCCCGATGCGAGGTGAATACGATGGTCGTACACCCGGCAAAGGAAGACCCCGCGGCTCGTCGAAGATGTCGCCAGGTTCTGCCGCGAAGAGGATCCAGAGGGTGCTCGACCTCGGAGGACGCGGGCGGCCAATCGAGGTGTGTAACGGCGGCGGCTGCGGCGCCCCAAGGCCTTCCATCGAACGCGGCGCCCTGCCGCCGAATGTCATTGTGAGCGCCGAAATCCACGCGATGGGCCCGAGGGTCCGGAGAAAGTCCACCCCGAGAATGAAGTCGAAGCAGCCCAGATCGATCCCTGCACAGGTAATGGAAAATTTTTCGCCGATGGAGATGGGAACGTCGCGGGCTAGCCCATGGCACCGGAGGTGATCGCCGTTTGCCACTGTGATCCTCAAGCGCTCCCCGCCCGTTGTTGGGAGTGCTAACCGACGCATGGTCGACTCGGGCAGGAAGTTGTGTGTGGAGCCCGTATCCAGCAGGGCCACCAGTCATTCGCCATGGATCGTCACGGCAAAGAAGATGGTCCGCCGCCGGATACTGCCAGGCGTGAAGAAGAGACGACGACGCTGTCGCCCGCGACTCCACCGCTGTGTCCTCGGTAGCCGCGGCGCGTGGTAATCGTCGGCGAGGCGTCCTCCTCGTGTAGTCAACCGTCTCTAAGTAAAAAGCGAAGGCGGACATGGGTCGGCGTGTAGGGCTCATCGCAGCTTGAAGCAAAGACCACGACGGCGACGCCTCTGCCGCTTTCGGCGGCGACAGACGGCGAAAAGGCCGGGTGGCGCCGGGGTGGTGTCGTCGTGGTGGGAGGCCGACCGAGGCCGAGGAAGTCTGAGCGGGCCGACCGGGCCGACGGCCGCTTCGCCCAAGTGGTCGCCGCAGAGCTCGGCCCGCCGCTCAAAGGCCCGGCGTAGTACATGGCCGTCTGAGGTTGTGGGGTCCGGAGCTCGACGCCGACGCGAATATGATCCGCAACCCGCCCACAAAGAGCTTCGGCATTGGTCGCGGAGACGCTGGCGCATGGCATGCCAGGCTCGAAGCGGTCGGCATAGTCTCGCACGTAGATGTGAACGGCAAACGGCCGAGGGCTGCCGCCTGCTCCCGCGGATAGGAGGCCCAAAGCGTGGGAGACAGAGCTCCAAACGCTCCCAAGGGGCATGCCGCCCTCGCCCCGCCGAGAGCGTAATACCAGTCTGAAGCCGCACCTCGAAGATGATAGGACGCGAGCCAAAGCGATCCGGCGAAGCGTCCGCTGCCTCGAAGAACGCTGCCGCCTTTGGTTGAGCCGTTGAGGGGTCCTCCGTGCCCTCGTATGTTGCGAAGTCCGGTTTAGCGGCGAGGGTGTCGAACGCCGCTGCCTCGGGCGGCCGCATGTACCGGCGGTGCGTATCTTTGGCTCGGGAAGCGGCATGGGCGTTTCGCCGAGCCGGAGGATGATCAAACCGCAGCGGAGGCCTCGATTGTTCCGTGGCGTGGAGAGGCGGGCCCGAAGACGAGCGGCCGCCTGCGGGGATCGGTGACGGCGACGTGGAATCTGCACTGGTGCGAGGCCGACCCGTAACCACGGTGCCGGCGGTTGTCTTTGTCGATGGCGGCGGCTCTGAGGGCGTCTGCTCGGCCCCGCGTCGTGGTTGCCGGTGGTGGCGCGGGAGGAGCTGCTTTGGGCGGGCTCCCCAACCAGCAGTGGAGGCCGCCAAGCCGCCACGGCCGACCGCAGCTGGTAGGGCGGCAGCGATGGCGGCGAGACGCCCGCCGTGGGCGCTGGAAGGCCGTGGCTGGCCACTGCACCGCGCGGCGACCCGTAGGAGGTGGTGGCGGCGTTGATGGCGGAAGCCGGGCCCGGCGAGAATAGGTGATACCGGACCGCTGAACCAACTCCGAAGGTGCGGATACTTCCTCGGCGAGAAGCGTGAGGCGGTTCGCCGTGGGAGCGGCGATAACGGGCGTTGTGGTGGTGGTGGTGACGGCGCGGTGCGGTGGCGGTGGTGTTGGTGTCGGATGCGCCGCCACGTTAGCATCTAGCGCGGGGGGGTGGTGGTGCGGATGGCGCCAAGCGAGCGAGAGCTGGGCGGTGGCGGATGGTAGCGGCGGCGCGAGGAGGCTGGGACATGATCGGCCTGGTGTCTCTGGATACCAAATTGGTAGAAACAGCTAGGGTTCTACCAGGCCTAGGCGAGGGTTGTAGGGGCAAGGAGGCGGCGCGTGGGAGGCGGTTGCGCCCGGCGGCGGCGCCGTCGCAGCTAGGGTTGAAGGCGGCGGCGGCGGCTAGGGTTTCCGGCTCCTCTGGGAGCCGGGCAACAGAAGATAATAATAATCTTTATTGCTTCCTCAAATCGATGTCTTACATGAGTATTTATAACTTTAGCCTAAGATAACTTTCCTAAGATAATTTCCTAAGATAACTTGTGGACCAAGTCCCTAATACTAATGCCTTATGGGCCTCTTCCTAGTATAGACCGTTCCGGTCATAACAACACTGGTTTTCATCTGAAACATTTTTAGGCAAATGTTCGTAACTACTATCAGCAATTCGAGGAGCAGCAAACTCAAAGTTTGATTGATCAAAGGATAAAGGAACACCTGGGACAAGCTGCAGCATTCCAAGTTGGCGCTCCTTTCAACCAACATCTTCTTCAATATCCAGGAAATATGCCTCGTCCCCGTCTTCCGATTCTGCCCACACCCATGATGCAACATGGTTATCCTCAACATCCACAACCTGGTGGGCCATTTGCAAGGCCTCCTATTTTACCAGTTCCTGGGGCTCCAGGTAAACTTCAGTATTGTTTTCATTTTTTATCGTGATTACTTGTATCTATAGTCACATATTTTATTAAAATCGGATAATCCATAACTTCTTTAATTTGTGCTCCTATAGATAAACTCAATTGCTTATATATTTCCTGCATGGAAGATAACAATTTACCGGTTGGTATTCCCACAAGGATACAGAAACAGAAAGGTCTATAAGATGGAGAAATTTAGGCTAGTTTCTTTATTGCTTGATTCTGTTTCTTCAGCATATATTTAGTCTTCGTCTTGATGTATTGATTTTATTAATTTTGCTTAGTGGGTCTGAAGAGCAAAACCAGCTGGATACCACATTGGACGTGTATTACATGGTTTGAACAATCTTGATCATAGTGAGATAGGAATGGACATGGATTTTTGGCTACTAAGCACATATGCACTCTGATAAAAATTAAAATCCGAAAAATAGTGAAACTAATCTCATTTTTTTTCTTTTGGAAACAAGCATGATTTAATGTTCTACCTATGCACAAATTTCCGTGAAGAAAAAAACCTTTGTAATATTTGGGGCAATAAAACACAATCGATGCTGCAAAAAGGCTAGGTTTTAAAGCATTTGGAGCACCTTTTTAGTTTTTCCTCACAGACCAGCACAAATGTCATTCCTTCACGGAAATTTGCACGTAGGTAGAAAACTAAGAAATGTTTGTCGCCAAAAAAATTCAGATTTTTTTTTACTCTTTTTACATGTTTTTGGATTTTTACTGTTCATGGTGAGTGCATTTGAGTTTGGGGCAGAGTAGCACTTTCGGATAGGAATGGACAGCTTAAGCTGAAACTCTGATTGAACTTTCATAGGCACTCAGATAAAAAGGGGTAATTACTTTCTACAAGCAATTTTTTTAAATGCACTCAGATAAAAAGGGGTAATTACTTTCTACAAGCAATTTTTTTAAAATAAAGTAAAAAAAATGTCCACCATTTTTTTATAAGTATATTAAAGAAGATACCAGATTCAAAAGTTTCGTTTTGATTACCAAGGTAGTTGATCCTCCAATTTTGAGTATACCTAGATTGAGAGATTCGATCTTTTTCCATGTTCATATGTGCAAGTTTGTCTTAGATATGGTCACAACACTTAGATTAGTTATTGTATGCTGCATCTCATCCTGGGCTTATAAACATATCAACTTAATATTATAAGTAGACTGAGTCTACTACTCCCTCCGTATCAAAATATAAGACTTTTTTGACACTGTCAAAAAACATCTTATATTTTGATACAGAGGGAGTATTGATTACTGTGATGACCCTGAATAAATTATGAATTGATGTGAATTTAAAGGTGGCATATGAATGGTCAGGCCACTTATCCTGTAACACTATTTAAAAACATGAAGGAGATGAAATGTTTTTAGTTTCCAGTGTTCTAATAGATTTTATTAGAATAGTGTAAACAATGAGGAGGGGGGGGCTTGGTGCAGCGGTAAAGCTGTTGCCTTGTGATCATGAGGTCACGGGTTCAAGTTTGGAAACAGCCTCTTGCAGATATGTAGTGAAAGGCTGCATACAAAAGACCCAAAGTGGTCGAACCCTGCGCAAGCAGGAGCTACGTGCACCTGGCTGCTCTTTTTTTAGCGTAAACAATGTACTGCGGCTTTGTGATTCAGTGGTAATCAACATGTCCTTTTGTTGCGCAATTGTTGCAACTAAATGTTTAAACGCGTGCATCCAGTTTATTCATGATGCACTAATACTTCTTTAGTTTCATTATGTAATGATGCCATATAAGATCAGTTGCCACTTATCAGTCAAAAACAGAAAGCCACAAACACGGCTGTCATTCTTTGACTGCAGTCAAGGGAAAGCCACAAACACGACGCGGCGGTAAAGCTGTTGTTGCCTTGTGACCATGAGGTCACGGGCTTGAGTTTGGAAATAGCCTCTTGCAGAAATGTAGGGAAAGTCTGCATACAAAAGACCCAAAGTGGTCAGACTGGCTGCTCTTGTGTTTTTATCATGATGCACTGATACTTCTTTAGTTTCATTATGTAATGATGCCATATAAGATCAGTTGCCACTTATCAGTCAAAAACAGAAAGCCACAAACACGGCTGTCATTCTTTGACTGCAGTCAAGGGAAAGCCACAAACACGACGCAGCGGTAAAGCTGTTGCCTTGTGACCATGAGGTCACGAGCTTGAGTTTGGAAAGAGCCTCTTGCAGAAATGTATGGAAAGTCTGCATACAAAAGACTCAAAGTGGTCAGACTGGCTGCTCAACTGTTGCAACCAAATGTTTAGAGGCGCAATCCAGTTTATTCATGATGCACTGATACTTTAGTTTCATTATGTAATGCCACATAACATCAGTTGCCACTTATCAGTCAAACACAGAAAGACACAAACACGACTATCAATCTACAATTGAGTGCAGTTAAGGGAACTGCTCACTGTATCTTAGAAAAAAGGAAAAATTCATGTAGCTGTTCTTTATAAGAGTTGAATTTCTATTTTTAGTAAAGCATCCAAACTTCTGAATTTCTTATCATTTGAAATAGTGATCGATCATCTTAAGTGACTATTTTTGTACAAATGTTCAGGTTATCCTGGTGCTTCAACCATGCCGCAGCACGGGGGCCCTCCTGGTTCAATGCCTATGCAGGTGGCACCTCTCCCAAGGCCTCCGACACTACCACCTCCAACATCTGGGGCCCCAGGTGCACCCATGTCCAACAACGCATCACCTCCAGGTCCTCCACCGATGTATCAACCAAATCAACCACCATCTGCAGGCTCAACTTCTGGCGCTCCACCCCTGGCCCCAGCGGCCCCTCCACAGGCTGCATTCTCCTATGCACAATCGAATGAAGGCAACCACTGATCTGTTCCTTGGCGGTTATCGAATGAGATTCGAAGAACAGCCGTAACTTGGAAGTTGATGCTTCCTGCCTGTCTGTCTTCTGAATCTCGGAGGCAGTCTGTCTCTTGAAATTTGGAGAATTGTTAAGAAAGGCTTCCTGCAGTTGTATTTTTTGTATTTTAGGTGGTGTAACCTTTACTTCTTAATACACCAACTTCGTATTAGTTTCTTGCCCTTGAAACTTGATAATGGATATAACCCATGGATGGCGTACTTGATGTAGTACATATTTGTCATTAAAACAAATTTATTTGTTGAGATAACACCGGGCTCCTCTTGGCATGGTATAAGTTCACTTGGACGCTATTATCGATGCTACACTACTACTCATTTGATTTGCTCGGTGTTAATGTGAATATTGGCTGTCAAACTTCCATGTTGACGAAAATTTAAATCTGGTTCGAAAATAACATACGAAGATCCACTTTGTTGACAAAGTTTTTGTCAGAAGAAGCTTAATGCGTCACCTGCCCAGATGGTTTCAATGTGGAATTTTATCCGGCAACATGGGATTGGATTTGGGATAATGTCATTAGTTTGGTTATCAGTTTTTATAACACAGGTATTTTACCCCCTCACATTGGGGACACTAACATTGCTCTCATCCCTAAAAAGCTTGTCCCCCAAGTCCCTACTGATTATAGATCTATTAGTCTTTGTAATGTTATCTATAAGATCATTGCTAAATCTTTGGCCAATAGACTCAAAGCCCATCTGCCTGATTATATTGACCCCGCTCAACAAGCTTTTATTCAAGGTCGTAGAATTAGCGACAACGTCATTATTGCCCAAGAAATCACTCACTCCTTTGCTCTTAAGTCTTGGAATCACAGTGCTTTTATGCTTAAAATTGATCTTGCAAAAGCTTTTGATCGTATTGAATGGAATTTCATTGTTTCCGCTCTTCAACGTAAAGGATTGCATGCTCATTTCATTAATTTAATTTATGCATGCATCTCCTCGCCTTCGTTCTCAGTCATTATCAATGGTCAACCTACTCATAGATTTAAAAGTAATAGGGGTATTAGACAAGGATGTCCTATGTCCCCCTATCTTTTTGTGCTTGCCATTAATGAACTTTCTCTTACTCTCAATGATGCTATGGCTGCTAACCACCTTCAAGGTATTTTGCTTGGGCCAAATTGCCCCCCTGTCCACTCTTTGCTCTTTGCAGATGACCTTCTGGTTTGTGGCCAAGCTAATTTGCAAGAAGCTAGTATGATTGCTCACATCATCCATAATTTTTGCGCTATCTCAGGTCAAATTCCGAATTGGTCTAAGTCGGCAATACTGTTTAGTGCTAATGTTAATCAAACGGTCATTACTAATATTAAGACCATTTTCCCTGTTCCTTCCATGGATGACAATTTTATTCCTTTTGGCCACCCTTTAATTCTTCCTGCCAAAAATAGAATTTCTGCTTACAACTTTGTCCTTGATAGATTCATGGCTAAGCTTCCTACCTATAAGGCTAACATGCCATGCAGCTAGGTTAGAGCTTATTCGTTCTGTTTTTTCTTCCATTCCAGTCTATTACATGTCAAATATTTTGTTTACCAAAAAGTTTATTCCCAAACTCACTTCTATTATCAGAACTTTTTGGTGGACAAGAATTAAGGAGGGCGATTCTCTTTGCATTAGAGCATGGAAGGATATATGTACTTCTAAGGAGGAGGGAGGTTTGGGAATAAGAAATCTTCAAGCCATGAACCAAGGTCTTATTCTTGCCTTTGCATGGAGACTTACTAATGCTCCCAACTCACATTTGTCTCTTGTTCTCAAGTCTAAGTATTTTCCAGATTCTTCCATATGGACTGCTACTTCTAGCCCTCCAAAATCAGCTTTCTGGTCATCTATTCTTAGAATGCTCCCTAAACTCAAAGCTCATTGCTTATACCATATCACCCAAGGGAACATTTCCATTTGGAGTACCCCTTGGTGCACGACTTGGACTAATATTCATGATAATCTAATTATCCAACCTGTTGGTTTCATCTATCCTACTCGAGTTAGTGACCTTTGGCTGCCAGGGCAAAAAGCATGGAACAATGAGCTTATATATTCTCTTTTTAACGAGCCCATGGCGTCTATAATCATTCACACTACCATAGTTCAGGACAATTGCCCAGATATTCTTGTTTGGGATCTTACTCCTAATGGAAAGTGTAGCTCAAAATCTACTTATAAGTTATGTTTGCAGGATATTCAAGCGCAACCATCGAATCGGCCTTTTCAGGTTTCTCACCAGGTTAAAGCTCTTCTAAAGCAGATTTGGAAACAAAAACTGATGGCCCCAAGAGTCCGTGACTTTTGCACGAGGTTGCTTCGAAAGCCCTTCCAACAGGTTTGAGAGCTAGTCGTTTCTCTGTACATATTTCGAAACAATGTTGTCGTTGTGCTCAAGATGAAAATGAAATGCATATTTTTTTCCTTTGTGACTTTGCTAGAGCGGCATGGTTTGCGCATCCTTGGTACTTTCGGAGTGATCTTCTAACAGAAAATCATCTTTCTATGTAAAGTGTCATTCTAGATTTGCTCAATATGGACCATCCATATGCTACTATACCTAACATTTTCAATTTTTTGTGGTGCATATGGAAGTCTAGATGTGATTGTCTTTTTGATAGGAGATGCTCACTCCCACTTCAGGTACATGTGGCTGCCTTAGCTTTGGACGACCAGCAGAAGTCTCGGATGGTTTCCCCCTTAGATGATCGCAATGTTGTTACTAATGCTACTTCTCCTGTTAATGCTACTACATTGCCAATGCAGGGAAGCACTCTTACAACTGATCTTCTTGTTGATGGTGCAAAAATCTATTCTGATGCTTCTTTTAGGTGCTCAAAAGTTCCAGGTTTACCAAATGGTAGTGTTGCCACGGGCATTGGTGTCTTTCTCAAATTCATTCAAGGCAACAAGAACGTTGACGTACATGTCCAAGCCTCAGCCCCGACCACTACTTCACCCATTCAAGTAGAAGCGCTCGCTCTTCTTCTTGCAGCCAAAATTGCCCAACTATTGCAGGTGGCACAACCAACTTTCCTGACGGACAACATTTCTTTGGCAAAGGCGGCTGCGACCAGAAATGTTACTGCTGACTCCACTCCATGGGCAATCAGAGCACCACTTGCAGATTTCTTTAGGATTACAGATGATCCCCATTCACAGGTGTTTCACATTTCGAGGAAGATAAATGGAGTTGCTCATAATGATGCTCATTAGGTTCTTAGTAGTGCTACTGAACCTGTCTTCAGCTGCTTTGCTTCAGCTCACAAGAACATCTCTCACAGTACAAGGTCCTGTGTCTGAAGAGAGACATTTGAAGAGCTACAAGCCTATTTTTAATTTTGATTGCTAACTTTGCTCCTGTTGTGTTGATGTGTGATACCCTGGTGCTGATAAAAGATGGCGACACTTGAATAGAAGCAATAATGGGCCTTATGTTCCAGTGACCTATGGAACTCGTCACTGCTGCTGATGTAAGTACCGAACAATCCGTATAGTACTGTGGTTCTGAGATTTGAAAGTATCTGCTATCATTGTGGCCAAGAGTAGGCCATATGCTTCAACTTGGAGAGAAGATGACACCGGGGGAGACATGGCCGAAACCTGCAGCTGCTGACAATGACCATTTCCTCCAAGTTGGATCATCACAACAATACTTGCTGGAGAATGTTCCATATTTGCCTCATTATTCCAAGCCGCATCACAGAAGATTCCTTGACCTGCAACAAAAGATGGTGCTTGTGTGATTAATGGCTGTCGTACTACAACCATTTTTGACAGATTCTGTTTTCTATGTGTTGTTTGCTTATTTTGGTGAATCTATGAGTAGTATCGGAGGGTATGGACCATAGAGAAGTTGGTATACAGTAGATATTACACCAATATGAATTTATAATGAGTTCACAATAGTACCTAAGTGGTGGTTTTATTTTCTTATACTAACGGAGCTTACGAGTTTTCAATTGAGTTTTGTGTTGTGAAGTTTTCAAGTTTTGGGTGAAGATTCGATGGACTATGGAATAAGGAGTGGCAAGAGTCTATGCTTGGGGATGCCCAAGGCACCCCAAGGTAATATTAAAGGACAACCAAGAGCCTAAGCTTGGGGATACCCCGGATGGTATCCCCTCTTTCGTCTTCGTTCATCGGTAACTTTACTTGGAGCTATATTTTTATTCACCACATGATATGTGTTTTGCTTGGAGCGTCATTTTATCTTGTTAGTATTAGCTTGATGTTATTTATAATAATGTTTTGCATCTTTATTTTCAATAAAAATGTCAAGGATAGCCTTTGCCATGCTTACTTTGCTAGTACACATGTTGCTGTTTGAAAACAGAAAGTTTACCGCTGTTGCAAAAGTTCCCTAGAAAAGTCAGAGAATGGTATAATGTTGAAAGTTTTTGCATATTAAGCTCTGATGAATTTACTACAGTGGGAATTTTCTCTCATAATTTTTGGAGTTAGGGAAGTATTGATACTCTTGCATTCTTTACAGACTGTACTGTTTTGGCAGATTGCTGTTATGTTTGCATTGTTTGCATATGTTTGCTTGTTTAATGATTCTATTTGAGGATAGGAGTATTAAATATGGCAACTGCAGTTGTTGCCATGTGGCAAGTGCGGTGCACTGCACATGGCAACCATAGTTGCTGCCATGTGGCAACTGCAGTGCATTGACAATCGCAACTACAGTTGTTGTCTTATGGCAGATGAAGTGCCCTGCACATAGTAACTGCATTGTACTTTCCACACAGCAAACTTTGTTGACGAACTAACAGTTGACATTGATACTTTCTTACCAGCACTTTCACTTCACATTTTGAACTTCCTGCACAACAATTTGCTATGCCCAAATCTCTTATGCCATTGTTTAATTCTACTAGCCACCCCTGAGGAGATTTCATCGTCCCTCGAAGAATCTTACCGTAGGGTTGAGCAGGAAGCATTAAACAGCAGGTCGTCACAGAATCAGGGCAAAACAAGTTATGATGTGCTCACGAGGCAAGATATCGAGGATACCATCGGCGTGCAACCCCGGATCTCGCAGCGCAGCGAGGGTAGTTCATGCACCACCAGTGGATGACTTTGAGCCCGATGTTAAGGCTACAAAGGAGCAGACCCAACTATACGATATTGTCAAGCGTTTCGGAAATGCGAGGTCGAACAACAAGCACATGAAGGAGCTGAAAGCGTAATCTTCACACCACACAACCACTTACTTGCTTTTTTGTCCTTTTGGCCATGCATTGTTTATTTTTTATTTTTTTAGTAGACATGATTCTTTCATGTTATATCATTTTCATACAACTCATGTTTGGACAGAACCAAAATCATACAATGCGAAGCGACATACGTTGACCTGAGCGTTCTTGCTGAGTCTGTGAGGCCTACTGGTAAAATGTCGAAGAATGTAGTTGCGTGTGGGACTGACTTCATCAACAAGCATGTGGACATTTGTCCCGACAAGACAATCATGCAGTACAATGTGACCTGCAAAATATGGGATGATGACTTCCACCATAAAATCCTGAGGAAGCATTTGCCGCACATGGTGATTTTAAGCTCACACTGAAGAAATACGTGAGTCTTTCTTCTCATTGTACATCTTTTTCCATGCTATGTTTTGTCAGCAGTTATACTTCATATGTGGGTTACATACTCTTTGTGACAGATGTTTCATGTGGCAACAGCTGCCATAAATTAGTGTGAACTTTTTAATTCAACTTATGTGGCAATTTCACTTAAAATATTGGGCAACTTTGTTTGTGCATGGATGGCAATTTATTATAGTTACAAATGGCAAATGAACTTTTTTCCATGCGTGCACTTGGCCACTTTGATGGTTGCCTTTTCATGTTTCTCTTACTGCATGTGGCAATATTTTTAGATATCATTTTTCCAACTACATCATTCTGTTTTAGAGGTGAACTCTAATTTTTATTGCCTCTTTTTTTACTTGCAGGACATGTTCCCCATGTTCCAGGAGCTTGCACCAGAAGACCCAGATGACAAGTGTGGTCACCACTACGCCATTTGCCTTGACCTGAAGAACCAACGTTTTGAGGTGCTTGATTCAATCTGTTCAGGAGCTGATGAAGACCTTACTACCCATGCTGAATTCTTTATCAACAACCTGAAAGAGACCTGGAACCGTCATTACGAAAACTCAAAGGTCCAGATCAGTCACTTTCCAATCAAGTACGTCATGACTGAGAAGCAAGAAAATGGGTAATTACTATCTTTTTCATGTGTTCACCATCTTTTCATCTCTTTGTCAAAGTTTATTATGTTTCTGTTTGCATGTGTTCACATGTTTTGCTTCGTTCTAGGCATGATTGCGGGTTTTACATGTTGGAATACCTTGCAAAGTGGGAAGGTCGACGGGTCCCAGTGATCTTATCTGCAATGGTTGTCGAGCTCCGTAAAATATACACATGGAACTGGTTGATGAATGACAATTTCAACAAGCGGGCTTCAGCACGAGAATTTATAGAGGGAGCTGTCAAATCCGCGAACAAGAAGTACAAGTGATCGCGTGATTCTTCATACACATGCCTACCTTACATTCTGTGGCTGAGGAATATAAGGTATCACCTTGTTCTTTGAAACTATGTCCGTGTGCTATGTTATGACTGCATCCCCCTTTGCTGTAGTATATAGTGGTGGCGTGTATGTGGCGTTGAATATTTGTAATATAAGTGTGGACCTGAACCTGTTTAGGTGTGACAAGAACTACTTTCATGTTAATTATTTGTATGTGTTTGTGAATGTGAGTATCAATTGAGAGTTTGAGTGCGTTTATGATGGCTGAAACACGGCAAACATAGTAGATCACACACAGTTAGTGCAAGTAATCACTTCATTTGTTTTGGGTTTTTGCATTGATAACTGTATTAGTAAGCACGGTAGTTCATAAGCAATTGTTCTCTCTCGTATTTCTGCACGTGGTCATTTCAAATGGTTCGTACAAAGTATGTATACAATTCAATACGTGTGAAACAAAAAATGCGTGGGCTGAAAACGGTAATCTACGTGAAGGCAGTTTTAGTAGCAATTACATGGCAGATTCAGTGCAAGCTGCATGGCAGATTTAGTAGCAACTACACGACAAATTTAGTTGTGCATACATGGCATTTTCTTCAATTTCTGTTGTCCACCAACATTCAAGCTCACATTTTTTAAACCTTGATCATCTACGTTACAAAATTGTCACCAACACCCAAGTTATAATCCTCTAGAGTTGCCTATGGGTTGCCCGCCCCTTTCTTTGCTTTCTTGTGCTTTGCTTGAACTTCCAACCCCGATTTGTGTCGTATCTCTTTTGGACACCCTTTTGTGATGGAACGGGGCGGGTTCCTAACCTGAGTATGTGTGCTTGCTGTTCCAGACCCTACCTTCGAGTTTTCAGAGGATGGACCCGTGGACGAAGGCACACTTGAGGTGCGGGGGAACCGGTGCAAGGCTTCTTCAGCCTTCCTCTTCTTGATCTCATCAAGCTCTTTTTTCAGGTTCTTCTTGTGCTTTTCTGCCACCCTGGCTGTCTCATCGCTCTTGCATGTTTCATCTATTAGCTCAACATAGTTCTTGGTCAATACAACATGCCTCACGGACTCCATGGTTGCCTCTGTTCTGTCATCATGTACAGCCAAAATTGCAGTTGATGTTTGTGGCCCCAACGCATCGTCAGCGTCCCAAGTCCATCGCCATCGTATGAAATGGCGAGGCAATCGCGTGACCACGTGCATGTCCATTACTTTGAGTATGTGGCAGCACACGGTCCTGTCCCATTCGTATTTGGAGCATTGACAGTAGTATTCACCTTAGTTTATTGAGGCCTTGACAAAGTAGTTTCTTCACTTATCCGGGTCTTCAGGTTCTGAATCAGACATGCCCATGAGAGTACACACCTTGAAGGCATGTTCGTCAACCTGGTAAGCTGTGTACATGCTGGCCCACTTTATTTCTTCCTGGAATCTGCATGTTTTGTGCTCGTTAAATTCTTATATCCTTTTTTGTAGCAGCTTTTGTTGAGGTAGGTCACATTATAGCAAACGTATTGAAATCAATGATGGCAAAGAAAGCTTTTTTTCACATATTTTTTTGTAATGATTGTTTCCCACATGGCAACTTCAGACTATTAAACATGGCAAATGCAGTTTCTTTCACATGGCAAATGCAGTTTCTTTCACATGGAAATGCAGTTTAATTCACATGGAAAATGCATTTGTATTTTCACATGGCAAATGCATTGTATTTTCACATGGCAACTACTGTCTTTCAAACAATCAACATGTCAAAAGATGGCAACAACTTTCATGGTACTGCAACTGCATCATGCTGCTCTCAATGCACATGAGTTCATCTTACATGTGAAATACAATTTGCATTATACATGGAAATTATACTACATCCCACACGGCAACCATAACACATTCAAAGTGGCAGCTATACTTTGTTTCACAACAAGCAACAACTAATATTTGTTTTTGCAACTACATAGTTTTTTCATTTTGTTTTGCATTCATGTGTTGACTACAGATGTCAGCTTCAAATCAGCAGATATGGCAAACATATTTATTTACTTTTTTTTAGCACTTTTCAATATTGAATGTGCCATGTCGTACATGGCAAATAAGACTTTAAGAGCAATCGTTACTTGTTAAATATCTTGTTGGTGTATATCTTGCTCATCTGCCTCTCCATCAGTAAGTATGTTAGCAATTTAGGCTGCTTGAGTGCGGTGTTTGCTTCTTGTTGTAGCTCAGATCCCAGTATTTTCTGTTGCAAGGCTGAATATTGCTTGGCAAATGGCACCAATGAGTTGCCAGGGCTCACGTAATGCTTCAAAACAGCATTGAACCCCTCACCGCATTGTGTAGTCTGCAGAAATGGAAAGAAGCACTGCATGAAGTAGGCCGGCACCCAGTACATTCGCTTCTCCCACAAGCTATTTAGTGTCTCGTTGTCTTGGGCTTGCTATGTTTCAATCATAGCCGTCCAGCTCCGTTCAAACTCCTCCACCGTCAAGCTGTGGTCCACACACAACTCGAATGCCTTGTGTAGCTCTGGACGATATGCAAAGAATGGCCTAGCGTCTCTTCAGCCTTCTTAATAATCTGCCACCTGCAGTGCCTGTGCATCGCCAACAAAAAGACCTCCTCTATGCCTGTGCGCATTGTAAAATCCTGGTCTATTATTATGTTCACCGGAGCAAGTCCATCCATGCACTCCAAGAAGGTTTTGAACAGCCAAGTGTAACCATCTGTATCTTTGTTCCGAACGAGACCGCAACCGAACTGCAAGGACTGATTGTGGATATTTATTCCTATGGATGGAGCACAGGGCACCTTGTACATATTCGTGAGATATGTCACGTTGAACGAAATGCAATCACGAAAATGTTTGTAGGCTCTTCTTGCAGCACCATCCACCCAATACATGTTTCTGACACGGTCCTCATCGTCCAGTCTTATCCTGTAGAAGAAATCATTATCTGCTTTTGCTTTCTCTTCGAAGTAGGCTATTGTGTCTTCTATGTCAGCCAACCTTCTCTCTCTACGGTACTTTGCCTTTAGGTTTGTGACGTCTGCTAGTATGTAGGGCATGCTACTCAGACTACCATCTCCATTGTGGATCAAGGACAGTATTTGGACCATTCTTGATGGACCGACATTACAATCATGTAGCAACCTTATGATATCTTCTCGATGGGACTGAATCCTCTGTGGGCACTTAGAAATTTTACTAGGTCAAACTTCTTTATGAGGTCGTGGTTGTGTTCTTCGAAATATTCGGTGACCACCCACAATGCTCCATTTGCATTTAGCTTCATCCGGACAGGGTATCCTGTCTTGAGAATGGCGCCTCTCTTTCGTTTCGGCACGACAGGCACAACACCTTTACCTTTCTTGTTCTTTTGTGCCTTGTAGCACCTTATCTCACCTCTGCTGTACTCGTTAGTTTTTTTAATTTTCCTATGGTATTCTATGTTCACCGCAAATCCATGGAACATCGCATATCTCTGGCAGTACTCCTTGGCATCTTCAAAAGAACCAAATCTCTGCCCAACATATGGTGGTTGAGGTATCATGATTTTCGATTGTCCATCTTCTTCTTCCCCTTGCACTTCGTCATCAGTTTTATCATTCACTTCAGTATTGGTGGCTGTTTCATCTGCTTGAGTGTTGCTTGTGCTGGTGTGCAGAGGCGTGCTTGTCGTCATTGCTGCAACAATTGCCATTTCTGACACTGATTTTGCATTGTTTGTTGCAGCGTCGGTGACTTGCTCGTGGAATGCTCCTTCAGTGTGCTCTGAGGTTCCCGCAGCAGATGTTCCTGGGCCGCTGTTGATTGTAGTTGAAGCTCCTGCAAAAAATTAGGTATGTGTGTAAGCCGTATTGCTTGAATGACATATTCGTCATAATTAAATATAGCAGCTGCATCCGATTTGTTCATGGCAACTGCATCTGAAATATGGTACACAACTGCAGTTGTATAATTTACATGTATAAAGTGCTGGAATGTGCAACTTTGAAATCATGGCAACTGTAACCCATCCTTTTTTGACATGATATCATTAATATATGCAAGTCTTCAGCATCTGCAATTTGCCATGAATAGCAACTATAGTTCTCTAGCCGTGGCGGCTGCAGTTTACCTAATATGGCAGCTGCAGTTGCCATGTCATGGTAACCAACATCTAAACATCAACACTTGCATTCTAGATATGAGCCCATAGGGCAAATGCAGATAATCACAAATGGCTAATACACATAGACAATAATTGACAAATCCAGATGATCCTAGATTACTAATGGACGTATTCACTTGGTGGCATTTGCCACCACACCATGACAAATGCACTTTCCCAATGCTTTTGCACAAAGCAAATGCATGATTCTTTCTTGGCTCAGATATTACCTTGCTGTGCCACATGTGCTACTCGAAGTTGGTGTGCCACTTCAGTTTGGTGCACTGTATCTGCGTTACCTATGGCCTGCAATGGTGAAGCTTGCCACGAGACATCTGCTGGTGTGGTTGCACCATAATAACCTGCGATCACGTGGAAGTTAACTTTGAAATCAGGGTAAACATAGTCCAGCATGCAAGGCAACTACAGTTGACAAGCATTGACCAACTGCAGTGGGTCAGGCATGGCAACCATAGTTGTTAAAACATGGCATATGTAGTTATTCAATCATGGCAACTGCAGTTGTTCAGTCATGGCAACTGCAGTTGTTGAGACATGGCAACTGCAGTTGTTGAGACATGGCAACTGCAGTTGTTGAAACATCGCAACTGTCAGCCCTACATTTAATTTCACGCACACAATTGTCCACATGGCAAATATAGCTGTTCAGGCTTGGCATTTGCACTTTCCATCATTTTCTTGATTTCTATCAACTACAAATTCAAGTTTTCATCTTTTCTTCATTTATCGTCACACCATGCAAACACAAATGTCATCTAGTTTCCTTTCCAGATACACTTTCTGCAAGATCATTTTCATATGTCTCACATGCGTACGACATTGATGGCAGGTATCCGGTTGCCACCTGTCGCCATGTGCTACATGATGGTCCTATGTTTTTGCAAAATACTCGTAAGTCTTGCCATCCTTGCAAGTTTTATTCGCCACATCAACATGCTATTTTCTTTTGGCGCTACCTTGATTTGCCACATTTGCTACTTGAAGTTGGTTTCCTGTATATCTATCACCGGTAGCCCCTTGTGTTCCAACTTGCCACAGTATCCCTGCCTCTGTGGTTGTGTCATAAGAACCTGCGAACAATGTCATTGTAGTACATAAGTAGAATACCATTTTGAAGTCCACAAACATGTCAACTATCTTGTATCCCAAGATGGCGCTTGCGGCCTTCCAGAAAACCAAGGATCAGGCTTGTCTTCATGATTCATTTTCTGCTTTTCGCACTGTGTTTTCAGTCACTGCACGAATAAGAAAGCATTATTATTCGGTATTTGAATTCCAATTGTTTGCTGTTTGCACATAAAAGGAAACACGACAATCTTATCACATTTCTGGCATAAACAATTATTACATCATGGCAAGTAGGAATCATCGTAGCCGTGCATTTTTCGGATGATAGGGCATGCATGTTCATCCTCTTTCTAAAATCTGGATGGCAACTAGTTTGTTGAACTGATGGGAACTAACAATATAATATGATGGCAAATGCCGACATAGATAGGTGGCAACTGACGACATAGATAGGTGGCAACTATTTTTTTGCTCCATATGTACTGCCCAAATTGCTCTGTTCTGCCATGTTCTTAGTGAATGTCAAACATCCTTCTCGAACACCCACTGACAGCATCTGGAACCTAAATTCTTAGGTCAAATCCATGATAGAACATGGAAATTTTTTGATCGTTAGAGGGTGGAGGAGAATAAACATGAACGGCCGGAACTGTGGATCCAGTCGCCATCTACATGGGCAATCTACAAGTGAAATTTGTGGGGACGGGAGGGGGTGGGGGGGGGGGGTTGGGGAAGGAGGAGGAGACATGTTTCTGACCTGTGTGGGCACTAGGGATCTAATCTAGTTGCCATGGCAACTAGAGAAGAAAGACGACAGAGGTAGGGGAAGATCTGCAGATGCAGAGGTTGGAGACGACAACGGACGGTGGCAATGTGGTTCAAACGTGGGGTTCGACCGATGGGCGCGTGAGGTTGTGCGGGCAGCAAGGTCACTCGCCCGGACATGCGGGCAATAGCGGCACACACCAGACGTGCGGGCTGTGGATGGTAGCGCCCAGACACCGTCATGCGGGCGGGTCCGTATCTGTGCCACATGGGGCGTGCAACACCCCCCTAGATGCCACACGTGTGGTGGTTCACATTTTATTCATGTTGCTTTCCCTAAAATGCTTGCTAAATATGATGTCAACCATAGAATTGTATCACCGTATCATCCTCAGTCTAGTGGTCAAGTTGAGCTTAGCAATAGAGAAATAAAGTTAATATTACAAAAAACTGTCCATAGGTCCCAAAAGAATTGGTCTAAGAAATTAGATGATGCACTTTGGGCTTATAGAACAACATATAAAAATCCTATGGGTATGTCTCCTTATAAAATGGTTTATGGAAAAGCTTGTCATTTGCCTCTTGAGTTACAACATAAAGCATATTGGGCAATTAAAGAACTCAACTATGATTTCGTACGTGCTGGTGAAAAGAGGTTATTTGTTATTAGCTCATTAGATGAATGTATAACCCAAGCTTATGAAAATCCAAAGTTATTCAAAGAAAAAGTTAAAAGATGGCATGATAAAAGAATCCAAAAGCGTGAATTCAAGGTTGGAGAATATGTTCTTTTGTACAACTCTCATTTTAGATTCATTGCAGGAAAACTCCTCTCCAAATGGGAAGGACCTTATGTTATCGAGGAGGTTTATCGATCTGGAGCTATCAAAATAAATAATGCCGAAGGCACTAACCCGAAGGTTGTTAATGGATAAGGAATAAAACATTATATCTTAGGTACGTCCATTAATGTTGAAAGCAATATTATCCAAACTATGACACGAGAAGAACACATAAAAGAAACCTTGCGGAACACTCCAGAATCATGAAAAAGAGGAGGTACATGATACCGTAAGTAAACGGACTCCAAAAAATCCACAAAAATATTCTTGTCGGTTTTGGAATATTTAAAAAATTAGGACAATAAGAAACTACCAGGAAGGTGACCCTGGTGGGCAGGCGTGACTCGGTGGGTTGTGTTGGGGAACGTAGTAATTTCAAAAAATTTCCTACGCACACACAAGATCATGGTGATGACATAGCAATGAGAGGGGAGAGTGTCGTCCACGTAACCTCGTAGACCGTTAAGCGGAAGCGTTATGACAACACGGTTGATGTAGTTGTACATCTTCACAATCCGACCGATCCAAGCACCGAACGTACGGCACCTCCGTGTTCAGCACACGTTCAGCTCGATGACGTTCCCCGGGCTCCGATCCAGCAAAGCGTCGGGGATGAGTTCCGTCAGCACGACGGCGTGGTGACGATAATGATGTTCTACCGGCGCAGGGCTTCGCCTAAACTCCGCGACGATATGACCGAGGTGGAATATGGTGGAGGGGCACCGACACGGCTAAGGAACGATCCGTAGATCAACTTGTGTGTCCTAGGGTGCCCCCGCCTCGTGATATAAAGGAGCAAGGGGAAGGCCGGCCGGCCCTAGAGGGCGCGCCAGAGGAGGAGTCCTCCTCCTAGTAGGAGGACTCCCCTTTCCTACTCCTACTAGGAGGGGAAAGGAAGGGGAGGGAGAAGGAAAGAGGGGGCGCCGCCTCCTAGTCCACCCGGACAAGAGGGAGAGGGCGCGCGCCCATGCTGGCCGCCCCTCTCTCTCTCCACTAAGGCCCACAAGGCCCATTACTCTCCCGGGGTCCGGAACCCTCCCAACTCCGTTTTCTCCGAAAACATCCGAACACTTCCGTGTCCGAATATAGCCGTCCAATATATCAATCTTTATGTCTTGACCATTTCGAGACTCCTCGTCATGTCCGTGATCACATCCGGGACTCCGAACAAACTTCGGTACATCAAAACTTATAAACTCATAATAAACTATCATCGTAACGTTAAGCGTGCGGACCCTACGGGTTTGAGAACTATGTAGACATGACCTAGAACTATTCTCCATCAATAACCAATAGTGGAACCTGGATGTTCATATTGGCTCCTACATATTCTACGAAGATTTTTATCGGTCAAACCGCATAACAACATACGTTGTTCCCTTTGTCATCGGTATGTTACTTGCCCGAGATTCGATCGTCGGTATCCAATACCTAGTTCAATCTTGTTACCGGCAAGTCTCTTTACTCGTTCCGTAATACATCATCCCGTAACTAACTCATTAGTTACAATGCTTGCAAGGCTTAAGTGATGTGTATTACCGAGAGGGCCCAGAGATACCTCTCCGACAATCGGAGTGACAAAACCTAATCTCGAATTATGCCAACTCAACATGTACCTTTGGAGACACCTGTAGAGCACCTTTATAATCACCCATCACGCTAGACGCTTGGTAGCACACAAAGTGTTCCTCCGGTAAACGGGAGTTGGACAATCTCATAGTTGTAGGAACTTTCTATAAGTCATGAAGAAAGCAATAGCAACATACTAAACGATCAAGTGCTAGGCTAACAGAATGGGTCAAGTCAATCACATCATTCTCCTAATGATGTGATCCCATTAATCAAATGACAACTCTTTTGTCCATGGCTAGGAAACATAACCATCTTTGATAAATGAGCTAGTTAAGTAGAGGCATACTAGTGACACTATGTTTGTCTACGTATTCACACATGTATTATGTTTCCGGTTAATACAATTCTAGCATGAATAATAAACATTTATCATGATATGAGGAAATAATAATAACTTTATTATTGCCTCTAGGGCATATTTCCTTCAGTCTCCCACTTGCACTAGAGTCAATAATCTAGATTACATAGTAATGATTCTAACACCCATGGAGTCTTGGTGCTGATCATGTTTTGCTCGTGAGAGAGGCTTAGTCAACGGTCTCGCAACATTCAGATCCGTATGTATCTTGCAAATTTCTATGTCTCCCACTTGGACTTGGTCCCGATGGAATTGAAGCGTCTCTTGATGTGCTTGGTCCTCTTGTGAAATCTGGATTCCTTTGCCAAGGCAATTGCACCAAAGATTGTCACGTAAGATCTTCATTGGTCCCGATGCACTAGGTATAACACCTAGATTGAAATGAACTCCTTCATCCGACTCCTTCATTTGTCGCTTCCGGCAGCTATGTACTCCGCTTCACATATAGATCCCGCCACGATGCTTTGTTTAGAACTGCACCAACTTATCGCTCCACCGCTTAATAAAAATACGATCCGGTTTGCGATTTAGAATCGTCCGGATCGATGTCAAAGCTTGCATCGATGTAACCATTTATGACTAGCTCTTTGTCACCTCCATATACGAGAAACATATCCTTAGTCCTTTTCGTATTTCAGATGTTCTTGATCGCTGTCCAAAGATCCACTCTGGATTACTTTGGTACCTCCCCGCCAAACTAATAGCAAGGCACACATCAGTCTCCGTACACAGCGTTGCATACATGATAGAGCCTATGGTGAAGCATAGGAACTCCTTCTGCGTTGGTCGGGCATTGAGTCCGACTCAATTTTATACCTTGTAATACAGCAAGAACCCTTTCTTTGCACGATCCATATTGAACCTTTTCAACACTTTATCAAGGTACGTATTGCAAAAGTCCAATCAAGCCGCCTTGATCTATCTCTATAGATCTTGATGCTCAATATGTAAGCAGCTTCACCGAGGTCTTTCATTGAAAAACTTTTATTCAAGTATCCTTTTATGCTATCCAGAAATTCTATATGATTTCCAATCAACAATATGTTATCCACATATAATATTAGAAATGCTACAGAGCTCCCACTCACTTTCTTGTAAATACAGGCTTCTCCAAAAGTATGTATAAAACCATATGCTTTCATCACACTATCAAAGCATTTATTCCAACTCCGAGAGGCTTGCACCAGACCATAGATTGATCGCTGGAGCTTGCACACTTTGTTAGCTCCCTTAGGATCGACAAAACCTTCCGGTTGCATCATATAAAACTCTTCTTCCGTAAATCCATTCAGAATGCGCTTTGACATCCATCTGCCATATTTCATAATCATAAAATGCGGCAATTGCTAACATGATTCGGACAGACTTAATCATCGCTACGGGTGAGAAGGTCTCATCGTAGTCAACCCCTTGAACTTGTCGAAAACCTTTCGCAACAAGTCGAGCTTTATAGACAGTTACATTACCGTCAGCATCAGTCTTCTTCTTAAAGATCCATTTATTCTCAATGGCCTGCTGATCATCGGGCAAGTCAACCAAAGTTCATACTTTGTTCTCATACATGGATCCCATCTCAGATTTCATGGCTTCTAGCCATTTTGCGGAATCTGGGCTCATCATCGCTTCCTCATAGTTCGTAGGTTCATCATGGTCAAGTAACATGACTTCCATAATAGGATTACCGTACCACTCTGGTGCAGTTTTTATTCTGGTAGACCTACGAGGTTCAGTAGAAACTTGATCTGAAGTTTCATGATCAATATCATTAGCTTCCTCACTAATTGGTGTAGGTGTCATAGAAACCGATTTCTGTGATGAACTACTTTCCAATAAGGGAGTAGATACAGTTATCTCAACAAGTTCTACTTTCCTCCCACTCACTTCTTTCGAGAGAAACTCTTTCTCTAGAAAGGATCCATTCTTAACAACGAATGTCTTGCCTTCAGATCTGTGATAGAAGGTGTAACCAATAGTCTCTTTTGGGTATCCTATGAAGACACATTTCTCCGATTTAGGTTCGAGCTTATCTGGTTGAAGTTTCTTCACATAAGCATCGCATCCCCAAACTTTAAGAAACGACAACTTTGGTTTCTTGCCAAACCACAGTTCATAAGGCGTCATCTCAACGGATTTTGATGGTGCCCTATTCAACGTGAATGCGGCTGTCTCTAAAGCATAACCCCAGAACGATAGCGGTAAATCAGTAAGAGACATCATAGATCGCACCATATCTAGTAAAGTACGATTATGATGTTCGGACACACCATTTCGTTGTGGTGTTCCGGGTGGCGTGAGTTGCGAAACTATTCCGCATTGTTTCAAATGTAAACCAAACTCGTAACTCAAATATTCTCCTCCACGATCAGATCATAGAAACTTTATTTTCTTGTTACGATGATTTTCCACTTCACTCTAAAATTCTTTGAACTTTTCAAATGTTTCAGACTTGTGTTTCATTAAGTAGATATACCCATATCTGCTCAAATCATCTGTGAAGGTGAGAAAATAACGATATCTGCCACGAGCTTCAACATTCATCGGACCACATACATCTCAGATGTATGATTCCCAACAAATCTGTTGCTCTCTCCATAGTACCGAGAACGGTGTTTTAGTCATCTTGCCCATGAGGCACGGTTCGCAAGTACCAAGTGATTCATAATCAAGTGATTCCAAAAGTCCATCAAGATGGAGTTTCTTCATGTGCTTTACAATCGATATGACCTAAACGGCAAGTACACAAATAAGTTGCACTATCATTATCAACTCTGCATATTTTGGCTTCGACATTATGAATATGTGTATCACTACTATCGAGATTCAATAAAAATAGACCACTCTTCAAGGGTGCATGGCCATAAAAGATATTACTCATATATAAATAGAACAACCATTATTCTCTGATTTAAATGAATAACTGTCTCACATCAAACAATATCCAGATATAATGTTCATGCTCAACGCTGGCACCAAATAACAATTATTCAGGTCTAAAACTAGTCCCGAAGGTAGATGTAGAGGTAGCGTGCCGACCGCGATCACATCGACTTTGGAACCGTTTCCCACGCGCATCGTCACCTCGCCCTGGCCGCTCGCTTATTCCGTAGTCCATGTTTCGAGTTGCAAATGTTAGCAATGTAACCAAGATCAAATACCCAAAGCTATCATGCGAGCTCTAGTAAGGTACACATCAATAACATGTATATCACATATACCTTTGTTCACCTTGCCATCCTTCTTATCCACCAAATACTTGGGGTAGTTCCGCTTCCAAAGGTCCATCACGCTTGCAGAGAAGCACTCGGCCAGTGCTTAGGTCCGGACTTGGGTTTCTTCTCTTGAGCAGCAACTTGCTTGTCGTTCTTCTTGAAGTTCCCTTCTTCTTCCCTTTGCCCTTTTTCTTGAAACTAGTGGTCTTGTTGACCATCAACACTTCATGCTCCTTCTTGATTTCTACCTCCGCAGCCTTTAGCATTGCGTAAGAGCTCGGAATTGTTTTGTTCATCCCTTGCATATTATAGTTCATCACGAAGCTCTTGTAGCTTGGTGGCGTGATTGGAGAATTTCATCAATGATGCTATCATCCGAAGATTAACTCCCGCTTGAATCAAGTGATTATTGTACCCGCACATTTTGAGTATATGCTCACCGATGAACTATTCTCCTCCATCTTGCAGCTGTAGAACTTATTGGAGACTTGATATCTCTCAATCCGGGCATTTGCTTGAAATATTAACTTCAACTCCCGAACATCTCATATGCTCCATGACATTCAAAACGTCGTTGAAGACTCGGTTCTAAGCCGTAAAGCATGGCACATCGAACTATAGAGTAGTCATCACTTTGCTCGCCAGACGCTCACAACATCCGGCGTTGTCCTCCAAGAGAGGCTCGGCACCCAGCGGTGCTTCTAGGACGTAATTCTTCTGTGCAGCAATGAGGATAATCCTAAAGTTACGGACCCAGTCCGTGTAATTGCTACCATCATCTTTCAACTTTGCTTTCTCAAGGAACGCATTAAAATTCAATGGAACAACAGCACCGAGCCATCTATCGAACAAGCAAAATACTATCGGTACTAAGTTCATGATAAATTTTAGTTCAATTAATCATATTACTTAAGAACTCCCACTTAGACAGACATCTGTCATCTAAGTGATCACGTGACCCAAATCAACTAAACCATAACCGATCATCACGTGAGATGGAGTAGTTTTCAATGGTGAACATCACTATGTTGATCATATCTACTATATGATTCACGCTCAACCTTTCGGTCTCCGTGTTCCGAGGCCATATCTGCATATGCTAGGCTCATCAAGTTTAACCTGAGTATTCTGCGCTTGCAAAACTGTCTTGCACCCGTTGTAGATGGACGTAGAGCTTATCACACCCGATCATCACGTGGTGTCTGGGCACGACGAACTTTGGCAACGGTGCATACTCAGGGAGAACACTTCTTGATAATTTTTAGTGAGAGATCATCTTAAAATGCTACCGTCAATCAAAGCAAGATAAGATGCATAAAGGATAACATCGCATGCAATCAATATAAGTGATATGATATGGCCATCATCATCTTGTGCTTGTGATCTCCATCTCCAAGCACCGCCGTGATCACCATCGCCACCGCGCGACACCTTGATCTCCATCGTAGCATCATTGTCGTTACGCCATCTATTGCTTCTACGACTATCACTACCGCTTAGTGATAAAGTAAAGCAATTACAGTATGCTTGCATTTCATACAATAAAGCGACAACCATATGGCTCCTGCCATTGCCAATAACTTCGGTTACAAAACATGATCATCTCATACAATAAAATATAGCATCACGTCTTGACCATATCACATCACAACATGCCCTGCAAAAGCAAGTTAGATGTCCTCTACTTTGTTGTTGCAAATTTTATGTGGCTGCTACGGACTGAGCAAGAACCGTTCTTACCTACGCATCAAAACCACAACGATAGTTCGTCAAGTTAGTGCTGTTTTAACCTTCGCAAGGACCGGCGAGCCACACTCGATTCAGCTAAAGTGAGAGAGACCGACACCCGCCAGCCACCTTTAAGCACGAGTGCTCGAACGGTGAAACCAGTCTCGCGTAAGCGTACACGTAATGTCGGTCCGGCCGCCCATCTCACAATACCGCCAAACAAAGTATGACATGCCTTTGGTAAGCAAGATGACTTGTATCGCCCACAACGCACTTGTGTTCTACTCGTGCATATGACATCTACGCATAAAACCTAGGCTTGATGCCATCATGGGGAACATAGTAATTTCAAAAAATTCCTACGCACACGCAAGATCATGGTGATGACATAGCAACGAGAGGGAGAGTGTCGCCCACGCACCCTCGTGAGACCGTTAAGCGGAAGCGCTATGACAACGCTGTTGATGTAGTCGACGCGTCTTCACGATCGACCGATCCAAGCAACGAACGTCACGGCACCTCCGTGTTCAGACACGCTCAGCTCGATGACGCCCCGGGCTCCGATCCAGAAAGCGCCGGGATGAGTTCCACAAGACGACGGCGTGGTGACGATGATGATGTTCTATCGCGCAGGCTTCGCCTAAACTCCGCAATGATATGACCGAGGTGGAATATGGTGGAGGGGGCACCGCACACGGCTAAGGAACGATCCGTAGATCAACTTGTGTGTCCTAGGGTGCCCCCGCCTCGTATATAAAGGATCAAGGGGAGGCCGCCGGCCCTAGAGGGCGCGCCAGAGGAGTCCTCCTCCTAGTAGGAGTAGGGCTCCCCTTCCTACTCCTACTAGGAGGGGGAAAGGAAGGGAGAGGAGAAGGAAAGAGGGCGCCGCCTCCTAGTCCACCCGGACCAGAGGGGGGCGCGCCCATGCCGGCCGCCCCTCTCTCTCTCCACTAAGGCCCACAAGGCCCATTACTCTCCGGGGGGAGGGGGGGACGCCCGGAACACTTCCGGTGTCCGAATATAGCCGTCCAATATATCAATCTTTATGTCTCGACCATTTCGAGACTCCTTGTCATGTCCGTGATCACATCCGGGACTCCGAACAAACTTCGATACATCAAAACTTATAAACTCATAATAAAACTATCATCGTAACGTTAAGCGTGCGGACCCTACGGGTTTGGGAACTATGTAGACATGACCTAGAACTATTCTCGATCAATAACCAATAGTGGAACCTGGATGTTCATATTGGCTCCTACATATTCTACGAAGATCTTTATCGGTCAAACCGCATAACAACATACATTGTTCCCTTTGTCATCGGTATGTTACTTGCCCGAGATTCGATCGTCGGTATCCAATACCTAGGTCAATCTCATTACCGGCAAGTCTCTTTACTCGTTCCGTAATACATCATCCCGTAACTAACTCATTAGTTACAATGCTTGCAAGGCTTAAGTGATGTGTATTACCGAGAGGGCCCAGAGATACCTCTCCGACAATCGGAGTGACAAAACCTAATCTCGAATTATGCCAACTCAACATGTACCTTTGGAGACACCAGAGAGCACCTTTATAATCACCCGATTACGTTGTGACGCTTTGGTAGCACACAAAGTGTTCCTCCGTAAACGGAGTTGCACAATCTCATAGTTGTAGGAACTTTGTATAAGTCATGAAGAAAGCAATAGCAACATACTAAACGATCAAGTGCTAGGCTAACAGAATGGGTCAAGTCAATCACATCATTCTCCTAATGATGTGATCCCATTAATCAAATGACAACTCTTTTGTCCATGGCTAGGAAACATAACCATCTTTGATAAACGAGCTAGTTAAGTAGAGGCATACTAGTGACACTATGTTTGTCTACGTATTCACACATGTATTATATTTCCTGTTAATACAATTCTAGCATGAATAATAAACATTTATCATGATATGAGGAAATAAATAATAACTTTATTATTGCCTCTAGGGCATATTTCCTTCAGGTTGTGCCGACCTCGGGTACCTTCCGGACTCCTTTTTACTTCCGTTTGCTTGTTTCCCAAGATAAAAAAAATCTTTATATACCTCCCGAACCTGTTGACCTCCGTATCGTGGAGAAATCTCCTGTTTTATTTTCTTGATGTTTTCCTGACAGATCTGAAATTATGTCGTCTCAAGACTCGGAGGGTGAGAGCTATGTTGCCAATTATATCGCAAACCCCAAGGTCTATGGGTATGTGGAGCACTATAGCTGGACTTCGGAGGAAGAAGAAGGCTGTGATCCTAAGAGGAAGGAGGAGACGAGCTCAGATGAAGATGAAGCCTCATTGCCTCAACCTGGGGACATGCGCGTTGAATTTAACAAGTCGATTCTCCCCAATAAAGCAAAGAAGCCTATGATCCAATTTATCCCCTTTCGTCTTTTGTAAGAAAACAAGCAAGATTTATGCAAAAAGGTACTGGAACTTGAGCGGGAGATCAGTGAATTGAAGGATGGGAATTCCATCCTCAAGCGTAAGCTAAGGAAGAAAGACAAACCCTCTACTTCATCACCACCGCCTCCTTCTTCATCACCAAAAGAAAATTGAATATCGGGTATGGGCACTCCCCTTGGCGTTCGCTAAGCTTGGGGGAGGTGCCCTGGTATCGTATCACCTTCACTATCTTTTGCCTTTACTTTTCTTAGTTCGATCCATAGTTATCTTTTGCTTTAGATGAATAAAAGTTTAGTTCGATCCCTTATTTTTGAGAGTTTGCTTAGTGATCTATCTTTGTAATCATGTGCGAGATATATAATAAAGTATAGTTTGAGTTCTGCTTCTTTTACTTTCGTGTTTCAATAAAAAGAAAGGAAATAAATGAAAAATATCATATGCTAATCTTATGGTAAGTGATGAAATTACACATGGAAAAGTATAAGTAGAAAATTTTATTGTAGATTGACAAACATAGCATTGGTTAGTGATGCAACTCATGAAAGAATTAATAAGGGAAGAGAAGATTCACATGCAAATACACCATCCTGGAAATATTTTGTGATTGTGAGCACCCATCAAAATATTATATGCCAAAATTGTTGACGTTCGACAAGGAAGACAATGTCATGATTTATGTTTGTTCGTATTCACATAGAAGCTATATTGCCATAGATCCTTCAACATGAGGTGTTTGCCCCCCATCTTTGCTAGCCAAAAACTCCGCACTAAGTAGAGATACTAATTGTGCATCCAAAACCCTTAAACCCAAATCTTGTATTGAGAGTCCACCGTACCTACCTATGGATTGAGTAAGATCCTTCAAGTAAGTTGTCATCGGTGCAATAAGGCAATAAAAATTGCTTCTAAAAGTGTTAGATCATTTAGTGTAAGAGAAAATTGAGCATTGCACGAAC
Organism: Aegilops speltoides; assembly: GCA_021437245.1. Classification (NCBI taxonomy): domain Eukaryota; kingdom Viridiplantae; phylum Streptophyta; class Magnoliopsida; order Poales; family Poaceae; genus Aegilops; species Aegilops speltoides. The sequence goes on along the minus strand of CM038146.1, from coordinate 237,789,828 downwards.
TTGTGATGGTGAAGAATAAAAGTGATATACTGCATAATAAAGGTTGTCATCATAAGGGGCAATATAACATGACATTCTCTTGCACTAAGGGGTTGAGCATACAAACAAAAAGCACATGGCAACCTCTGCTTCCCTCTGCGAAGGGCCTATCTTTTACTTTTATGTATTTACTTTCATGCAAGAGCCAAAGTTCTTCTCTCTATTCCTTTTTATTTTCTCCTTTGGCAAACATCATGTGGTGAGGAAAGATCTAGGCACATATACCCAGTTGAATATGGGTAGCATGAATTATTATTGTAGACATCACCCTTGAGGTGAATACGTTGGGAGGCGAAACTATAAGCCCCTATCTATCTATGTGTCCGGCTGAAATGTTTTGCTCATATGTATGCAGTGAGTGTTATCAATCATAGAAGACTAAATGATGGTTGAGTATGTGGACTTGCCTAAAGGCTCCGATACGTGACCCTTCCTAAAAAGATGATGAACTGTAGTTCGTCGTGCCAAGACACCACGTGATGATCGGGTGTGATAAGCTCAACGTTCACCTACAACGGGTGCAAGCCAGTTTTGCACACGCAGAAATACTCGGGTTAAACTTGACGAGCCTAGCATATGCAGAATATGGCCTCGAAACACGAGACCGAAAGGTCGAGCATGAATCATATAGTAGATATGATCAACATAGTGATGTTCACCATTGAAAACTACTCCATCTCACGTGATGATCGGACATGGTTTAGTTGATTTGGATCACGTGATCATTTAGATGACTAGAGGGATGTCTATCTAAGTGGGAGTTCTTAAGTAATATGATTAATTGAACTTTAATTTATCATGAACTTAGTCCTGATAGTATTTTGCAAATTATGTTGTAGATCAATAGCTCGGCTATAGCTTTCGTATGTTTTTTATATGTTCCTAGAAAAAACTAAGTTGAAAGATGATAGTAGCAATGATGCGGACTGGATCTGTGATATGAGGTTTATCCTCATTGTTGCACAGAAGAATTATGTCTTTGATGCACTGCTAGGTGACAGACCTATTGCAGGAGCAGATGTTGACGTTATGAACGTTTGGCTAAGCTCAAGATAATGACTACTTGATAGTTTAGTGCACCCTGATTTACGGCTTAGAATCGTGACTTCAAAGACATTTTGAACATCATGGACCATATGAGATGTTCCAGGAGTTGAAGTTAATATTTCAAGCAAATACCTGAGTTGAGAGATATAAAGTCTCTAACAAGTTCTATAGCTAAAAGTTGGAGGAGAATAGCTCAACTAGTGAGCATGTGCTCAGATTGTCTGGGTACTACAATCGCTTGAATCAAGTGGGAGTTAATCTTCCAGATAAAATAGTGATTGACAGAATTCTCTAGTCACCATCACCAAGTTACTGGAACTTCGTGATGAACTATAGTATGCAAGGGATGACGAAAATGATTCCTGAGCTCTTCGTGATGCTGAAATCGACGAAGGTAGAAATCAAGAAAGAGCATCAAGTGTTGATGATTGATAAAACCACTAGTTTCAAGAAAAGGGCAAAGGGAAATAAAGGGAACTTCATGTAGAATGGCAAGCAAGTTGTCACTTCCGTGAAGAAGCCCAAAGCTAGACAAAAGCCTGAAACCGAGTACTTCTACTGCAAAGGAAATGGTCACTGGAAGCGGAAATGCCCTGAATATTTGGTGGATAAGAAGGATGGCAAAGTGAACAAGGGTATATTTGATATACAGGTTATTGATGTGTACCTTACTGGTGTTTATAATAGCCCCTGGGTATTTGATACTTGTTTGGTTGCTAAAAATTAGTAACTCGAAACAGGAGTTACAGAATAAACAGAGACTAGTTGAGGGTGAAGTGACTATGTGTGTTGGAAGTAAGATTGATATGATCATCATCGCACACTCCCTATACTTTTTGGATTAGTGTTAAACCTAAATAAATTTTATTTGGCGTTTGGTTTAGCATGAATATGATTTGATCATGTTTATTGCAATACGGTTATTCATTTAAAGTCAGAGAATAATTGTTGTTCTGTTTACATGAATAAAACCTTCGATGGTCATACACCCAATGAAAATAGTTTGTTGGATCTCAATGATAGTGATACACATATTCATAATATTGATGCCAAAAGATGCAATGTTGATAATGATAGTGCAACTTATTTGTGGCACTGCCGTTTGGGTCATATCTGTGTAAAGTGCATGAAGAAACTCCATAAAGATGGACTTTTGGAATCACTTGGTTATGAATCATTTCATGCTTGCGAACCGTGGCTTTTGGGCAAGATGACTAAAATTCTGTTCTCTGGAACAATGGAACGAGCTACTGACTTGTTGGAAAAAATACATACTAATGTATGCGGTCCAGTGAGTGTTGATGCTCGTGGCGGGTATTGTTATTTTCTGACCTTCACAGATGATTTGAGCAGATATGAGTATATCTACTTAATGAAGCACAAGTCTGAAACATTTGAAAAGTTCAAAGAATTTCAGAGTGAAGTGGAGAATCATCGTAACAAGAAAATAAAGATTCTACAGTATGATCGTAGAGGAGAATATTTGAGTTACGAGTTTGGCCTTCATTTAATACAATGTGGAATAGTTTCACATCTCACGCCACATGGAACACCATAGCGTAAATGTGTTTCTGAACGTCGTAACCGCACTTTATTGGATATGGTGCGATCTATGATGTATCTTACCGATTTACCACTATCGTTTTGGGGTTATGCATTAGAGACAGCTGCATTCACTTTAAATAGGGCACCATTAAAATCCGTTGAGACGACGCCTGATGAACTGTGGTTTGGCAAGAAACCAAAGTTGTCATTTCTAAAAGTTTGGGGCTATGATGCTTATGTGAAAAAGTTTCAACCTGATAAGCTCGAACCCAAATCGGAGAAGTGCGTCTTCATAGAATACCCAAAGGAAACTGTTGGGTACACCTTCTATCACAGATCCGAAGGCAATATATTCGCTGCTAAATGGATCCTTTCTAGAGAAGGAGTTTCTCTCGAAAGAAGTGAGTGGGAGGAAAGTAAAGCTTGATAAGGTATTGTACCTTCTCCCGAATTGGAAAGTAGTTCATCACAGAAATCAGTTCCAGTGATTCCTACACGAATTAGTGAGGAAGCTAATGATGATGATCATGAAACTTCAGATTAAGCTACTACAGAACCTCGTAGGTCTTCCAAAGTACAGTCCGCACCAGAGTGGTATGGTAATCCTGTCCTGGAAGTCATGTTACTAGACCATCATGAACCTACGAACTATGAGGAAGCGATGATGAGACCAGATTCCATGAAACGGCTTGAAGGCCATGAAATCTGAGATGGTATCCATGTATGGCTACGCCCGGTCCTTGAGAAGGTTAAAACGGAGTCTATTTGACGAAGTATCGTTGTGGTTTTGATGCGTAGGTGAGATTGGTTCTTGCTTAAGCCCGTAGCAGCCACGTAAAATTTGCAACAACAAAGTAGAGGACGTCTAACTTGTTTTTGCAGGGCATGTTGTGATGTGATATGGTCAAGACGTGATGCTATATTTTATTGTATGAGATGATCATGTTTTGTAACCGGTTATCGGCAATCGGCAGGAGCCATATGGTTGTCGCTTTATTGTATGCAATGCAATCGCTTCGTAATGCTTTACTTTATCACTAAGCAGAGCGATAGTCGAGAAGCAAAAGTTTGGCGAGACGACAACGATGCTACGATGAAGATCAAGGTGTCGCGCCGGTGACGATGGTGATCAAGGTGGTGCCGCAAGATGGAGATCATGAAGCACAAGATGATGATGACCATATCATATCACTTATATTGATTTGCATGTGATGTTTATCCTTTTATGCATCTTATCTTGCTTTGATTGACGGTAGCATTATAAGATGATCTCTCACTAAATTATCAAGAAGTGTTCTCCCGAGTATGCACCGTTGCCAAAGTTCGTCGTGCCCGCACACCACGTGATGATCGGGTGTGATAAGCTCTCGTCCATCTACAACGGGTGCAAGCCAGTTTTGCACACGCAGAATACTCGGGTTATACTTGACGAGCCTAGCATATGCGAGATATGGCCTCGGAACACGGAGACCGAAGGTCGAGCGTGAATCATATAGTAGATATGATCAACATAAGATGTTCACCATTGAAACTACTCCATTTCACGTGATGATCGGTTATGGTTTAGTTGATTTGGATCACGTGATCACTTAGATGACTAGAGAGATGTTTTTCTAAGTGGGAGTTCTTAAGTAATATGATTAATTGAACTTAAAATTTATCATGAACTTAGTACCTGATAGTATCTTGCTTGTTTATGTTTGATTGTAGATAGATGGCTCGTGCTGTTGTTCCGTTGAATTTTAATGCGTTCCTTGAGAAAGCAAAGTTGAAAGATGATGGTAGCAATTACCCGGATTGGGTCCGTAACTTGAGGATCATCCTCATTGCTGCACGTAAGAGCTACGCCCTAGATGCACCGCTAGGTGACGAGCTCTTCTGCCGAGCAACGCCAGATGTTGTGAACGTCTGGCGAGCAAAGTCGATGACTACTCTATAGTTCAGTGTGCCATGCTTTACGGCTTAGAACCGGGACTTCAACGACGTTTTGAACGTCATGGAGCATATGAGATGTTCCAGAGTTGAAGTTGATATTCCAATGTAATGCCCGGATTGAGAGATATGAAGTCTCCAATAAGTTCTATAGCTGCAAGATGGAGGAGAACAGTTACATTAGTGAGCATATACTCAAAATGTCCGGTACTACAATCACTTGACACAATTAGGAGTTAATCTCCGGATGATTGTGTCATTGACAGAATTCTCCAATCACCGCCACCAATCTACAAAGGCTTCGTGATGAACTATAATATGCAAGGGTTAGTAAAGACTATACCGAGCTCTTCGCAATGCTAAAGGCTGCGGAGGTAGAAATCAAGAAGGAGCATCAAGTGTTGATGGTCAATAAGACCACTAGTTTCAAGAAGAAAGGCAAAGGGAAGAAGAAGGGAATTCAAGAAGAACAGCAAGCAAGTTGTCGCTCAGAGAAGAAACCCAAGTCCGCCCTAAACCTGAAATCGAGTGCTTCTACTTAAGCGATCGGTCACTTTGAAGCGGAACTGCCCCAAGTATTTGGCGGATAAGAAGGATGGCAAAGTGAACAAAGGTATATTTGATATACATGTTATTGATGTGTACTTTACTAGTGTTTATAGCAACCCCTCGGTATTTGGTACTGGTTCGGTTGCTAAGAGTAGTAACTCAAACGGAGTTGCGTATAAAAGAAAACTAGTTAAGGGTGAAGTGACGATGTGTGTTGAAAGTAGTTTCAAGATTGATATGATCATCATCGCACACTCCCTATACTTTCGGGATTAGTGTTGAACCTAAATAAATGTTATTTGGTATTTGCATTAATATGATTTGATCGTGTTTATTGCAATACGATTATTCATTTAAAATCAGAGAATAATTGTTGTTCTGTTTACATGAATAAAACCTTCAATGGTCATACACCCAATGAAAATGGTTCATTGGATCTCGATCGTAGTGATACACATATTCATAATATTGAAACCAAAAGATGCAAAGTTAATAATGATAGTGCAACTTATTTGTGGCAATTCTTGTTTAAGTCATATTGGTGTAAAGCGCAAGAAGAAACTCCATGCTGATGGGATTTTGGAATCACTTGATTATGAATCACTTGATGCTTGCGAATCATGCCTCTTGGGCAAGATGACTAAAACGCCGTTCTCCGGAACATTGGAGCGAGCAACAGATTTGTTGGAAATCATACATACTGATGTATGTGGTCCGATGAATATTAAGGCTCGCGACAAGTATCATTATTTTCTGACCTTCATAGATGATTTGAGCAGATATGGGTATATCTACTTGATGAAACATAAGTCTGAAATAGTTGAAAGGTTCAAAGAATTTCAGAGTGAAGTGGAAAAATCATCGTAACAAGAAAATAAGGTTTCTACGATCCGATCAGGAGACAAATATTTGAGTTACGAGTTTGGTCTTCAATTAAAACAATGTGGAATAGTTTCACAAATTCATGCCACCTGGAACACCACATCATAATGGTGTGTCCAAACGTCATAACCATACTTTATTGGATATAGTACAATCTATGATGTTTCTTACCGATTTACCAATATCGCTTTTGGGATCATGCATTAAGACAGCTGCATTCACGTTAAATAGGGCACCATCTAAATCCGTTGAGACGACACTATATGAACTGTGGCTTAGCAAGAAACCAAAGTTGTCGTTTCTTAAAGTTTGGGGCTGCGATGCTTATGTGAAAAAGTTTCATCCTGATAAGCTCAAACCCAAATCGAGAAGTGCGTCTTCATAGAATACCCAAAGGAAATTGTTGGGTACACCTTCTATCACAGATCCAAGGCAAACATTCGTTGCTAATAAATGGATCCTTTCTAGAGAAGGAGTTTCTCTCGAAAGAAGTGAGTGGGAGGAAAGTAGAACTTGATGAGGTAATTGTACCTTCTCCCTTATTGAAAGTAGTTCATCACGTAAATCTGTTCCTCGTGACTCATCGCACCAATTAGTGAGGAAGCTAATGATGATGATCATGTAACTTCGATCAAGTTACTACCGAATCTCGAGGTAAACCAGAGTGAGATCCGCACTGAGTGGTACGGTAATCCTGTTCGGAAGTCATGTAACTAGATCATGATGAACCTACGAACTATGAGGAAGCAATGATGAGCCCAGATTCGCGAAATGGCTTGAGGCCATGAAATCGAGATGAGATCCATGTATGAGAACAAAGTATGGACTTTGGTGGAGTTGCTCGATGATCGGCAAGCCATATTGTATAAATGGATCTTCAAGAGGAAGACGGACGTTGATAGTAGTGTTACTATCTACAAAGCTCGACTTGTCGCAAAAAGGTTTTGACAAGTTCAAGGTGTTGACTACAATGAGATTTTCTCAACTGTAGCGATGCTTAAGTCTGTCCAAATCATGTTAGCAATTGCCACAATTTATGAAATTTGGCAAATGGATGTAAAACTGCATTCTGAATGGGTTTCGGAGGAAGAGTTGTATGTGATGCAACCAGAAGGTTTTATCGATCCAAAGGAGCTAACAAAGTGTGCAAGCTCCAATGATCCATCTATGGACTGGTGCAAGCATCTCGAGTTGGAATATACGCTTTGATAAGTTGATCAAAGCATATAGTTTATACAGACTTGCAAAGAAGCTTGTATTTACAAGAAAGTGAGTGGGAGCACTACAAGATTTCGATAAGTATATGTGAATGACATATTGTTGATCGGAAATAATGTAGAATTATTCTCAAAGCATAAAGGAGTGTTTGAAAGAAGTTTTTCAAAGAAAGACCTCGGTGAAGCTGCTTACATATTGAGCATCAAGATCTATAGAGATAGATCAAGATGCTTGATAAGTTTTTTCAATGATTACATACCTTGACAAGATTTTGAAGTAGTTCAAAATGGAACAGTCAAAGAAAGAGTTCTTGCCTGTGTTACAAGGTGTGAAATTGAGTAAGACTCAAAACCCGACCACGGCAGAAGATAGAAAGAGAAAGAAAGTCATTCCCTATGCCTTGGCCATAGGTTCTATAAAGTATGCCATGTTGTGTACCAGATCTATTGTATACCCTGCACTGAGTTTGGCAAGGGAGTACAATAGTGATCTAGGAGTAGATCACTAGACAGCGGTCAAAATTATCCTTAGTGGAATAAGGATATGTTTCTCGGTTATGGAAGTGACAAAAGGTTCGTCGTAAAGGGTTACGCCGATGCAAGTTTTGACACTAATCTGGATGACTCTAAGTCTCGATCTAGATACATATTGAAAGTGGGAGCAATTAGCTAGAGTAGCTTCGTGCAGAGCATTGTAGACATAGAAAAATTGCAAAATACATAACGGATCTAAATGTGAAAGACCCGTTGACTAAGACTCTCTCACAAGCAAAACATGATCACACTTTAGTACTCTTTGGGTATTAATCACATAGCAATGTGAACTAGATTACTGAATCTAGTAAACTCTTTGGGTGCTGGTCACATGGCGATGTGAACTATGGGTGTTAATCACATGATGATGTGAACTATCGATGTTAATCACATGGTGATGTGATCTAGATTATTGACTCTAGTGCAAGTGGGAGATCAAGGAAATATGCCCTAGAGGCAATAATAAAGTTATTATTTATTTCCTTATTTCATGATAAATGTTTATTATTCATGCTAGAATTGTATTAACCGGAAACATAATACATGTGTGAATACATAGACAAACAGAGTGTCACTAGTATGCCTCTACTAGACTAGCTTGTTAATCAAGATGGTTATGTTTCCGACCATGAACAAGGAGTTGTTATTTGATTAACAAGATCACATCATTAGTAGAATGATCTGATTGACATGACCCATTCCTTAGCTTAGCACACGATCGCTTAGTATGTTGCTACTGCTTTTATCCATGACATATACATGTTCCTGTAACTATGAGATTATGCAACTCCGTTTACGGAGGAACACTTTGGTGCTACCAAACGTCACAACGTAATCGGGTGATTATAAAGGAGTACTACAGTGTCTCCAAAGGCGATGTTGGGTTGGCGATTTCGAGATTAGGTTTTGTCACTCCGATTGTCGGAGAGGTATCTCTGGCCCTCTCGGTAATGCACATCATCAAGCCTTGCAAGCACTACAACTAATGAGTTAGTTGTGAGATGATGTATTACGGAACGAGTAAAGAGACTTGCGGAAACGAGATTGAACTAGGTATTGGATACCGACGATCGAATCTCGGGCAAGTAACATACCGATGACAAAGGGAACAACGATGTTGTTATGCGGTCCGACCGATAAAGATCTTCGTAGAATATGTAGGAACCAATATGGGCATCCAGGTCCCGCTGTTGGTTATTGACCGTGAATAGTTCTAGGTCATGTCTACATTGTTCTCGAACCGTAGGGTCCGCACGCTTAAGGTTTCGATGATGCTTATTATGAGTTTATGTATTTTGATGTACCGAAGAAGTTCGGAGTCCCGGATGTGATCACGGACATGACGAGGAGTCTCGGAATGGTCGAGACATAAAGATTGATATATTGGAAGCCTATGTTTGGAGTTCGGAATGGTTCCGGTCGAAAACGGGAATTTACCGGAGTACCGGAGGTTACGGAACCCCGGAGGTAAATGGGCCTCGATGGGCCTTAGTGGAAAGGAGAAGGGCCAGCCCTGGGTGGGCGCGCCTCCCCCTTCCCTAGTCCTACTAGGACTAGGAGAAGGGCCGCCCCTCTCTCTCTTTCCCCCTCCGGAATCCTAGTCCAACTAGGATTGGGGGAATCCTACTCCCGAGGGAGTAGGACTCCTGCGCGCCTCCCTTGGCCGCCCCCTCCCCTTGCTCCTTTATATACGGGGGGGGGCACCTTGAACACACAAGTTGATCTTTAGATCGTTCCTTAGCCGTGTCGGTGCCCCCTCCACCATATTCCACCTCGGTTATACCGTCGCTGCTTAGGCGAAGCCTGCGCCGGTGAAACATCAAGATCGTCACCACGCCGTCGTCTTGAAACTCTCCCTCGACACTCGGCTGGATCGAGTACGAGGGACGCCATCGAGCTGTACGTGTGTCAAGAACTCGGGCGCCGAGTAACGGCGCCGGATCGGTCGGATCGCGAGGAGAACGTACGACTACTTCCTCTACATTGTGATCGCTTCCGCTTCGGGTCTACAAGGGTATGTAGACAACACTCTCCCCTCTCGTTGCTATACATCACCATGATGTTGAGTGTGCGTAGGAAATTTTTTGAAATTACTACGTTCCCCAACATAGTAGAGGCTTCACATTGGGTTTAGAAAGTAAAAGATTTTGAAGCTTGACAATCACAATATTGGTCATACAAGCAATTCACAAATAATTAGTATAAGGAAGAGAACTTCCACATGCAAATACACTATCTTGGAAATCTTTTGTGATAGTGAGCCCCCATCAAAATATTATATGCCAAAATTGTTGACATTGGACAATGAAGACGACGTAATGATTTATGTTTGTTCATATTCACATAGAAGTTATATTGTCATAGATCCTTCAACATGTGGTGCTTGCCCCCTATCTTTGCTAGCCAAAAATTCTGCACCAAGTAGAGATACTACTTGTGCAACCAAAAACCCTTAAACCCAACTCTTATTTTCAGGAGTCCACCATACCTACCTAAGGATTGAGCAAGATCCTTCAAGTAAGTTGTCATCAGTGCAATAAGGCAATAAAAATTGCTTCTAAAAGTGTTAGATCAATTAATGCAAGAGAAAATTGAGCGTTGTACGAACTTGTGATGGCAAAGAATAAAAGCGACATACTGCATAATAAAGGTTGCTATCATAAGGGGCAATACAACATGACATTCTTTTGCACTAAGGGGTTGAGCATACAGACAAATAAGCGCATGGCAACCTCTGCTTCCCTCTGCAAAGGGCCTATCTTTTACTTTTCAGTATTTACTTTTATGCAAAGAGTCAAAGTTTTTCTCTCTATTCCTTTTTAGATTTCTCCTTTGGCAAGCATCATGTGGTGAGGAAAGATCTAGGCACATATGTCAAGCTGAATATGGGTAGCATGAGTTATTACTGTTGACATCACCCTTCAGGTGAATACATTGGGAGGCGAAATTATAAGCCCCTATCTTTCTATGTGTCCGGTTGAAACGTTTTGCTCATGTGTATGCAGTGAGTGTTAGCAATAGAAGACTTCATGATGGTTGAGTATGTGGAGCTCTTACTTAGACTTTGTTGAATAAGTTGTATTGCAAATGCTTGGTGACTGAGAACATAGGTTGTTTAGTTTTAAGAGAATTCATTGTTTGAACCTTAACATGTGAATTGGTTGCTACTATAACATGAGAAGTTTTATAAGAAAGAATTGTTGTTATGATGCTAGGAAAAGTGATTGAAATTATCATTGATCAAATTTATGCACTTTGCTAGCATTCACACTTCATATTTTTTTTATCATTTACCTACTCGAGGACGAGTAAGAATTAAGCTTGGGGATGCTAATACGTCTCCAACGTATCTATAATTTATGAAGTATTCATGCCATTATATTATCATTCTTGGATGTTTTACAATCATTTTATAGCAACTTTATATCATTTTTTGGGACTAACCTATTGACCCAGTGCCCAGTGCTAGTTGCTATTTTTTGCTTGTTTTTTACATCACAGGAAATCAAATTCAAACGGAGTCCAAACACTACAAAACTTATTGTGGATTTTTTTATAGACCAGAAGACATCCAGTGGGACAGGGAAGCACCTGGGGGGGGGTGC